>JAFBMS010000739.1:63931-119497 GCA_019788955.1 Albula glossodonta | reverse complement strand
CACAGGGGGAGTGCGGTCGTTTTTAGAAAACAAAACGCAGCAATGTGCCACTAATCCATTGGAGACGCTGGCGTCCTCTGTGTTACACTGAGGTCATTTTGGTAAAAAGGATGGACAAAAAAAAAGAATTAAAGACACACACGCACGCACAAACTGGCATCCACATGCACGCGAACGCATTCGCGTACACATGCACGCAAGCACGCATGCGCACACACACAGACTGCCCTTCAGGCCTGTGACGCAGTCGACTGCTGGCTACAGCTGGAGGGGTCACAGTGAACACAGCCTTTGAGAAAAGTCTTTAACACGCAACTGGGCGGGTGCAGAGGAACACAAATCAATGCTTTAAAAATAGCCATTATGTGACTGCCCAGCGGCTCCCTAACTCACTGCTAAAGATTATTAACCAAGCTCTGTGATTGGCTGGCCCTGGTGCCCTGCCCCCAGGACCCACTGGCTAACACAGGGGGGGTCACTTCCTTCCTGGGTCCAACTCAACAAGTAGAGCTTGAGACATAAATACAATTACTGAATTTTTTTTTTTTTTTGGTTTGTTCAGTTGTTGAGTAGAAAAAAATAATAAAACGCCAACACTGAGAAGAGCTGAAAGCCATTAGTCAGACAGCCATGGGAAAATGTCCAATTTCAGCAGCACAGAGCGAGAGGATTTCCCCGTGTTGACAATCATGGTGTTGCTACCTAGGATTATAACAAGGTGCTTTCACGGCCTCGGATATGCAGAATACAGCAGCGCCAGCACCAGAGAAGGGACTTTCATAGTGCAAATCATCTTAGAATAAGAATTAAAATGAAAAAAAAAAAAAAAAAAAAAAAAAAAAAAAACACATTCTCGATTGAAAAATAAAACCGTAACATCAGAAGCATTTGGGACCAAATCATGCACAGTCAGCAAAAGGCAGAGGGGCCCCAGAGCGTTAGCCGCTGTGATTCTGTGCCAGGCAGCGTGGGCGGGGGGGGTGCGGGGGGTGGTGTGGGGGGGAGGGGGGGGGGGGGGGGGGGGGGGGGGGGGGGGGGGGGGGGGGGGGGGAGGGGGTCATATCTACTCCACCACAGATGTAGGTGTAGATGATGACGTTTCATGTTCAACAACACTTCCATCTACAATGCAACACTGGACATGGGACAAGACTGCAACAGAAACAATGGTCAATGCATGACAACGGGTGCTCTCTCTGTTCCACCGCACGAGCCCACAGTTTTGAAGTGGAAGCTAAACAGAGTCATTGGTTCACAGTTACAGACAGAACACAACAACCTCATTTTGCCTTGGGGTGTCAGTGGCAAACAATGTAGAATATGGCATTAGGGTGGGGGTGAGGGGGGGATGGTGGAAATCGTTTTTTTTTTTTTTTTTTTCGGCTTACGTGTTTTGATGTTGGTGTCTCTGTACGTCCCGTTGAGAATGGCGAGTTCCATCAGCTGCATCTTCTTCAGGTTGTCCTCTCCCTCGGCCTACCAAAAACAAAACAAAAAATGTTTAATCCAACCGCTTCGCACGCTCCAAACTGGACACACACACAAATGCACACGCACACACACACCAGAAGGACAGCCACGACAACAACCTTCAGGCTTAAGGGTGTTCCATCACTGTCCGCTGGCCCTGTACTGAGGACCATATTCATCAGGCAACTCAGGATCAGATGTGATCTCTCCACAGCCTAACCTTATCCATCATAATGCAAAAGGCAAAACTGACCCTAGATCAGGACCTGCATTCATTAAGTATCTCAGGCAGTTAATTACGTTTAATCAGACTGACTGTCCAACTAACGCACGAGTTACACCATTGAGCATGCACACTGGTGGCTACGAGAGGAGCCAAAGTGAATAAAACAATAAGCTGCCAGTACATGCCGTCCAGAAGACAAACCCAATACACCTTAGAGGGTGGTATATAAGCACAAAGCCACAATGACATAACTCGCACCGATACATCTTCAAAAGAAACGCTGTGCGACGCTAAGAGTGCAGAGGTGACACCAAAGCTGCTCAACAGCAGTTTAGCTGCATTCCAGAAAAGCACAGGAAAGCTGACACAGTTTGTGGGAAAAGAAAACACAGAGAATGAACTACAGCAACTTCAACCCACATCAAATTATTTTCATCCCCTCGTGCACAATCAAACGTACAGCAATAACCACAATAGTGTCACTCCGTTCAATTAATGCAGGGATAAATAAATACATAAGAATGCCAGTGTCATTACTGCCAAATTAGGGAAGTGAAATTATTCATGGGGGCAATTAAACACCCCCCCTCCCCCACCCTTCCTTCCCTCCCCAAACATTTCCCCTTAAGTGACTCAACACCGCACAGCCATGACAACACAGATCCCCAATCATATCTGCTTATCTCATAACGGAGAGGACAAGGGCTGCAGCACACACACAGAGAAGGTAAAGCCGCACGTTTCTCCGCATGCGTGCGTATGCACACGCAAGCTGGGAGGGCCAGACTCATACCGTATGCTCATACGGAATGGCTAATACGGGCTGCAGACCGATGGCTTTCCAATCATAAATTCATTCATTAGCGCAGGAAATCACAGGCCTGTAATACGGCACTGCTGCTCTGTTTCCCTGTCGGCAGGCCTCTCTGATCAATGGCACCCTGTAATGGAGAGTAAACTTCAACATACTGGCTTTACTACAGCCTGGAACCACAGAGCAGAGCCCCTTCTCACTCTACCCCATCCCTACACACCCCCTACACTACAGCCTGGAACCACAGAGCAGAGCCCCTCTCACTCTACCCCATCCCTACACACCCCCTACACTACAGCCTGGAACCACAGAGCAGAGCCCCTCTCACTCTACCCCATCCCTACACACCCCCTACACTACAGCCTGGAACCACAGAGCAGAGCCCCTCTCACTCTACCCCATCCCTACACACCCCCTACACTACAGCCTGGAACCACAGAGCAGAGCCCCTCTCACTCTACCCCATCCCTACACACCCCCTCCACTACAGCCTGGAACCACAGAGCAGAGCCTCTCTCTAACTACCCCATCCCTACACACCCCCTACACTACAGCCTGGAATCACAGAGCAGAGCCCCTCTCACTCTACCCCATCCCTACACACCCCCTACACTACAGCCTGGAACCACAGAGCAGAGCCCCTCTCACTCTACCCCATCCCTACACCCCCCCTACACTACAGCCTGGAACCACAGAGCAGAGCCCCTCTCACTCTACCCCACCCCTACACACCCCCTACACTACAGCCTGGAACCACAGAGCAGAGTCTCTCTCTAACTACCCCATCCCTACACACCCCCTACACTACAGCCTGGAATCACAGAGCAGAGCCCCTCTCACTCTACCCCATCCCTACACACCCCCTACACTAGAGCCTGGAACCACAGAGCAGAGTCTCTCTCTAACTACCCCATCCCTACACACCCCCTACACTACAGCCTGGAATCACAGAGCAGAGCCCCTCTCACTCTACCCCATCCCTACACACCCCCTACACTACAGCCTGGAACCACAGAGCAGAGCCCCTCTCACTCTACCCCATCCCTACACACCCCCTACACTAGAGCCTGGAACCACAGAGCAGAGCCCCTCTCACTCTACCCCATCCCTACACACCCCCTACACTACAGCCTGGAATCACAGAGCAGAGCCCCTCTCACTCTACCCCATCCCTACACACCCCCTACACTAGAGCCTGGAACCACAGAGCAGAGCCTCTCTCTAACTACCCCATCCCTACACACCCCCTACACTACAGCCTGGAACCACAGAGCAGAGCCCCTCTCACTCTACCCCATCCCTACACACGCCCTACACTACAGCCTGGAACCACAGAGCAGAGCCTCTCTCTAACTACCCCATCCCTACACACCCCCTACACTAGAGCCTGGAACCACAGAGCAGAGCGTCTCTCTAACTACCCCATCCCTACACACCCCCTACACTAGAGCCTGGAACCACAGAGCAGAGCCTCTCTCTAACTACCCCATCTAGATGCTGATTTCTGACCAGCTGTCCTCTCCTGATTCTGGAGCCGTGTCTGGGATTTTTCTGAAAAATTATATTTACTTATGCTCAGCAGATGTTCTTGTCCAGAAAGTAACGAGTACCATCTTGTTAAAAAAAAAAAGCAATTCAAAACCAGAACATTTTATTTAAGACAGGTTAAGCACCTCCACGTCACAATGGCTGTGCCCTGACCTAGGAATCGAACCTGCAGTCTCCAGCATACAAACCCTGTCTCTCAACCATAATACGTTAGACCAGACTCCTTCCCTAGATACATAAGTTTCAAATTGAATTTCCATGAATGCAGAAGTGGGGAGAAACCTCTTGCATGTGTATGAGAAAGAGACTGTGACCTCATCTGTCATGTGACTCACTGGCTCCATGAACACTGTCCTTCAGTCAAACCACATACTCACGGAAGCAGGTGACATCTAAGATCTTCAAGGCCATTTTTAATGAAAACACACAACAGGATGACCACCCACCCCCACTCACCCCCTACGTCGCCATGACGCATCGTGTTTGAAGGGGGAGGTCACAGCTGATCCACGGCGCGATCCCCAAGAGGCCCTGTCACCGGCCTGTGAACCCCGCTAGAGTCTTATGGCGCCGGCGTCGGGCGGAGTGAATATTTCCCCACCCCCCCCGGGTGCCGTCGCTCGATAACCTGCCGCTATCCGCGGGAATCACGGCCAATCAATGGGGCCTATTTGTGAAATCAGCGGAGCGCTGAAAACCCATCAGGGAGGGAGAGATGGAGAGATGGGCAGAGAGAGAGGAGGAGGCCGCCCATGAGCAAACGGGACAGGGGAGACAGAGAGATGTCACTGCCCCCCCCCCCCCCCCCCCCCCCCCCCCCCCGTCTGTGAGGATGACAGACTCCTGCACATGATCAGAACAGGAGAAAGATGAGGAAAAGAGGGAGAGACAAACAGCAACACCAAGGAGAGAGAGGGAGCATGAGAATAGAAAGGGAAAGAGAGAGAGAGAGAGAGAGAGAGAGAGCGCTTGTGCTCACTGGGCTGCTATAAAAGCCAGCGACTGAAGCTGCCACCTGGAGCCGCTGTGAACGGGCCGGCCCGCATTCAGCGACTGAAGCCCTGCTTTAGCGCGCCGCGGGGAATTGCTTTTAACTGCTGTGTCACGCCAGGCAAGGACAACAGGAACCGCCAATTACACTCTGAGCGGATAGGCCACCCGGGAGGAGAAGGAGAGACCAGGAGGGAGAGGGAGAGAGAGAGAGAAAGAGAGAATGAGACCGGGAGGGAGAAAGCGAGAGAGAGAGAGAGAGAAAAACACAAGGCAGAGGAAGAGAGGATGGAGTGCCCTTGTATTTTTCCATTTCCTGTCCTGGGCACTGACAGCAGGAAGTGGAGTGTCCTGTAGTTAGATATTAAGACGCCCAAAAGTTCCCAAAGAAGTTATTTTTCGAAGAGGAGAGATACACTGGCACAGAGCCTCCCCCAGTGAAATCATATAGGAACTTAGGAACCAGCTGCTCAGACTGCCTCGTATCCCCCCCCCCCCCCCCCCCCCAAAAAAAAAAAAAAATTAAAATTCGGCCCAGACCCCTTTCCCCCAGATTCCCTAAGACCCCGGCCATCCTGCAAAACATCTGCAGCAGGCTGCCCCAGATATCCAAAGATAGCCAGGTTAGTTAATCTTCTAGCTGGGCCTGCCACTCACTCATACAGACGGCAACACGGGAAACAGCCTACTTTCCCTCTGGGGAGCGGCCATGTTGGCTCAAACGGCTCCAATAGGTTTTCCCACAGGGTGCTAAGCTGCCAGTTATAACACATGACAGAGGAGGCTGGGGGAATTTCTTGTTCAGTTATGGCTAATTACCGTGACAACAATCGGCAGCTGCTGACCCCGGCTTTGAGCAACAGATGACGTGAGCGTTTAAAACTGTAAAAAAAAAAAAAATAAAATTGTACAAACAGAGAAATATGTAGGAGGGAAGACAGAGAAAGAGGGCAGTTTCGGTTAAGCTGTCCAAGGGTGAGAGAGCTGGGACGGGAGAGGTCACACACACTGTTAAACTCCATCCCTTTTCTGAAAATTTCACAAGGTACTTGGGAGCTTTAGCTAAATTCTCACAACAGAACAGAGGGGCTGAGTTTAAGTGTAGCCTCACAGGAAAAGGGTGGAGTTTCAGCCTGGCTATTGAGCAGAGGGGTGGGGTTTAATCCTGGGTGTAGAGCAGAGGGGCGGGATTCAAGCCTGGATGTAGAGCAGAGGGGCGGGGTTTACGCCTGGCTATTGAGCAGAGGGGTGGGGTATAAGCCTGGCTGTGGAGCAGAGGGGCGGGGTATAAGCTTGGCTGTAGAGCAGAGGGGCGGGGTATAAGCCTGGCTGTAGAGCAGAGGGGCGGGGTATAAGCCTGGCTGTAGAGCAGAGGGGCGGGGTATAAGCCTGGCTGTAGAGCAGGAGGCGGGGTTTAAGCCTGGCTGTAGAGCAGGAGGCGGGGTTTAAGCCTGGCGGTAGAGCAGAGGGGTGGAGTTTAAGCCTGGCTGTAAAGCAAGGGGTGGAGTTTAAGCCTGGCGGTAGAGCAGAGGGGCGGGGTATAAGCCTGGCTATTGAGCAGAGGGGTGGGGTATAAGCCTGGCGGTAGAGCAGAGGGGTGGAGTTTAAGCCTGGCTGTAGAGCAGAGGGGCGGGGTATAAGCCTGGCTATAGAGCAGAGGGGTGGGGTATAAGCCTGGCTGTAGAGCAGAGGGGTGGGGTATAAGCCTGGCTGTAGAGCAGAGGGGCGGAGTTTAAGCCTGGCTGTAGAGCAGAGGGGCGGGGTTTAAGCCTGGCTGTAGAGCAGAGGGGCGGGGTTTAAGCCTGGCTGTAGAGCAGAACGGCGGGGTATAAGCCTGGCTGTACAGCAGAGGGGCGGGGTTTAAGCCTGGCTGTAGAGCAGAGGGGCGGGGTATAAGCCTGGCTGTACAGCAGAGGGGCGGGGCCAGAGGTTGCCCTCCTTTATCCCCTCCATGTAATCCCCCATCTCTACTTTCACTCACAAACTCCAACATCTGGAGCAGAGAGATTACACTGACCACAACGCCAACCCACACCCGTCTCTTATCTGGAATATACCAGAGCCTCACTGAGGGAGGGAGGAAGAGAGAGAGAGACAGAGAGAGAGAGAGAGAGAGAGAGAGAGAGAGAGAGAGAGAGGGGATGCAAGAGAATGCGAAAGAAAGGAAGCACGAGTACGACAGAGGGGAAAAAGCGATAAACAAGAGAGTAGAGCAGGAAAAGCGAAGTGATGGAGGGACAGAGGGGGCGATAGAGGAAGTGACAGAGAAGGACTGAGAGCTCATGACTGACTGAAGGGTAGGGCTGCAGCACAAAGCGTGTGCCTTGAGGGGAGAGCGGAAATACCCAGCAGGAACCGCATCGCACAGTCTCTCTCCCTTTCCGACAGAAGCCGGGGAACAGAGGATATGAACGGCCCTCCTCCGAGCGCTGAAAAGAAGAGGAGCAGATAGACACCCCCCCCCCCCCCCCCCCCCAGTGTGAAGAAGAGCCATTAAAGCAAAAGCGGCTTGAAAAGATCTGTTTGTCATCACTCAAAACGCAACCCGCTTTCAGGGCCTATTTCCACCCTTTTTTCCTTTTGTGAGCCGGAAGACTTCTGCTTTTCAGCTTCACCTGTCCCCCTCTCTCTCACAACATTCCTGTCGCCCCCCCCCCCCCCCCCGCAAACCCTGCCAAACTCTCTGCAATCATCAGTAATTGCATGGTGGGAGCAGAGACGCTCCCGGCCCTTTCGTGTGCCACAGAGCCGGACTGGCGCTCCTCGGCGCTGCATGGTTTCGGCTAGTGGAGGCTAAACGTGGCCTTAGGCAGACCAAACTAAAGTTGACCGCTAAAAGCCAGTACTGGGGGCGGAACCCCTGATTGTTGCCCACCAGAGGAGGTAAACAGACAGCGGGAGCTTTCTGGGTTTTGGGCTTGAGGACAATGTTAATGGGAGCTTAATCCAGCTGCTGCAGCGCGAGGCTGTGATTACTTTCTGCTCTCAGGAAACGGGAGCGTTACGCACGCCGGAGCAGCACTGGAGATCAATGAGGGACAGACAGGCTCAGGAACGAGGGGGTTACTGAGAGGTGACCGGCTGCTGGAGAGAGCGAGGTGGTGTTTTTTGGGAGCTGGTCCGGGACGGGCGGCGGTAGCGCCCTTGGCGCACAGAGGCAGGTCCATCAATAACCCCCCCCAGGGCTTGCAGCCGGCCGAGCACAGCGCAGTCAGTGAGGTGTGGAGCCCCCAGACTTTCACCTTCGACGGTCGGGGGGGGGGGGGGGGGGGGGTAATGTAAAACAAAAAAAACAACCAAAAGAAGTGGGCTGAATAAACCCCCCCCCCCCCCCCTCAGTGGCCTTCATAACCAACCACCACCCCCACCCCCCACAGCCCCTCCTGCCAAAGAGAAAAAAAAAAAAAAAAACCCTGCAAATATTAATATATAAATTGTATATATCCAGCATAGGCCCTGCCAGCCTGAAAACACGGGGCTTTGCAGCACAGCTGTGAGGGAAGGGATTGGAGACTGAGATGGGGGGGGGGTGAGTTACACAAAAATACGGAAAACAAAAGCCCTCCACGTGTTCCCACTGGCGAAACATGCTGTAAAACCCCACGAGACAGCTGTCTGCTCCTGCTCTCTTCCTCCCCCTCTCTGCTTCTCTCTCGCTCTGTGTCTCTCTTTCTCTCCCTGTTTCTCAGTCTCTCTCTCTGTTTCTCTCTCTCTCCCCCACTCTCTCTGTTTCTCTCTCTCCCTGTTTCACCCTCTCTCTCTGTTTCTCACTCTCTCTCTCTCCCCCTCTCTCTCTGTTTCTCTCTCTCTCTCTGCCAGACAGTGTATTGTTCTGTCTCTCTGATCCTCTAATTCCTCCCCAATTGAGGCTGGAATATCTTGAAGGGATTTAGTGCGGCTGATTTGAGGGGTTTAAACACTGCTGGATTTGCATCAGATTCTCAGATTTCGTGTCAAGCCGATCAAACCCGGTCGCCCTGGCCTCTGGCGTCCGCCCCCCCGCCCGTGAAAAAGGGGGTGCGGGTGAACCCCACTGATGAGGGTGAAGGCCCGGGGCCGCTCCACAGCTGACAGGGCGAAATCCGCACCACATGATTCAATGGGTGACCCCCACCCCCCCACAGTGTGAGCCGCACCTGTCAGGCTGATAAGCTGGGGGCCAGGCCAGGTCTGTCTCCCCGAGGCGGGTGAACTCTGCGCAAAGTCCAGGGGCGTGTGGCGGTCAGCCGGTGCTTCTGCCCGACCCTGATCTGAGCGTGGGCACAGAGACCACAGGAGAGTTCAACAGAGCGATCCAGGCAGCGTGTCTCAGACCGAGGGGGTCTGGAGCCGAGGCCTATCGACAGAGGCATAGGCTAGGCCCAAATTCTCCATTCAATGCTGGCTAACCTGATTATTAGCTTTGGGGGGGGGAAAAAAAAAAAAAAAAAAAAAAAAAAAAAAAAAAAACATTGCTTACTGTTGGCTCTTAACCCTACTTAAAAGTGATGCGTTTTATCGACAGCATGGAAGGACCACATTACTGTTCGGGTGTCACATCAATGGTGAGGACACAAAGTTTTGTTTTCTTCCCTCGGAAGTATTTCAGATGGCACATGTGGAGCTGAGGGCTAAAACCAGAGAGACGGAGTCCCCTACGGTGAATGGCACAGCCCCACGTTCACGTTCGCGCCCACCTCGCTTCAGCATGGGGCGGATGGGTGCCCAGCGATGGGTGAAAGAAAACCCACAATGGATGGAAATGATAGCGTTACGGTCTTTTACAAAAAGGTTCAGGATGAATAACGAGTGCGGTGTGTTTCTCCAGTTAGTACTGCGATATTCACCCTTCTACAGTCTCACGCATTCGTGTGAGGAGACAGGGTTCGGGTGGGGGGGGGGGGTGGAGAAGCGATTGAGTACCCAGCAGACGCACCTCGCTCAAATCTGACCGAGTGACGGGCCGTAAAACACTGTTAGCGTAGAGCTCGACAGCCACCGCCACCGCAGACAGACAGAGAAAGGGCGACTGCCGTTTCAAGCGATTGCAGTTAGCGAATATTTCCAAAAGTGAAGCATCAAATATAGGATGAATTTTAAAAGGGGGGGGGGGGGGTTGTGCTGTGCTTGGGGGCCTCGAAACGCTGAGCTGTACACAATCCCATTTTCCTGCTTTAACATAGGGAGCGTGGGGAGGGGGGACGGAGGGGGTGGGAAGAGAGGGATGAGTGAAAGACATGAAAGGGATCTCTCCTTCCCCTGTCTCTCCCTCGCTTGCAGACGAGCGCGTCCAAGGGCATCCCCTAGCTGGCTCCCCCGCCCCCTGCCCGCCACCACCCCCAACCCCCACCCCCTCGCCAGCAGGTCCGGCTCTGTGTTATTACCCCCCTCGCCCATGAGTGGGGGGGTGGGGGAGCAGCTGCGGCAGGGGTTCATTCTCTCCCAAATAAAAGGATTAGGGGGAGCTTCAAAGCAGGACTACAGCCACCCGAGTCCACAGGGGCCCCCAGTTTAATACTGCCTGCTTCTGAGGGAGGGAGGGAGGGAGGGCTGGGCTTAGCCCCTTAGTGGCTCCTGATTGGATTAGCAAGAGATCAGTCGTGTGTGTGTGTGTGTGTGTTTTTTTTCTTTCCAGCTTGCTTATTAACTTCTCCTTGTGTCTAAATACCAGAGTGGTCCCTGATAAGTCACCTCATGGGGGGGGGGGGGGGGGGGGGGGAGGCGGATAGATGAAAGTTTTTTCCAAAGTCATTGAGGGAACTTGCCAGCCATCTTCACCTTCCAAGATGGCCGCTGCGCCAGCGGTCCATCAGCAGAGAGGGGCTGAGACAGGAGAGGATACGTGATGCGACAGTTTTAAACTGTGAATTTGGATGCGCACATTTGTGGGGTAAAACATTTAAATGGTAAACTGAAGTACACACAGGAGACCGAGAAATGCTGAAAACGGCACACCAGGGTAAGGCGAGCAGTTAGCATACAGATGCAAGAAGAGTTTTACACAGAAATGTGGGTGAGAGACAGAAGTTTAAGAAGATGTGAAACATTTAAACGGAAACACCGGGAGAAGAGTTACGACAATGAGATGCGAAAAATTTGAACAGCATAACCGGGTTTGACAGCCTGGCAGGGTAGGAGGAGAGGGGGAGAGGAGGGGAGGTTTTCAGGGAAGGAGACGAGCCCGCAAACAGTGGAGGTTCTGAGCCGCGCGCAGGAGTGAAACCGAGGCTCTGCTTACGCAGCCATTTCCTCAGGCCTTCAGAGGGCCACACAGCGCTCACAAGAAGAAAAGGTACAACGCCGCCGCGCTATTACCGCGATACCGATCTTTCCCCAACCTTGCAGTTTTTTTTTCCTCCTCCTCCGTGCACCGTGAGAGGCTTCTGAATGCCAGTGGAAAACGGCAGGGGGGAGCGGAAATTAAGACTCTCTCTGTCCGCTCCCCCAGCACAAACTCGGCATGATTTGCTGCACACTCCGGTAAATATCATAATCTCGCTGACGGGAGTCCTGCGTGAGGCTCGGAGACACGGTGGCAAGGGGGATGGGGGGGAGCAGGCTGTAATTGCATTCACTATGTCACTCTCTCTCAACAAACAGGTTGCACGGCTCAGGGAAGACAGGCAAAAAAAATAAATAAAATAAATAAAAAATGGCTTCATCAGACAATCGCAGAGCCTTGGGGAAAACACGATGAGCTCTGCTTAGCTACAAAACAGGCGCACTGCACAGCAGTTTCCGGAAGTTAGGGTCAGACCAAAAGTGGAGTGGAGGACAACAGCAGGCTAAACCGCCCAAACATTTTGTTTTGGGTGAGGGTGACAGGGCTGACAGGGGTAACCTGAGCCCAACAAGGCCAAAAATTGCATCACAGAGATTTAAATAACCCCCCGGCTGAGCAGCAGTTTGAGCCGGTCCAGGCCTACACTAGCATGTCCACCAGTGGCTCGGCATCTAACCTAACACCTGGACAACCATGCTACCTTTCCAGCCCTGGGTTTCCTACCGTCTTACTACTGCCCGCAGATTACTGCCAGGGATCTGGTCAGTCGTTTCATATACGTGTTATATAAGTTTGTGTTCTCTCCGACAAGATCTGTGATTTGTCAGACACGGAGGCTGGGCACTGGTTCATTAGCACAGCCTACGCCCAGACTGCAGGGCCACACCACATCAGAAGGAGTGTTATGTAGTCAGTTATTCAGGCTCGCGGTTATGATGTCATAATTACGGGCCTGATGAGTGAGGCTAAGTGCTATGCTAACAGACACACCATGAACACCACCTATTCTGTGCCTATGTTACACTGTGGGACGCGCGCACGCACACGCGCACGCGCACGCGCACGCGCACGCGCACGCGCACGCGCACGCGCACGCGCACGCGCACACGCACACGCACACGCACACACACACACACACACACACACACACACACACTTCAGCTACTCAGTAGACACCTCCGTAAAACTCGGACCACGCTGCGTTGAGAGCTATATATATAGGCTGAGTTCAGGAGTGGAGACACAATCAGGGCGAGTCACTCTCACACTCCCACCCCCCCCCCCCCCCCCCCACTGCACCCCTTCCAGGGACCAGTGCAGACTCAAACCCCCCCCTCCCCCAGCAGAACAGCGTCCTGACAGTGCTGCACCTCTGCGGCAGGTCTGAGAGGGACATATGGGAGCCCAAAACGGGGCACCCCCCGCACTCCAGAGAGTGCCGCGTTCACCAGCTCAGATAAGCAGTGTAAAACAAAAGCCTGCAAACAAACAAAGGCTGTCTGTCTTCATAAATTATGCATTAACGTTATAAAAATGTTATCATCGCGCCATACTGCACATGATAAACTGGTGCGGCGAGGGAACCGTTTTTTTTTCTTTATGATCTGAGCTTCTGGGGAGGCAATCCTAATTAAGGAAAATCTCTTTCAGACTGAAATCCTGTATAGGCAAAAAAAAAAAAAGGAAAAAAAAAAAAAACAAGGAAGGAAGTGAAATAAAGGAACAATGACAGCCAGTTATCGAGTTAGTAACAGCAGCTTGTTCTACCTCTCACGGAATAATGTGCCCATGCAACTGCCAGTCTGTGTGTGTGTGTGTGTGTGTGTCTCTAAGAGAGTGTGAGTATGACAGAGTGTGTGTGCGTGTGTATATCTCTATGAGAATGTGTATGACAGTGTGTGTGTGTGTGTGTGTGCCCTATTATTGTACCCTATTGGGAACAGGTAGGATAGGTAACTGAACCTTTTTTCATTGGGTGACTTAGCCACTTCCCTGCTGGCCTGTAAATCTAGTCACACCCCAATCCCACGGGTATATGAATCTGGGCAATATCCTATCCCATAGGAATGTGAATCAGGGCACACCCCTAGCCTAGCATGGATCTGAAGAACGCAGTGAATACTCCTTGTGGAGGATGTTTTTTTTTTTAAGTCTTTTTAAATAGTTAATTCCTGAAAAGCATCAGCGTGTGCAAGAGAGCAGATCATCCATCATTGATGAAACGGGAGGCACGGCATCAGAGCACGGATCGGTCCAGGCGGCCCCGGGGCCCGCGGGGCGCCGGCCAGGCTGGGGCGGGGGTGGGAGGAGGGGCCGGCTGACTGGTGGATCAGGGCCAGAGCTGCAGGGAAAGAGAGGGAGCGCCGCTCACCTCGGCCCAGTTAAGGGCTGCTCTCCTGGGGCCTCCTCCACAGATCTGCCCCCTCTCTGACAGCAGCGCAGCATCACCTCCACTCAGAGAGGTCAAAGGTCAGAGTTCAGGACGAGGTGCTGGGAGCGGTGGAACAAATTAAACCTGCGACCTCACTCTGCCCCAGGGTAGGAGGGGGGTCTACGACCTCACCTACAACCTGTCGACCCCGAGATCCTGCCGGTCACCGTATCAGACACACAAACACGGATAATCACAGCTCCGACAGGTTAGCGAAAGCCGACAGAAAGCCACTGAGCCGTGAGGCCCTGAGTGCCGGAAATCCCCGGAAACACTGGCTTTGTGACACCATGTTATTGTCGGTCTCCTGGGGTAGAAAGGGGAGGGGGGCGGGGCAGTGGAAGGAGGCGGCAGAGGTGCGCATTACAGCCATTCAGCAGATGCTCTGATCACGTGCCACAAACGCTGCATATTTTATCGCACCATCAATTTAAACAGCGGCGTATTTACCGAAGAAACTCAGAGGAAGAATCTTTGGTACGACAGCAGTGCCAAAGGAATGAAACCTGCAACCTCTCAGCTCCAAGCCCAGCTCTGGGGTGGAGTGGAAGGGCTGGCATAGCAGAGAAGGGGTGGAGCAAAAATGGAGGGGGAGGGGGCAGGGCTAAGCACCTTCTAGCTGGATGGCACAAATCGAGCCACCGATCGAAAGGGGAGCCATCCGCCCCAAACTTCCCCTCATGCCTCACTCCAAGCCTGAGCGACACACAGCGACACAGTGGAGCACAGCACTCACGGCCCTCTCTCCATGGTGATACGGACACCAGTGTCTACAGTGCTGGAATTCGGCTAATTACACATAAATCCACATGAACACCGTTATTTAACACACACACACATACATGCATTTACATACATATTCTATGCACGTGAATTCAGTTAATGCATATTTATGTATGTGCACACAGACACAATCATAAGAGCACACATCCATGCAAGAGTACAGAACACACACACACGCACGCACGCACGCTTGCTCACACACGCACACGCACACACACAGGCACACACATACTAATGTACACATAATGGCTGTACAGAGGGACAATAGGGTCCGCTGGTTACAGACGCAGGAGTAGCACAGGGCCGCGCTGCAGGAGGCGGCGGTAAACAGCATTAATCTGAGAGAGCAGCGCAGGCCGAGGCCAGCCAGATGGCGTGGTATTCTCATCTGTCACACACAAGCTGCTGGGAGGTAAGAACGATCCGACTGCACGTGGAAAAGGTGCAGCGATCTGTTATCGATCCGGACCCCCAGAACCAGCACTGGCACCGGCCTACAGACACTCCATGCCACGCTGCACTGCACTACCACAGGCCAATCACAGCCATCTGTGCCTGCAGGAGGAGGGGGAGAGAGGAGAGAACAAGAGAGCAAGAAAGAGAGAGGCCTACAACCTGCCTGTGCTTTCTGTGCTCAAGGAGCTGCCATTACCCAAGCACTGACTAACTGTACTGAACATAACCACAGACATGAGCATGAACACACACACACACGGTAACACACACACACAAGCACACACGCAAGCACACGGGAACACACGCACGCACGCACAGGCACAGGAACACACACACACACACACAGGCACAAGAACACACACAGGCACACACAC
Organism: Albula glossodonta; assembly: GCA_019788955.1. Lineage (NCBI taxonomy): Eukaryota > Metazoa > Chordata > Actinopteri > Albuliformes > Albulidae > Albula > Albula glossodonta. Next base: position 104,143 of record JAFBMS010000739.1, on the reverse strand, counting down.
ACACAGGAACGCACGCACACACACAGGAACGCACGCACGCACGCACACACGCATACACACACACACACACACGCTGGCATGCACACACAGGAACACACCAGGAGTCTACAGGACAGCATCCAAGAAGATATATTTCAACGAAAAGATTCCAATACTAGACATGCTCACAAAAGCTTGCCAGCAATCACTAAAGGATAGAGAGAGAGAGAGAGAGAGAGAGAGAGAGAGCATTGAGAGGGGCAGAGAGAGTATGAAAGGGTTTGAGAGAAAAAGGGAAGAAAAGAGCAGGAGGAGACGGGGGGGGGGGGGGGGGCAGAGAAAGAGAGATGGAGAGAGGGAGAGAGAGACCCTGCCGTGAAGCAAATGGGAACTAAAGCCAGAGGCGTCTCTTCTCAAGCTGCTCCCACTGTCACTTTGTTCCCGGCAAGGACGGGGCCGACTGTTCGCTTGCCGCGAGGGCCCGAGTGAGTGTGACTGACCGGCTGCCTGAACAAAAACCCGACGGCGAGCGCCAGAAACACACGCTCCAACCGCACAACAGCTATCCCCTAGCAACTGGCCACGCCTACACCATGTTTAACTTTTCTGTCACCCTCAAAAAAAAAAAAAAAAAAAAAAAAAAAAAAAAGAGGAGAGAAACAAAAGGAGGAGGAGAAAAAGGACTGAGCTTCCACACTGTGCTCTTGCCACCCCTGTGGGTTTCCAGATTTTACTTAACCCTTAGGCCGTCTTCACACTGGGGAAGAAAATCTTTCATGATATCTGCTTTTGGCAAAAGCCACGTTCTGTGGCAGCCTTTTACATATTGTTTTAAAGAAGTGTCAGAACAGAACATCAAGTGCCACATTTGAAGACGAGAGCGATGTAAGACACTTTGACACCTGGCCAGGTGGTACCCAAGCACACAGGAGAGAAGTCTCATCCGGAGTATGATTTAGAGGAATTTCTGGGGTCTTAAACCGCCATAGTGGCGATATTTATGACAGACCAGGTAATTCATTCAAGCTTTTGAGATTTATTTTACCTCACACTTCAGTTACAGATTTATGGGAATTTACTCATAATGACTTTCTAGCCTGTGAATGGCTACATTATCCATGCCAGAACACTGGGTACATTCTCAACCCAGAGACCTGCTCATTCGATGGAATGATGAGAGTTTTAAACTCAAAGTCCCCGTGAACGAGCTGGGACTGTGCAGTGCGTGCCTATGTGGTGGGGTGGAGTGTGCCATCACCAGAATTACCTGCCGACAGTCTGAACAGACATTCTTTGGCCAAAGCTAGATCCAAAAACACATTTTACATCAACGCAAACTTCCACTATTTACACTACAGTAACACAATGTGGTAAAGATGGTGAAAGAACCACACTGAAACAATAGTGTAAAGCTGCACAGAGAGACACACTCATAGTGTACACATGTGCCACTTAAACTACACTGTAAAGATTGACTAAAAGAGTGTTACATCCTGTCTCACAGACCTGTCAATCACTGGCAGCACCCCGCCCCCTCGGGCGGCGATGCTGTCTTTTGCTGTGATCTCAGCTGCTGATTGACAGGGTGCCGCTGAACCCGCCTTCAGCTCCCAATTACAGAATAACACCTTGCAATGGATCTCAATGATGTGTCTTTCAAAAACAGAGTTATTTTTACATTTCACTGGGGGGAACCCTTTCCTCCGCCCCCAGCCCCCCACTCCCCCCCCCCGGTCGCCCTGGGAACTGATTTGTCAGGTTATTAACATGTTTGAAAAGCTAATTACCGTGCCGGGGGGACTCAGATGGCACAAACACCAAAGCCTTTAAACCTTAAACCTTTTCTTCTAAGAAACTTATACTTTTTAACAGTGATTATTCTTTTATTGAAGGGTGATCAGTCTTGTATTGGTAGGCTACTTTGTTGTTTACAGTAATTTTAAAACTATTTGCCTGTTTTTGTGTGTACACCTGCATTTTTTTTAATCAATGTCTCACTGTTTAAAGGTTCTTGATGCACCGGCAAAAATGTATGTTATCACCATTATTGTTTCAATACTTAAAATTGCTATTATTATTGTTGTTATTTTTGTTCTTATTATTATTACTATTTAGCTGTTAGCACCCATCCTATTCAGACCATCATGCCATTCTGATGTTGACCCCCAGGCACGGACTCGGCCTCCATGGCGTTCTGACTGGGATATCTTTGGTATTGACTCTAATATTGGTATTGACTCACACAGACCCACATACTTTTATTTTATTTTATTTCCTCGAGGTGAGAAAACAGGCTGGCGCACTGACTCCGCCCACAGCTTCGGAATAGCATCACTGCAGCCAGGGCAGGTGTGAGGTGACCCCCCGCCCCCTTCACTACTCAGACAGCAGTCTGTCAGTCTGTCTGTCTGTCATCACTCGGCCTCACAGCCAATGCTGATTTGATTTCTCAGGTTAACTTGTCAGTCGGGCGAGGGGGGCTCAGATGGAATTTAGTTAAGGGTAAATTTAGTAGCGATATCAGGAAGGCAGAGTCTGGCCAGAGAACCTTACTGTGTTCAAGTCCGTCAGTAATGCAGTACTTGATACTCAGGTGAGGGTTAGCTGAACCCGGTCCAACTGGAGCCAGTATTTACTGGTTTTTCTTTTCCTCTTAAAAAAAAAAAATTCGGATCTAAGAAACCAGGGTTCCCCCACAAATCATATTTACGGTATTTGGATTTGTGGTTGACGTTTTAAGGATAAATAATATGAAAATTAATGAAAATAAATGAATAAAACGAGCGAGTCCTCGGGGGCCAAAACTGGAGCTGCTGGGCTGCTTTTCCCCAGGATTATCCCGGGGGGGTTCTGTTTGTGTCCCTGGAGGGGGGGAGGGGGTTGTGTTTGCGTCCCGGGGGCCTCAGGAAAACAGCCAGACTGGGAATGACTCAGAGAAAATCAGTGGAGAACAGCACAATCAGAGCGCTGAACGCCCACAGGCCAGCACACAGAACACAGCTGTAGGTGCTATTATGTACCAGAGCAGTTCAGGAGTCAGGTCACCCTCAACAACCCTGAAACACGTGTGTGTGAGTGCACAGACAAGCAAGCGCACATACACACACGTTAAGCTTCCTCAACCTACTGTCTCTCTGTAACAGACATACACACCTTCTTCAACCTACCATGTCACACACACACCTTCTTCAACCTACCATGTCACACACACACACTGTACTATGAATGTCAGAGGACACAGACCGAGAGTGAAGTATCATTTCTGAGCCCTTTCCATAGCTGAAACAGAGACACATGTATGGTGCTCTTGCTCAGCTCTGAGAATGTTTGGTCTGAATCACTGACAGCCATGACTGTGCACAAGTGGAAAATTCCTATTTCTGAAAACAGTGGCTGTTTTGAGGAAAAACTGGCCTGGTTTCCCAGGCGCAAACGCTAAGAGAGAATCACCGGAGTGGGCAGACTCATTAGGAACAACTGTCAAAACAAACCAGTGTGAAACCAGCCCGTCACGTCACCAAGCCAAATTCATTGCAAAAAAATAAAAACAAAAAAAAAAAAGGGTTTACAAGCAAACACTTCTCTTTATTTCCAGGGACGGACGACATCATCGTCCTCAGGCCCCTGAGCGAGGCACGTGCCAGCCTGCGCTGTTTCTGAGCCAAACGCCTTGCGGTAATCAAACGAAACCTTCAGCCAATCAGCTTGCTCCGTCGGTGAGTGTGACGGGGCCAAAGATGACTAAGGCAAATAAACACGTTGGGTAGCAGCCTCTGATTCACCACTGTTCAGCCAGCACAGCCCTGTCTGTTAGCGGGTATTTCATTCCCAAGGTGATATTTTAATCTGCACTATTTTTATTTTGTCAGGGGGGTGGGCACAGTATAAAAATTCCACCATAAATATGGCTTTGCATACTGTTTCACCTTTACTGGTGAAAAACATCACAAAGAAAAAGACTGCAATGAAAAATAAAAAATATTAATGCAAATCAACCATCACAACAAAGTATCAAGGTGGAAAATGACCTACTCCAGTGAGCCGCAAAAACCAACACAAGCAGACATTAATTAAACAAACAGAACCGGAGTAGCCCATGTCGGCTCGGTGCGGCGGTTTAGCAAGGGTGACGGGCTGGGCGTTCCGGCGGGCCGGTACTGGCCGGGGACAGATGGTTCCTCCGACAGGACGCTGGGAGACGTTAATTGATCGTCACGGTTGGGTGTTTCGGCTGACGGCTCCGCCGTCTTACTCTGAAGGAGATCCGAGGACGTGGTCGCCACGGTGGGCCCTGTCACGGTAATGACACGCTGCTGGAAACCATGGAAACCAACAGCCACTTTATAACGGAGGCCTGTGCCATTTAGCCTGCTTTAGATCAGTCGACGACACACACAAACTGAATTATTACATTATGTGATATATTACTTATTAGTTATAATATATATAATATATATGGTATTAGTTCATAACCTGGAGCCAATGTTAAACTTCACCAGACTAGAAGACTAGACAGGGCCTGGTCTGGCAGAAGCTCTGCTCTGATTATAATTACCCTGCCAGGTGGGGGCCTGCGACACACTGACACCCAGGAAATCACTGCAGACAGACACTGCGGCCGTGACCCCGCTGTACCCCTACTCCACTGAGAGTCCGAACGCGGAGTATGTGCGCGAGTGTGCCTTCTGTATACTGAGTGTGTGTGCGTGTACCTTCTGTACACGGTGTATGGTATATGTACCTGCCATCAACACTGAGTGTGTGCATGTTTGTGCGCGCGCGCATGTGTGTGTGTACACCCTCGGTACATGGTGGGTATGCCTGTGTGCCCCTGTAATCTGTACACTGTGTGTGTGTGTCTTCTGAATTTGTTTGTATCACTATGTGTCTGAGAGTACAGACCAGTGTGTGACAGCACTATGTGCCGGTGTTGACTGTATCAGTGTCTGTCAGTACTGACTAACAGTGTGTGATGGGTACCTGCATTATAGACACACACACATACACACACACACACACACACACACAACATAAACACACACACACACACACACACCACACACACACGGGGGGATGGTGCATAAGGAGATCAGAGACATGAAGCCCTCACCAAGTCACAAACTCACACCACGGCTGAAACACGCACACCACAAGTGTGTTAAACTAGCGTGAGTCAGCACAACTACTTCTGCCCTTTCATCACAGCGGAGGCCACAAACTGCACCGTCATTATCGCCCGGGAAACGGGGGGGGGGAAGCACACAGCCACCTCATTCTGGGGGGAAATATTTGCATTTCATTCTCTGTCTCTTCATAATGTTCTCTGCCACTGCGTTACTGTAGGAATCTAATAGAGCACGGGGGGTGGAATTACATTTTTAATATATATTTACATACTGGCGAGGAGCTGGGTACAGGTTCAGGCCTACCGCTGAACTCAGAGAGAGACGGCACTTCATACAGAGCCAAACACTGAGCTCCAGCTTTCATACACCAATTTTACTACAGCGCTTTCTCAGTGTCGACCTTCATCATTTCCACAGACATGTTAGGATATCTTTCCGTTTGCAACGGTGAGAGAAGATGATACTCCATATCTCAGCTCAAAACTACACCCCTGTGTAAAACTGAACTCTGTAAAACACCAGAATCCATCAAGAATTTAGCATGTAAAAAGTGTTAGGTCCAACAAAACCAACACTTCTACAGACTCCAATGGTCAGCACAGTTGTTCTTTTTTGCACATTCTAAGACGTTACGTACATCTGTCCAGACACAAAAATCCATTTCCACTGTCTCCTGAGCACACACTATAGTGCTGCGGTTTTCATCCAGGTTGACATTTTACCACAAAGAAATGACAGGCATGCATATCAATATTATATGACACTGTTATCATACAGCACTGCTAAGTATGGGCTCATTATTTTTTCATTATACTTGTTAGGATATTTTGCCCTTCTCCGTGGAACCAAATGCAGGACAATGAAGAACACGCTGACGACTTCTCTTAAGAGAATGTTGATTTATTACAATGCGCAAGGGAGAGACAAACTCAGAACATTCGGGCTGCCTGTGCCGAGAGAATCTCTAAAGAATCAGGTTGTGTGGTGTGTTGATATACAGTTCATTGTCATGCACATCAAAGGAATGAGATAAGGGGCAGGCCAGAGACAACTGGTCTTGTCCCTCCATGGGAACCCTGGCAGAGCCATTAGCAGAGGTATGCTGTGGAGACAGGATACCTTACACAAATGCAAATGTTTGGTTGATGACTGGAGCTGGCTAGGCCAAAGGTGTCATGAGGTGGAGGTGTCACAAAGTACAAATACAGGGTACAACACAGTTCTGTCACCTAAAGGAAGCCTTAAATAATATCACAAAAACCTGGAACCTATCAGTCCCCCATTTTGTATTTGGTAATAGGGTACAAATTACCCTATCCACCACAACCTAGTTTATTATTAATCAATCCTCATTTAGTTCAGGCCTGAAACCCCCAGTGAGCAAGCACAAGGCAACAGTGGCAAGGAAAAACTCCCTGGAATAAAGGGCAGAAACCTTGGGAGGAACCAAGGCTCAGCAGGGGGAACCCATCCTCCTCTGGTTGGCTTAGGTAAAAATGAGTACTGAGTTTGAGACAATCTTCTGTCCCTTATGAAAGGTGGCTTCACCTGATTGGACCTGTGATACTGTTGTTTCAAGACACCTCCCACTCCAGCCAGTCATGGCAGCACAGGTTTACACCTTGATACATATGAAAGCGCAAGCTTTCCTCTGCTGAAACAGAGAAAGCTGTGACCGATTATTTATATATTGGGTTCTATTGGGACTTTCAGGACCAAATGTATGTGCTAAATGCGTTGCAGGTATCTTACTCGTATACACAGCCTAACCCTGTGTACAGGCACCTGAGCTTACAGAGTAAAATGAAATGCCATTAATTAACAAAACACAGCGATGGCATACATGGAGCCCATACATGCACACATACATGGAAAACAGGACACAATAAACACATACATGTACTATAACAGAATAATTTCATTTTTCAAAAAGATTTTTTTGTGATGAATCCAGATTCCTCATGGTATGACTGGTAGGAATTCTCCTTGTGTGAAGGGATGATTTTTCAGTGTCTGAATGGGGAGAGGTTTCGAGCACATCACCCACATAACCATGACCTCAGTTTAGGTTATTTCCTTTTCAATTTCCTCAAGCAGATGTCTAAAATGGGGAGAGGTTGCTAGTACATCACCCATGTTGCCCCGACTTCAATTCGAGGTTCCCTATGTCTCCATGTCATCGTTGCAGGAGGGGAAGTTGTCCATACTTCCCCTCCCTTGTTGAAGGTCCACTTAAAAGGGCATCCTCGATGAATTATTCATCCATAGCTTGTTGCAGGGTTGGTGGATGTCTGGGTGTGGGTGACTGTCACCTTCCTGTCGTTCACTCCTTAGGGCTGTAGTGGTCTGGTCTCAGCGTGTAAGGTTGTCACAGTCATTGAATTTGGAAATAGTCAATTCAGTCGGGCCCGACACTTAGTGGTCATGGTGTGAAAAGAATAGCAGCTGCTGCTTTGATGGCAATCTGATGATTGCCTCGCTATAGCTTGATTTCTGCAGATTTGAGGCCTTCATATTAATAGTATTTATTTTATTCATTCATTTAATTTATTCAATTTATACACTATTGTATACACTATTTATTTGATATACTACCCCTCTATTTTTATCTGGGTTCCTGAAGAAATCAGGAAACCCAGAAAAGACCAGTCAAGACTGGTTACTAATAGCTGTATTATATACTACATATTCTTTATATGTTTACATATTCTCACAGCCCTCTACTCCAGTTTGTAGTACGTCTAAATTGCCAACACCTTCCTGATTCAGGCTAATGAACCTCTACAAGCACACCTCAGCCATGCTCAACTTGGGTAACTGCAGGAACCCACACAAGATATGAGCCACAAATTGCTGTGTTACTAAATTCAAAATCTGAAACAGAGGCACCAACACAAGACTGAAAAGTACAATCCTTATTAAATTAGGGGCGTGTAAAAGCACTATTGAAGAAAAATTATGTAGGGAATTGTGGACATTGCAAAAACCCATTTTCCTAATGATTGGCTGTGTAAGTTAAGATGAGCAAGTACGGGTGAGCCACTAGCCAAACATAATAAAATAAAGAGACAGTTTGTGAAGTTGTTCAACTGAACGCTGAACAGACTTATAAAAGAGTTGATCTAAACTCTTGAAACTACTTGTTGCAGACAAAGTGTCAAAATTCACGTGAGCAGTTCTTGCTGCTTCCAAGGGGACATACCTGTCACTTTCCCAACACCCTGCCAAAACACCAAAATCCTGTCTGCAGCTCCTGCTGTTGCTCCCATTGTGATGCTAACAAGGCAATCGACCCTACCATCTACACACTATGCTTGTGATGTTGATCACTCATAGTGGCTGGCGCTTAAAGGTTAATAGATCATTGGTAATTTTACTATAGTTTAGACTATGTTTATTTCTCACATGATGTATACCTATGTGTTCTTTCAACATATGGCAGTAATCAAACAGAAGTGGTATAGTTGCTCCACTGCATATAACTACCTGAAGAAAATATGTGGCTACTGTCTAGTTTAATCTAACTATGTGGAACACGGATCTGTCATTTTGATGTAGTCTAGCAACAAATTTTCTCATTATTTGATAATACATGTATCTTGCTATCAACATAGATGTTGTTTCAACAACAGGCTGTATGTCCTGTATTATGTTATCTCACCTCCTTTTTATGGATCATAAGAACAGCCACTTTCATCATTTGGATTTCTGTCAGTGTTACTTTGTTATCATCAATTCCATATAGGTTATGTAATTAATTGAAGCTATGATACATATCTTATTGTTAGGGAATGTATTCCCGATTTTCACATAAACTGTACTCATATAGTACACGGTTTCAAAAAAGGAAGTCTTCTCAACTTCTATTCAATCTAATTCCCTCCAGGGAAATATAAAATCAAACCTTATTTACCACCCATGAATTTGTTGCAAAATATAAACTCAAATGCTCTAAGTTGGAATTGTTCACCTATATTCTTGTCTCTTGTCCATTAGATGCCACATGACCCAATAAGGCCTGTAAATGTTATGTTAATGTGCTTAACCCAATAACTGCCCCAGTGTTTGGGATATCTGAAGCATTATGTTCTAACTGAATTGGGGATATATTAGTTGTGACTGTTAAAAATCTACACATGGCTGCATAGCTAAGCTACCATCCTGTTTGTTTGGGAGTGGTTATTGCTGTGTGCTACTGTGTGGTAAGCCAGTCATCTGTCTGCTCCTTTACTAACAACAAGTTGCCTGATGTGTACACCTTGATTTTGCATAGTGTTAGCTATATCTCAATACTATCCCACTCTGAGCTGAGTTTCAGAGGACCTGGAACATCATATTGACCCATACTTGCACAATGCTGAATCTCATAGCTACACTCAGTCCTGTGACATGTTACAGTATGTGGCTACACTACAGACAAACTTCATGTTTATACCCATTCTATAATACATTCTATACCCTAACAAGCCTAGATGACACAATAGACACTTTACGCAATCAAAGTTTGAATTAATTTCACCATAGGCAGTCTACACAAATGGCATAGCCATTACCTATACACATCATTGTATATCAACTGTCTACCACATCTTGTTAGACTACAATCTCTTGGCTTGCAAAAATGACTAGTGTTTTTTTGCTCCCATATCTTTTCACCAGAGACTTTAGTCCTGCTGCCCTTAAATCCCCACTTAGCACTTCTTTTTCCATAATAACTCCAGCAGTTAGTAACCCTTCAGAGGTATGCAGATTTGCCATTATACAACTGTTTTACAGCTATTACAAAACAGACTCTTCAACTTAGTATAGCTACTTGTTGGTAACTACGTCCCCGTGTGTAATGATCTAAGGTGATGGTTGATCTATGGAAGGGAAATGGCCTATGTGTTTTTGTATTTTACCGTGTAGGGGTCAATCCTGTGTGTATTTCTTTATTATAATTTATTGTTACTGCCTTATTTTGGGCTCATAAATTAAGAATATTTAGGGGCTCATGTTATTCACGGTCCTTATGCTATTTGAACCGGAACCTCAACAAGTTTATGTACTCTAATTGTATTGTGTTAACACAACAACAGTTATTCTGTAAACTTTCAATCACTCCGGCTTCTGCACCTAAAACTTCTAGACACAAAACAGCAATAGATCCCAGAACGAAGCCACATTTAGTGCACTTTTCACACACATTCACCCGTATAAGTACACTTGCATTAATGCTCCAACTGTCAGCACACCGCCGAGTTTTCTTCCAACTCACAGCGTTACTAAGAAACACCAGTTAACAGCAACCAGTATACCCCCAAACGGCAGCAACACAGAAACTTGTCCAACAAAAACGGACGCTCCCTCGTCCTGTGGGTCCTACGTGACCCAACACGCACCTATGCCAAATTCTGACACTTGCGTGACTTATGCAAACTGACGCTCCCGCGTCCTGGATCCTTCGTGACCCGACACGCTGACGTGACTTAACCCAGCACGCAGACGTAACTAACCAAACTGACGCTCTCGCGTCCTGGGTCCTTCGTGACCCGACACGCTGACGTGACTTAACCCAGCACGCAGACGTGACTAACCAAACCGACGCTTTCGCGTCTTGGGTCCTTCCTGACCTGACACGCTAACGTGACTAAACACACTGACGCTCCTGCGCCCTGTGTATAACATTAAAGACAAACACAACCACACTAAAAAACAAAAATATCATCAGCTGTTACAACAAAGTCCTACCCACGGAAGTATTTCTGTAAAAGTCGGACAGGAGTCACTCCCAAGTTGCACCAAGGAAAATCAACACCTAATGAGGATGGTACAGACTTTTCCAAGAACATATACTTGCCCTCTTGTTGATTCCTGTTGGTCCAAGTGGAAGATGTTTCCTGTCCCTTCGTGGTCGCCAAAACTGTTAGGATATTTTGCCCTTCTCCGTGGAACCAAATGCAGGACAATGAAGAACACGCTGACGACTTCTCTTAAGAGAATGTTGATTTATTACAATGCGCAAGGGAGAGACAAACTCAGAACATTCGGGCTGCCTGTGCCGAGAGAATCTCTAAAGAATCAGGTTGTGTGGTGTGTTGATATACAGTTCATTGTCATGCACATCAAAGGAATGAGATAAGGGGCAGGCCAGAGACAACTGGTCTTGTCCCTCCATGGGAACCCTGGCAGAGCCATTAGCAGAGGTATGCTGTGGAGACAGGATACCTTACACAAATGCAAATGTTTGGTTGATGACTGGAGCTGGCTAGGCCAAAGGTGTCATGAGGTGGAGGTGTCACAAAGTACAAATACAGGGTACAACACAGTTCTGTCACCTAAAGGAAGCCTTAAATAATATCACAAAAACCTGGAACCTATCATACTGTTTTACGAATATGTAATACATATGAACAACAGATAAAAATTACGAAAATGAGCATTCTCAGAGTTACGGGGTGTGAGATTAACGTGCTTTTCGTCACGTTTCAGAGCTGCCGGGTACCCCTGGCGGCAGCGGCTTTCAGCCATAACTCTTCCCACTCACACGCCGAGTCATCTCATGTCTCAGTGCCCATATTATAAAGCAAAGAAAGATAAACGCCAGACTCCCTAAGCGACAGGGAAAAAACGCTTTTTTTTTTTTTGCTTATTTAGTCAGACAGAGAAACAGCTGAACGCTGTGTGGGCAGCCCTCATTGCTCATGTTTCTAGAACGAGTCCAATATTTAGCTTTCTGGGCCTAGCGCGCCTCCCATTGCACGCCAGAAGAGACTCACATTCCAAAAAGCACCGTAGTTTTAAAGTTGGCTGTTAAAACAATTATTTTTATTGTTGCCGGGCTGTTGACAGTCACAGTATGTGCTTTGTTGAGGGGCACGCGAAGTTCACCGAACACTGGGCTAATAAACAGCGTGTGCGTGCCCATTAGGCCGGCGCAGGCTAAAATTAACGAGCGCTAACGGTTTCTCATCGACGTCGTCTTCCGCAGCACTCAGTTCTTCAAGGCGTATGAAAAATGCAAAACTGCCATTACACTGCATTTGCCACCCAAAGAAATGACCCTGTTTTTAACAGTTACTGTTTCTGTTATCATCACTATATTATTAGAATACACCCGGCTAATGTGACGCTTCCGGTAATTTGACTGGATGTTGACAGCAGCAGCCACTTGTGCTACAGCTACAGCTATTAGCCATGTCTGTCTCTGTTACTACGCTGCGCTTCACCAGTCAGTGGGGGTCGTGTGTGAAGATACTACCAGGAGGGAGAGAAAGAGAAGGCACGGGGAGAGAAAGAGTGCAGGACAGAGACAGAGGGAGGGAGGGAGGGAGGGAGGGAGAAAGGCAGCAGAGAGAGGGAATGAGAGCAGCTGACAGCGTGAGCTCTCAGTCACCTAAAAGAATGTATATATAAAAAAAAAAGAATAAAACTCACTGTGACCTCATTCCCAGGGTTACCCACAATGCACCAGTGGCACAGCTGTGGTCAGGAAGCCCATTGTTCACAGATGGGCTCCAGGCAAGCAATAGGGGCAGAATGTGGGGGGGTGGGGCAACCCGAGCGGGGTGTAAATCTTCACTGGGAATGAGGGGGCGCAGCAGGTGGGCCCCGTCCTGACTCTCTCCTAAAAGTCCCACAGCTTCCCCCGAGTTCGGTCAAAACCTTCGTGCCTGGTGAGCAGGATGAGGGATACTCGTATCTGTGGTTTCTTTTAGCCGTTAGACAGTTTTATGTTGACCAGCACCACTCGAACACACACACATCATGTCGGTGTGAGAGCTACTACAGCGTTTCAGGTCGGGTCGGCCGCTGAAGAGGTGGAAGACCAAGAGGCCCATCTCCATGAGGCGCAGGCTATTGCGGTAACACGTTACGCTTAAGTCACTAAACACGTTACGACGAGCGGGGCAGTGTGTCGATACCAGGATGCAAGCAGACAGGCGGTGATGTCACAGCTTGCGATCGCTCGTGCGTTCGGGTGAATTCACCTAACAGGGCCGACAGGGGGCCTGCGGGCACGGAGGAGGAATGGCTGAGAAGACTTCCTCTTTCTGAAAGGGTTGCGTGTGCGTGTGTGAGGGGGGGGTCATTTCCTTGAAAGAGAACGCGGGAGGGAAGACACATCCTCGCTTGCACCCCATTTGTTTCCCTGAAAGATTTAATAAGGGAATTTCACGGCACCAAATGGGGAGAAGCTGCCGCTCATTAGACACACGTATCCCAGCCACGATCGCTGCGCTTCTGCTTAATCCAATTTACTTTAGCATGCTAAAAGACATTAGCTTCCGCCTGAGCAATGCGGCCCACACGTCCTCCACCCCCCTCCCTCGATGAGACCACAGCAACAATGAGGAGCCCGGGGGAATCGTACCCCACCCCCCCACCCCCACCCTCAGAATGCGTTCACCTACTGGGTCATGTGACCTGCTTTTCCAGGGCGTGTGATGCAGTTTGGCGCTGAAGGAGTCGGACCGTAACTAACCCTAGTGAAGCTCAGCTGGCCGGGACCGCTGCAGTACCCTGCCTTGAAAACGTGATGCTACATGGACTAAGCAGAAAGATGTGTGTGGGTGTGTGGACAGAACTTCTATTATATACACCTGAACAAATGCACATATATGAAAGTATATGAATTCAAATGTGTGTGTGTGTGTGTGTGTAAGCGTGAATATGCATGCATAAATTTATTGTGTATAACTCAGAGAGAGCAGCTGCGCAGAGAGAGGGGCTGCGCAGTGGCTACACTCAAGTTTTTCAGCTGTGTATCAAATCCTTTAGTTTGGAAATGGCGGTGCATGATAATTCCAGGCCCAAAATTTAAATGTCAGCAAAATTATTAATATTTTGGCAGCAAAAGTCAATTTCCTCTCTATGGCAAAGACTAATTCCGACCTGCAGTGGACCACGTTCTTGCATACGCAAGTAATTTGAGCTAAGCTATCATGTTCATATAATTACTGAGTGAATGAGGGGGAGTTACTTTTGTGACCAGCTCCATGAAGCCCCACTCTCAGGTTCCGTTGTAGGAGACCTCGTTAGGGTGAAATCAGTGATTGTGATTGGCCGCAATGGGCCGTTACCTGCTCAGTGAGGAAGACCTCTCTACTGTGGTCTGGTCCCTCTGGAAAGAGCACTACTGCCAGGGATGCTCTGCACTCCTGTGCTAACCGCTACTTTAATGAGCTGACACAAACGACCGCTAACACAAACAGCAGCATTACTGCTTTAGGTCCCTAGGCCCTCCCTCTCCTCCGGCTCAATTCAAAACACCAAACTTTATTCACAAACCATGAGAACCAGGCTCATACCCGAAAACTCATCAGCTCTGATCCTCACATACAGAGACATAAGAAGGAGCAACCGACAGCAAAAAAAAAAACTCCCCGCTCCTCTTTCGCGGGCAGACGGCATGCTTGATGATTTGGACGACACTCAGGACTTTGCTTGAATGTTCCATGAGCGGATTCATCAGCAGCCGGCGCGGCCTCGTCCTCGAATACAGACCCCACCCCTGCTCCACTCGTAGCCACTAGAGAAGCAGAATTATGTGGGTGATGAGGCATTAAGGGGGCAAGGAACTGAGAGCATCTGTGCGATTACCAACCCGAGAGTCCACCCTCTTCCCATCGCCCTCTCTTCAGCGCATTTATGGCATGACCCGGTCACGTTAGCGAAGCATCAGGTGAAATACAGGAACACCACGGCCACACAAACACTGAAAGACTGTCTAGAAAAGAACGATGCTTTGGAACTGCACACATTTTTCTTGGTTTTTCCATTTAAGGCCAAAACTGTATCGTGCGAGACAAAGACTGGCAGGAACCACACTCGATGTGGAGAGCAAAACCTTTCAATCAGCAGAAATAAAACCTCACTTTATCTCCACCCATTACAGGGTTTGTGACCCCTGGGTCTTCTTCCTCCACCCATTACGGGGTTCGTGAACCATTAAGCCTGAGATACAGACAGGACAAGAAGACGAGCAAACGCCAGCCCAATCCTACTCCCACTGAGCCATGAGGAAGGTTTACTCGCCGAGTGGCTCAGGAACAAGACCAACAGCACACGATGGACGATTCATCTATGATCAGAGAGATTTGGAGGGGGGGAGGATTTGGCAGTGTTGGGTGGGTCTGTGGGTGAGGCTAGCTTCTTGGCAACGAGACGTATAACACGCAGCGAATGTAATCAAACTGTGCCGTGGGCCCCGCGTGGGACGTCCCCGTATTGGAACAGACCCGATTATCGCCTTCGTTCGGTCAGCGGGGGTTTCTGAGGGTCCGTGGCACTCTTCCTCCAGCCCCGCTGGGGGGGACGCGGGGGCCCAGCTGTCTGGCCAATCTGCTCACCGCGGGAAAACCTGGTGCTCGACAGCATGCCCCACCACCCGGCGGAGATCACCGCCGGCCACACAGGAAGTGCCGAGAGAGCACAAATATGCCGAATTATGCCACTTACTGTTCACATCAGAATACACTGCTCTCCTTTGCTTTACACAGCCACACCATGGACCTGGTGTAATATGCTCCTCTCTAACTAAACCAATACAGTAAGAAGAGAGCAAAGAATTCTGCTAAATTGTACTGCTAAAGCTATCACTCACAGGGCTAATCTGAGTGACCTTGGCCTGCATCACAACCAGCGCCTCAACTGGCGTTTTCATACACAAATCATTTCAATGACTCCCATTACATTCCACTGCCAACCGAATAAACAAAATAAACTTGTTTATTTCTCTTCATTTCCCACCAGGTGAGGCATAATCACTCTTAAATTCACTTCGGCTCTTTCACTCCCACATGCCATTTCTGCGTTCAGATACTGACTGATGGCCCGGAACAAAACCAGTACTCAATGTGGTCAGATTGAAGCGATCTATCTAGGTCAGGACAGAAGCAGTGACCAGGCCATTTGGACTGGAAGAGAAACAGTACTCAGATCAGAACCAGTATTCCGTACATTCAGGCTACATAAGAACCGATACTCACCGCGGGCACCAGTAACTTCTTCACCTCCTCCACTGCCCTCCTCATCTTGATCTCAGCGCGGGCCTGGGTATCTTCCACGGTGATCAGCACGTGCAGGTCCTCATTGAGGTGCTCCCAGTTGGGTTTCCCTCTGTTCTGCTCCTCCTGAACCACACACAAAGACAACGGACACGTTAAACAGGGGCTCTGTGGGGCTGTGCCACAATCAGGGGGACAAGGGCCTGCAGGTTCAAATCCACCACAGGGCAGTGGTGTTTCACCCTCGAATAAGGGGCTTAAGCAGAGCCACTTCGGTAAGTACGCAGTTGAATAAGTTGATGTGTTGATAAAATCTGGGATCAGGGAATCCACTGAGCTAATAAATAATGCTGCGTAATGTCGTATATGGGGGATTAACCCAGTGCTTAGATGGTAGAGGATAATGGTGCTGTTTCAGAAGCCGTGAAAACGGCTATACAGTCACTACCACAGATAACTGCATGCTTTAACAGAGGTGCTTAAGACCAGGAGCAAAATGAATATCTATCTGCATCACTTAGAATTCACCAACTTTAGCATGCCGACCCAACCACACTCCCCCCCCCCCCCCCAAACCCCCCACAGACCCAGGCATATCAAAGCCCCCGGCCCCTCCCTGGAGCTCACATCCCGTGGTGTAAATGGAGCTGGGCGTCCGGGGGTGTGTGTGACAGGGCTGCCTGTCTGGGTGACAATGGGCGGATGAAGGCGCAGTTAACCTACAGCGGGCCGACGCCGGGCGCCATTGAAATGCTAAGCTGTGACTGTGACAAGGGAAGCGGACTGGGGCCCTTTCACACCTTTAAATAGGTGGCCTTCTCAAATCCCTGAGCACAATGACCCTAGCGTTGGCGCCGAGGTGGAAAAAAGGCGAATTGAAATGAAAATGGAATCGGCCATTTAAGAAAAGAAAAGGAAGGGAGGGTGGAGGGATGGGAAAAAAAAAAAAAAAAAAAAAAAAAAAAAAAAAAAAACTTCATTTCAGCTGAGGAATACAGCTGGCTTTTCATCTTTCAGAGACAGCGCAGAGACACTCGTTCTCCTTGCACGTTCACATTTTTCCCTTCTTCCTCCTCTCCTTCATGAGCAGGTTTGGCCCGTCCCCCCACCCCTACCTCACAGTCAAACCCAGAACACTCTGGAACCTGGGGCTGCTCCACCAACTTTACAGAGGAGTAGGTACATCCACAAACACCTGTACGTATGCGCGCACACACACACACACACACACACACATAAAGACACAGACGCACACAAACACAAGCACACACACAAGGTGCACAGAAAAGCGAGGCCTGGTTTGACTCCCCACCCTGCTAACAGCTTCATTTTGTTGTTGTTGATTAAGGCTGGCCTCGTATCGGCGCTCGTTTGTGAAGCAGGCACGGTAATCGAGGTGTCTAATTGCTGGCAGTACATTGTGAGGCTCAGCGGGAGGCCCACCTGACAGGTTTACTAATGCGCGCCGCGCGCGTGAGCAGGGAGGAGGGGTGCTACGAAACGCACCGACAATACTAAACACACACAGCCAGGGCCCTTCCACTAGCCCGCCAAACCTTGTGTTTGTGCAGGGGGTCATTTCGCTAAGATATGCAATCATGTGCTGCAGTCAGTGAAACATACAGTGGCTTGATAAAATAAAGACAATTACTACATCCTACCAGTGTGTGAATGAAACGAAAGCACACTGCGACTGAGATATATACAGCAGTCCTGGAGGGCCACAGCGTCCTCAGGTTTCTATGGGCTCCTTTTAATAAGAAGCTAATTCAGACCGTAGAAGCAGGGTGCGAGGTCTTTGAAGCACACTTAGCTCGTATTAAGCACTTAAGACCTGAAACACAATAAAAGCTGCATAAACGCTGGCCCTCCAGGACCAGAGGTGTTCATCCCTGCACTGTGTCGATTTCTAATTTCAGGAACAAGCTAGTGTTTTGAAATGCAACACTGCCAGTATGCCGGCACACAGATCTACAGGCAGAGCTTGCAGTGTGGCAAGAGAAGACACTGTGACTCTGGAAGCCACAGCGACACATCGTGATTGATATGACTGGTCACCATGATCGACAGCAGCGGTACGCCACCCTGATCATGGAGTAACCGGGAGACGGTATGGGTCTTAATTAGGAGTTCAAATAGCAAAAAAAAACAAAAAAAAAACTTAAGGTTGTGTCCCCCTAGTATAGTGGCTGAAGGAAGTATCACTGTGAAGGACAAAGATCAACTCAAACTCATTTCTGCCGCAGAACAAAGACTTCCTTACTGCAGAAAAAGCAAGAAGAGATGGGAGTAAACCAGTGGCAAAAGAGAGGGAGAGAAAGAGAGAGGGAGAAAGAGAGGGAGGGGAAACGGTAAACATTCGGGATAAACTCTCAGGGCTTAAACGGTGAGCGGTTGACATGCCTCGCCGAGGAAGCCGGTGAGTTCAGAGACGATCCGGCCACGCTTTGCAGCTTAAGACGTTGCTATGACACTGGTCTAACTGCCACAGGGGGAAAAAACACACACACACACACACACACACACACACACACACACACACACACACACACACACACACACACACACACACACACACACACACACACACACACAACAAACCAAAGGAAAAAATCCCGACTTCTCAAGTGTTGCAAGACTGGTTTTCCACAGCCGAGGTCATGACTTTGGACAGACATGAGTCTGAGCTGTCTGAGACTCAGAGTGCAAGCTCGCTGCCCTCTGCACAGGAGCACTAAGCACCTCCAGGCTGCTCATTTCCTCCAATAACTAAGCAGGGACTGGGGAATGTTACACAGCAGAAACCTCAGCTAGCCAATCAGCAGTCACTTCTGATCAGAGCAATGACAGAATGAGGGGGAGGGACTTCCCTCACTGAGTGACAGCTTGCCATAGCTCCACCCCATTACAGGGTTAATGAAAGTGCACTGTGGAAAGACTGGCAGAAAATCGAGTCTCCATAAATGTTTTTCTCACTAGCCTGCAAAACACTGACCCAGTGCAGCTGAAGACTGGACAACACTCAACGAGACAGTATCAAAGCCTGATAAAAAGAAAAAAATTCCCCATAACTCTCTGGAAAATGTGACAACTCAAATGAAAATTGACTTGCTATGAATTGATTAAAGACTTCCTTTCTCTTTGTCGTATTCAATACAGTTTATGCTCTGCCTTCCTATCTTGGCCAAATTTCATCTGGCTTTGACGCCCTGTTGTGTCCTCGTCTTTGGCTGCATTCATTCGCCGTTTTGCAGGCAAGTGAGAAAAACAATTTGACGGCTGTTATGTCACTGTCCAAACCCCTCACATTTTGGACGGAGGCATAGGGAGCTGCAGGCCCCTGGAGGCAGGGCCCTGTGGGATGGGGCTGCTGTGTCGACCCCCCCTCCCCACCCCCCCCCCAGGACAGTGTTTCGCAAGCAGCCAGGGGGGCCGGAGCAGGAGGGGGCCCTACCCACAGCTCCACAGAACAAGGTCAAAGTGTCCTCTGAGGCAACAGGGGGGGGGGAGGGGATTTTGGGGGGGGGGTTTGAAAAGGGGGGGGGGGGGGGGGGGGGGGGTGTAAGATTTCTGTTTACTGACATTCTAAACCAAAGGAAAGAGAGGGGGGTGGGTTTAGTATGGCAGCCTGTAAACCAGTTTGCCAAACATGATAGTTAATGAGACCATCTTCTGAATCAAAATAACCACAATAAACCAAATGACCATTTACAACCCCCCACGATGTGCCAAACACAACACGCTAACTTCCTGTAAAAGGTTACGAGCTTAACATGGGGGATCACAAAGGCCGGAACAAATAACCTGACCTCTGATTGTGCCTGTGTGTGTGTGTGTGTAACCCAGGGTAAGCTGCAAGTTACACTTTTGACACCGTGCCCTTTGTCGTTGACCTTTGAGTTAATTTGGGGGGTTCTCCACACACCTCTATCTCCTTCACCACTTCTCTGCCAGCTACGGTGCATACAATTCATTTAGTTACATTGTGGAGTTTAAAAAAAAAAATAAAAAAAACTGTTTAGCACAAAAAAAATAATGCAATAAATAATTAGAAGGGCATACTTAGCACACTTTCCACTGCCCCATATCAGCCTCGAGTATTTTCAGCAGGGGGGGCCGGCCCCATATAATCTCCTCATGCTAAAAATACAGCTTATATTAAGAGGCTCTCACCACTGAGTGAGTGTGTGTGTGTGTGTGTGTGTGTGTGTGTTTGAGTGAGGGTGTGTGTGTAGCCCCCTCTGCCCTGGCCAGCTGCCCCTCCATTCAAGACCTCCAGAGGTTCAGATCCCGGCACCTGTTAGCGACAGCCGTGCTAAATGCCACCGGGCCGTGGGGGATTATGGGTAGAGGACAACTGTCCCCCTCACGAGTGGCACGCACGGGGGACCATACAAGCACATCGCCGAACAGGGGCCGCCGAAGCTCCCTCATGACCAATTACAGATCGCTTCAAATTCACGCCAGCGGTTGCCGGCTGGAGATATCCGATCTGATCTGATCCTGCCCGCTCAAACACCCACTCCTGTCCCAGACACAGTCACAGACCCTCTCATCCGCTTAGAGACACATTCATTTAGCATTTAGGCAAACAGGGCAAAATAACCAAGGCTAGCCATGAGCACAAAGCACGGTAAACACAAACACAGACACATATGCAAACCACTGCACATGCTGTTGGATGCCAGTGTTCTGCTAATGTTATTTCCTTTTAATTCAAGTTTATGTCTATGTTTATTTTTTTTTTTTTTAGTTTTCCTTCTCAAAAATGTCTGCGTTTCACAGTATAAGGGTTTTTAAATCGTATGTCACACTGGATGAAATGGCAAACAGAAGCACGGGAAACCGCGTTAGGCTCTAAATCCTAAATGTTTTTATGTGCGCCGAACCCCCGCGCCCTGCTCTGCCCTGCCCTGCCCCCCCTCGCTCCAGGACAGAAGACACCTGAAAGATGAAACATCAATATTCAAAAATCAATATTCAAAATTTCACTGCGTACTCTGTGTGTGTCACCACAGCGGCCGACAGAAGCCATTTCGGCTCCTGATACAGTAGAGACCGATCTTCAGATTCCCCTTCCTCGTTAGCGCTCTGGCTTAATGGACAGACAGTGCCCCCAGCTCCAGGGGTGTGCAAAAACGACACTGTTCACTTCCTTTAGCTGGGAAAAGACGTCACCGACACACCGCACTATTCTCAGGCACTTTCTTCATTGCATGTTAATTATTTTCTCCTCCACAACTGTGAATTTAATGGCCCCTTACCGAGCAGTAGTACATGTATGCTAGTGAAAGTGTAGCGTGAATGTCTAGCATCACTGTCAGCGCTGTAGTGTGAGGCCTGGGATTGCTAATTGGCGCAGGAGTTTAAAGCAGCCCTTTCTCATCATTTTAAACATGAGGCGGTTAGCCCCAGTCTGGGCCCGGGCCTCGGGTGGGGGTGCGAGGGCATGAAGGTTTTTGTTTTCACTCTTAAATTCAGCAACCAGCTCAGACCCAGGAAGCCAGGTGAAGTTAGTAAAGTGTGTAATGAACCGGTATGATTGATCCATTAAGCACGGAGTGACAGTGAAAAGCTGCAGACCCTGTGGGCCCCAAGATCAGGGAACGGCACGCCTGTCCTAAATGGCAAAGTAGGAGTGCTATTCACAACGAATATAAAAAAAAAAAAATTTAACGTGTGCCATTCTTTGACAGTGCTGTTTAATCCCATGCTTTCAGAAGGGGCACCTCTCATGTGACGTCTCTATGACGACAGCATGAAGATGGCTTCCTCTGATTGGTCTTGGCAGCGACGCACAGTCAGCAGGTTTACCCAGTCACGCTGCGTTTCTGCAAGCCCTAGTGATGACCACGCGCATTCCAAGAAACGCACATCGCCGGCGGAGCCCTGATGAGAGGAGAACCGCGGCTCCCACCCAGGGGAACACCGGCCAGAGGGGAAAAAAGAGGAGGGGAAGAGAAAAAAGGACCAATGAGATCTGAGCTTCTTAACCCAGTTTTTACTGCCCCAATTTTATCATCTTTGTCTTCTCCACCTGCCGACAAAATATATTTTTCTGTCAGAGATGACACTCCCAGCTCTGGGGAATAGAGATGGGGAACGCAGCGGGTTGAGGCTGGCAGTTGGCGTTTTTTTTTTTCCTTTACTCTGCGCACTTTGCCTGTTTCTGGTAAAATCCGGAACGGATCACAGGGGCATGGACCTGCACCCCTGCCTACGCCTGCAAGGTCACATTTCTGAGGCCTTTTCAACACCCACCGGGGAAACAAAGAGGCGTTGAACGCGCGAGAAACGAGGCCGCTAATGATCGAATGTGTTAACATCGAACAAAACTGTCACGATTACTTCACATGTCCATCTGTTTTTTCCCCCACATACACCTGTATAAGCGTGATGGGGGGTTCAAAGTTCAGCCTCGATTTGAAATAAGGGCGCTGGAGGAGGGATCTACAGCCACCCAAACTGTCCTTTTTTTTTACAAAAGGTGCAGAAATCGTGAAAGGTACACTATAAATGCAGCCCATTATTATTTGGGCGACTACTATTACGATGACTATTTTTAGCGATGCTGGGAGCTGAGCGTTTGTCTGTGGGACAGAGTGCGTCTCAGGTCAAACTGGTTCTGAAACGCTGGAGTATTCCCAGGCGCTGCTCCTTCAGAAGGTGTCTCGTGTTCTCAGCGCGGTTCCCCTCAGATTTGGGCTTCCTCCTCCGTCTGTTTTCATCCCTTTACTCTCCTCCTTTTATTCTCACAGCCGTCCAATTTACGACCCGTTTGATCAGAGGATGTGAGGCCGGTGGGAGACGGGCTACCTTCCTGCATTTGTCTCACTCGTCCACCGAGATCCCCCCCCCCCCCCCCCCCCCCCCCCCACACCCCCCCTTAGCCAAAGCAGGGACAACTGCCTCACTGACAGGAAGAGAGAGAGAATGTGTGTGTGAGTATGAGTGTGTGCGTGTGTGAAAGAGAGTGTGAGTGTGTGTGTGTGTGAGAGAGTGTGAGTGTGTATGTGTGCGAGTGTGTGGTTATTAATCACTGGGTTTAAGCTCGTAATGAGGTCTTGAGTTTTTACTGACTCAAAACTGAATACACTGAGTACTATTAGGGGCCTCACTGATATGGACCAATGGTTTGTGCTTGGCTGTGGAGAGAGCAACAAGCGACATTTTAATTGGTTCAAACTGGTGAATGACAGAGAAGCCCCACCCTAACGGGGTTAAAAACCTCGGACGGCCGCTGTCTGGAACGTAGCAGCGTTTAATGAGGCTGACAGGGTGATCAGAACAGCCAAAAACCAGCCTGCCAACCTGAGAATCCCCCCCCCAAGAGCCGCCATCCCACCCCCAGCCTCTACCAGCCGCACACCACATCACTGCGAGCTTAAAGACACACCAGCGCACCAGCACTGAGTAAACAGCCCGGGTCATCCCACTGCTTCCACAAACTTACAGACTGGAGGAGACAGAGAGGAGCGAGGAGAGAGAGAGAGAGAAACAGAGAGGGAGAGAAAGACAGACAGTAATCAGGAGAGATGGAGTTAGAGAGAGAAAAAGGGAGATCAAGACAGAGAGAAACAAATGAGAGTGCTATTTGCAAATGAAGGAGACAAAGGAGCACGGACGATAGAGACAGAGAAAGGGAGAGAGATACAGAATGAGAGTAAAAACGTGAGTGTGAGATACAGGCTTCTTTACAGAAGAAAAGATGCTGAGTGTGACACAGAATTTGAGTGAGAGAGAGAGAGAGAGAGAAAGAGAATGAGTGTGAGTACGAGATCAAGAAACAAAGAAGGAATAAGTGTAAGACAGAGACAGAGAGAGAGAGTGAGTGTGAGAGAGAGAGGTGGAGCAGAGTGCTCTGGTCCAGAGGAGGGCAGAGGGAGCAGACACAGCCCACCCCCCACCTCCCCAGGTCTCTGGCTGATGTGGAGCGCGTTTCCCCAGCTGTCAGCAGAATCCGGCTGTCTCCAGGAACCAAACCGTACTGTACCATCTCCATTTATTTCAAACCTCCATCTCTGATTACCGCACAGCCTGGCCTTTTATTAACCACCCGCAGAGCGGGCCCCCCCCCCCCCCCCCCCCCCCCCGCCATTACCTCCCAAATATCAGGGGAACAGCCCAGTCACAGGGCTGGAGAGACTCAAAACGGGTTTCAGTGAAAACTGCAGATATTATGACCAATATCTACACAGGGCAGGAGCGGCGAGGAAAGCAACACAGCGTGGGTGGCCCTTGATTATAACGGCTAAAGTTAATATATAAATTAACTCAGCTCTGTCTTTCGCTATTCCAACCACATTCTTTAACTCTGTCTTTATCCACCTCTCCATCTCTCCACTGCTCTGTCGCTCTCTCTGCTCCTCTCTCTCTTTATTTATGTAAACGCTGTAATGGGGCACGGGTTGCTGATGTATTACCACACAGAGGACGGGGGGGGGGGGGGGTGGGGGGGGAGAACAAACAGCCAGCTCTACATGATCACATCTCCACATCTCTGCTCTGATTGGCTGACTGGTTGTGAAGGGGCCAGCGGATTGGAGGCCTCTGGCTGCGTCTCCAGGGGGAGGGAGCGGAGTCTGCCGTGGGGATGACTGCGTTTTTAAATATGAAGCAGCCCATCAGAAGTACACTCAGCTTAGATATTCCCCCTCGATGGGGCGTGTCAGTATAACTCATACCGAGTACAGACGGCCTATTGTGGAGTGACAAACTAACCCTTCTGATTCATCACATCCAACACACACTTACGAAGACGCACAGAGACTGACTTGGACACACACAGACAGACACACACGCATGGATACAGACAGATTTAGACACACATACACACGAATACAGACGCACAGACACATGTGTTGCGCTTGTTGTTCAGAAACAAACTGCAGGCCTAACTACATGGGCAGCCATGCCACTGTCAGACTGTTTCCATGAGCTCAGGGCCAGCTCTATTTCCAGTGCTCAGAGGATCGGCTCTGTTTGAACAGACACACTGTCTGTGGGGTGTGGGGGGGGGGGGGGGGGGGGGGGTGGTCTAACCTCATGATGTTTGTGTGAATGTGTGTCTGAAATAGTGAATGTGTGTGTTTGTAAATGTGAGTGTGTGAGAGTGATAGTGAATTTGTTTGTGTGAGATAGTGATTGAGTAAGTGTGTGTGTGCATGTGTGTGTGTGTGAGAGAGTGAAAGAGAGAGACTGTGTGTGTGTGTGTGTGTGAGTGTGAGATAGTGATTGTGTGAGTGTGTGAGATAGTGATTGTGTGTGTGTGTGTGAGATAGTGATTGTGTGTGTGTGTGTGTGAGAGTGAGTTTGTGTGTGTGTGTGTGTGAGATAGTGATTGTGTGTGTGTGTGTGTGATAGTGATTTTGTGTGTGTGTGTGTGTGTGAGATAGTGATTTTGGGTGTGTGTGTGTGAGATAGTGATTGTGTGTGTGTGTGTGTGTGTGAGATAGTGATTTTGGGTGTGTGTGTGTGTGTGTGTGAGATAGTGATTGTGTGTGTGTGTGTGTGTGTGTGTGTGTGCGCGTGTGTGTGTGTGTGTGAGATAGTGATTGTGTGTGTGTGTGTGTGTGTGTGAGTGAGATAGTGATTTTGGGGTGTGTGTGTGTGTGTGTGTGTGTGTGTGTGAGATAGTGATTTTGTGTGTGTGTGTGTGTGCGTGTGTGTGAGATAGTGATTTTGGGTGTGTGTGTGTGTGCATGTGTGTGAGATTGTGAGTTTGTGTGTGTGTGTGTGTGTGTGTGAGATAGTGATTTTGGGTGTGTGTGTGTGCGTGTGTGTGAGATAGTGATTTTGGGTGTGTGTGTGTGTGTGTGTGTGTGTGTGTGTGAGAGAGAGACTCCCTGCTCGGCTGCCCTCCTGCCCTTTCAGGAATACACACACCTCTGTCCCACTGCAGCCAGGCTGAAAATAGCCTGTCCCTCACCAGCCCTGCCCGTCACTGCGGAGAGGGCATTCTACTGCACGCGCTCAATCTGAGCTCTGCAGCTGCCCCTTCACCGCCACTAGTGCACGCACATGCGCGTGTGGGTGTGTGTGTGTGTTTGTGTGTACCAATGTGTGTGTGTGTGTGTGTGTGAGCTGGTGAGAGCTTGAGTATATGCATCCCTGTGAGCCCAAGAGTCAGCAGAAGCGTGTGTGTGTGTGTGTGTGTGTGTGTGTGTGAGAACAGTAGACTGTGTGCGTGTGTGCTGTCTGTCAGTATGCACTAGACTGTTGATCACATTCACTCTGCTAATTTTAGGACACTGCGTGAAATGGGCTTTTTTTCCTTTGACTGCTGCCTCCTTAAAACCAAATCCAAAAACAAGAACAAAGAAAAAAAAAAACTAAACCAAAAAAAAAAAAAATCCTTCTCCATGCCATGATTGAGGCCTGGCGCGCCATCTTCAGACACGGAACTCTGTGTTCTACATAACCGCACCATTCCTGTACTGGACTGACTGAGAGCCAAGACCATGGCGCAGCTAGTACCTGAAGATCTAGTCTGGACACAAAAACAGCCACGCTTCCTCCCTCTCCCGCAGAGAGAAGAGAGATACACTGACCTTCCACAGAGCATGCCTGCCCCACTGCAGTGTGTGTGTGTGTGTGTGTGTGAGACTGAGTGAGAGACTGAGAGAAAAAGAATAGGAGGAGAATCGACAGCGAGAGAGACAAAGACCCTCAAGGTCTGCGTTGTCCATTAGCCAATAGCAATCTTCACCCTGATAAGCCAGTGGTAACTCTTTGCCTTGATTATCCAATAGTAATCTTCGCCCTGATAAGCCGGTGTTAATGTTTGCCTTGATTAGCCAATAGAAATCTTTGCCCTGATCATGACATCATCCACTAGCTTCAGTTTCAAGCCAACGATGACCACAACCACTGAGATGTCAGACTAAACATTCCGAAACCAAACAATATGGAGGACTGGAAACCTTATTCAAACTGAGCAAACACACACACAGGATGAGTGAATGTTCAATCCGACTTCATTAAAACACCCTCATCTTTGTTAGAAGGGGGCTAACCCTGCACGCACTTCGTGGGCGAAATACATTCTTGTTCTTAGCTACACAATGTGGTTATGTGGCCAGCATGAAGCATTCATCAAAGCAGAAAGTGAATTTAGCAGTTTCCCACAACCCTCGTCTCATACAGTATTTAAAGGGAAATGCACCGAGTCTAATATTAGCATGCTATTGTTAGCTAGTCATTAGTTAGCCAGCTGTGCGGCAGTTAGTCTGTAACGACGCACTAAATTAAAATGCACTGGATAATTTTTGACATCTTTTTTTTTTTTGCAACGCGAAACTTTTAAGACTGTGATTTACCGGGCTTGTTTTTTTCAGTTTTTTTTTTTTTGCAAAATTCGCTATAACGTCCCAGCAGAATTGGGGGGGAAGGGAGCTGCGCCCATGTTTGCTACATGAGGTGATCTGGCACGGGACGGGACACAGTTCCCTTCAACTTTCGGCTTTGCAGAGGTTTGAATCTTTAACTGGAAAGTAAAAAAAAAATACACCTTTACAGCTCTCCCCACTGGGTGACTTGGTCACAGTGCATGGGGTCTCCTTATTTTAGAACATTACAGAGACTGTAAGTTTACACCCACCTATGAGTGCTCCGTTACTCAACCTTTACTCCACAGTTGCTCTTTAGTTACTCTCAACAAGCTTATTCCTCTGACCCCCGGGATAAAATGTGTTATAGATACAGCCACCGGAGACGTAGATTTAGCAGACGCTCTTGTCCAGAGCAACCGAGATTACATTTTAACGCACTGTTCCTTTACACAGCTGGACGTTGCCTGAAGCAGCTGGGGTCAGGTACTCTACTAAAGTAGACACCTGTGGTGCCCAAGCCAGAGAATCAAACTTACAGCTTCTGGGTTACACTTGCATCGGTGTTACTCCAGGCATGCTCTGGGCCTACTCCAAGCCTGTGGACTCTTACCTTCTTCCTGTCTCTCATGGAGCTCTTTCCTCGGACCATGATTTTGCATCCAGTTTCTGCTTCCAGCTGTTTGGCAGTGAGTCCACGAGGGCCCAGGATCCTGCCCACAAAGTTATACTGCAGAGAGGGAGGGGGGGAGGTGGGGGAGAGAGAGAGATATTTTATTGCCAAGCACAAGAGCATTTTCCTAATTTAGAACAGAATATAGGCGGTGGCCATCTTCTCCATGGATCGATATGGCCCCTACGGCCAGGCAGGCCACTACACAGCGTTGTCATGGCACTGGTACTGTGACATCACTTCCCCTGACCTGACACTGCTGTGAGAACGCCACACACATTCATCGACTCCCCTACCCCTCCCCCCCCTCCGCCCGCAACTATTTCTCAGTTCATGGATATGTGAAACACAGGGGGAGGGAGGGAGGGAGGGAGGGAGTGCAAGAGTGTAATAGAAAGTGAGGGAATGAGAGAAAGACAAAGAGAGGCTAGAGAGAGAGAGAAAGAGTGAGAGAGAGATTGAATGTTCTCTTTCCAAGGGCAGCGATCACATCCATCTTGTACGATTGTTGAGACACACAATAGTGGTTAAACTGTGGACTGCCAGGGAGTGAGGGAGCCGGGTTATGTGGCTGTAATGGGAGCAGCAACACATTTAACCCAGAGAGAGGCCATACTGACAAGAAAGGGGGCTGCCAAACCCCCCCCTCCCACCCCCCAAAAAACCATAACACTCATTCCCCAATAGACAATCTGACCAAAGGAAAAGCTTCAGTCTCTCTGTCCACCACCCACTGCATTACCCAGAAAAGAATCATAATACACGACTCCTGTAGTTCCGCCGAACATGTGACCACAGACTACAGGAGTGTGTGGCTGTGTGCTGTTTCGGTATGCACACACCGTTCCTTTTATTCGCTATGTGATGCTAACGGTTTCAATGCGCACACCATTCCCTTTATTTGGTATATGATGCTAACGGTTTCAATGCGCACACCATTCCCTTTATTTGGTATATGATGCTAACGGTTTCAATGCGCACACCATTCCCTTTATTTGGTATATGATGCTAACGGTTTCAATGCGCACACCATTCCCTTTATTTGGTATATGATGCTAACGGTTTCAATGCGCACACCATTCCCTTTATTTGGTATATGATGCTAACGGTTTCAATGCGCACACCATTCCCTTTATTTGGTATACAATGCTAACAGTTTCAGGCATCCAGCACGGCTAACACTGTAAACGGCGTAGCCTCCAGAGGCCTCACCCGTTCCCCAGGAGGCCGTGCCCATCGGCACAGCTAGCGGTGCCGCGGATGGGAAATGAAATAAAGGCGGTCAGGAGCGGGGGGGTGGGGACAAGCATGGGGGTGGGGGGGGGTTTGCAGGGGGAATTAGGGAGCGGCGAGGTGAGCGCCCAGCTCCGCGGCTCAGCTTCACGCTGCTTCCTTATCAAGGCGCTTTCAGCACTGGAGTGGCTTTGGAGCTTTTGTACCGGAGGGAAAGTATTTACGCTCGTAATCCTCTCCACTTGAAACTGGCTTCTACTCGGATCAAGGAAAAACGTGTTCAAATAATCCACAACAAATTTTTATTATTTTTTTTTTTATTTTTCCCCCCACTCTCTGCCAAAATAAAACAGAAACGGATTGGGGGTGGGGGGGGGGGTGGGGGGGGGGGTGCGGAGGGTGGAATAAAAAGCAATGGAAATAAAGGAGAGTTTAGATAAACAAACAGAGCACGCCTTATGAGACATGGAGAGAGAGACAGAGAGAGAGAGAGAGACAGATCCACAGCCCCACAGCATTATGGGAAGGGAAATTTTCCCATTCTGTTGTCAGAAGCTGTGGGGGGGGCGGGGAGCGAGCGCCGGGGCAAACCCGGCTTCCATCCAGCAGTGGAAACTGGGAGGTGATTATGTTTCCCGGAGGCGGCCGAATAAAAACACCAGTCTATCAAAAATCCAGCTCGTCTCGTCTTCCTCTGTGTGCGAACTGAAATTAACGGCAACAGAACAAATCTACTTTGGCACGTCCAAGTACCGGGGGGAGAGGGAGAACAGGAGCTATACGAAAGAGCGCAGTGTGTTACCGTAGTGACAGTGATCTGGGGGACGGCGCGTGTTTCACTGGCTATCTCTGCCCCGCCATGCGTGTGGGCTTGGCCGGTGAGGATGACTGTAAAACAGGAGCGCAGGCCGGGGATGGATCTGTCCCATGAACTCCACTCACCCCTAGGGGCAACTGCTGCTGTCACGGTTACCTTGTTGCTGAGTGACATGGCTGGCTGGCTGGCTGGCTGGCTGGGGGGGGGGGGGGGGGGGGGGGTGGTTGTTTGTTTGCATCACAGCCCATTTGGGTGGATGAAGCTCTGACATCATCATAAGCAGACGCTCACTGCTCTGACATCATCATAAGCAGACAGCTGCATGCCCAATGGCCAGGGAGAGAGGCAGTAATGGGAGGGGCAGTAAGCAGAGGGGTGAAGGGGCAGTAGGGAGGGGGCAAGAAGGGGTGAAGGGGCAGTCAGGAGAGGGCAGTAGGAAAAGCCAGTGTTCAT
Organism: Albula glossodonta; assembly: GCA_019788955.1. NCBI lineage: Eukaryota > Metazoa > Chordata > Actinopteri > Albuliformes > Albulidae > Albula > Albula glossodonta. The sequence continues at coordinate 73,547 of JAFBMS010000739.1, read as the reverse complement.
CACTGCACTGCTCAGGCTCTGAGGACAAACAGAGCAGCTGAGGCAGGCCTGGGGGGAGGTTGGGGGGGGGGGAGGTATGCATATGCATGGCCACGACCAAAGTCCTGCCCCCCCCCCCAACCCCATCGCACCGCTCTCTGCCTGTTTACTGCCGATAACAGGGGCAAACAAAGAGCCTTTAAAGTCAGAGTAAACCCCTCCTTTGAAGCCCTGGGCGCAGATAAGAGGAAGACCGGCCGGGGAAGGTCTGTGCGTCTAAGCCGCTAACACCATGGGGGGGGGGGGGGGGGGGGGGACATTCCAACACAGGGCGCGACTCTACGCAGCTGGGCCGGGGGCCGGGGGCCCGAGGGCGTCCACACTGGGGCTAAAGGCATAAAACAAGGACTGAAATAAACTCTGCTTGATATGAACTGCGGCTTAATTGAGTTCTCAGAACTGGAGAGTCACGTCTCTGATGAGTTAGTAACTTTGAGCAGTCAATGATAAAGGCTCATGGTGAGAGCACAACAGAGGGCCTCTACCCAGCATGCAGTGCGTGGCCTGTACAGCGTTTCCCTTTTGGGGGGGGGATGACGTGGAGCAGAGCGGGACTCTGGGGAAGGTGGAGGGGGGGCTTAAGTGGCACTTATGATTGTAGACTGACTGCATAGGGTTCACTGACGCCTCCTTTTAAATCAATGCTGCTCCCGAACAAACACACATGCGTATACAGCACTCACTCGCATATACACTCATACAGCACACAAGCAAACCCCTCATTCACATACACAGGTTCACTCATATACCAAGTCTTACACACACACACACACACACACACACACACACTTCCGAAGCCCGTATTTGGGCAGCTCTATCAGGCACCTGTCAGCCAACAGGCACGAACGCAGCGTTATAAGTGGGGCGGGGGGGGACAGCACTGAGGACCCCCCCACCACCCCCCCAGCCCAACCCCCCCTGCAGTTGTCTTTGTTCTAAATCTGGTGGATTTCCTGGGAGCGCTGAGCTTTTTTGGGTAAAACGTAGCCAGAGGGTGGGCACATGGGGACTGAAAGGGGTGTAAAAGGTGGGTGGAGGGGGAAAACCGAGGATAAAGGGTGGATAAAGCGTACATAATATGTGGGTGGAGAGTGAAATATGGAGGCTGCAGAGCAGGTAAGGGTGGCTGGAGGGGGGAGCGTGCAGGTGAAAGTTGGGTGGTAACGAACCAGACATTCCCCGTCTCCCAAAGCACCAGAGTGCAGTATGATGGTTTGGCAGCTGGGCTCCAAGCCCAAGGTTGTACACTTAACTTTTCCCAAATTTCTTCAGCAAACAGACAGCTGTTTAAGTAGATAGTGTGTACAAATGTGAGCTGAGTGAGTCACTCTGGATAAGAGCGTCTGCCGGATGCCTGTGATCTGATGTAACCCTTCCCCTCAAACGGTTCACTTGTTTCTGTATACCCCGAGCGATCGTATCCTCTGGATATCTCCGTGGACCGTTCTACTGCAACAAACTGCATACTGTACACACTAGACATAGATCAGACTTATCCCATACCCTGGCAGGATGCCAGCAGGCAGAGGGTCTTTGAAAGTTTTCAAACTAATTTTCATTGCAGTGGCTTCAAAGAAGGAATGTAGTGAAAACTGCAAACCCGTTTGACGGTATGTTTAAACAAAGCTTCTGCAATCTCCACACAGAAAAGCACAAAGCTACCGCTGTCCGCCAACGGCTTTTCTGCTAAGTGGGAGCACAAACGCATGAGTCAGGAGAAGCCGACCAAAAACCGCGCACAGCCGATGCCGAAAAAGCGGTACGACGTTTTGCAATGCTCTACGGAGATTGAGTGTCTGGACTCCAGACTACCCGCTCCATCCAGTATATGGTCTCATTGGTCCCGCGCACCGCACGACGAATTCCCCAGTGGCCCCCCCACTGTAATACAATGAGCCCACTGGCCCCACCCACTGCAATGCTAATGTCCAGCTGGCCACGCCCACTGCAGTGTCATGGCCCCATTGGCCCCACCCACCACAGGATCATGGTCCTGCTGGCACCGCCTGCAGCAACACCATGGCCACACTGGTGACACCCCCTGCTGTATCATGGCTGGCCTGGCACAGCCCACTCTACCCCAAAGTATCCAGTCAATGCCAGCGACTGCTACATTACTACATCTGAACCAACAGCATGGTTAAATAAGAGTTAAATCGGCCTGGAAGAGCCGGGTCCAGGTGGGCGTTTCAGCCGCACCCTGCAGAGAACGAGCGGATTCCACTCGTGCTCTCTGGAGCGGCTGACATTTACCAGCAAGGCTGTGCGGAATCTGGAATTTCCAGGACACGCGCGTGATGGATCTCGGTGACAGCTCGGCGCTTTGCCCCCGGTTGGCGCGGCGACCGCGGTCCCCGCCCACACAGCACGTCTGTTGGTGTCACGTCTCATCTCGGCTCAGCTGTCGTCGGGGGCAACGGGCATCGGAGCACAGCCTGCCGTCACTTCCCAGCATGCATCTCTCCCTCCCTCTTGTCCCCGCGCACGCTGGGGGCTGTAATTACTGTCTCTCTGCCCCAGTCCTCCGGCGTTCAAAGTGAGCAATCCCCCCCATCCCACCAACCCCTGCTCCCTGTCACTGAGGATCATCATCAGCCGCCCCCGATCTGCTCCGCCCGCCAGCAGAAGGGGGGTGGGATGGGGGTGCTCGTGTATTTCCAATCGAGCGCTTTGTAACATCTCAGAAATCTAGTCATATGAGCCGGAGCCAGTGTGAGTGAGTGTGTGTGAGCGACTGTGTATATGTGTGCGCGTGCGTGTGTGTGAGAGAGTGATGGAGCGACTGTGTGTATGTGTGTGTGAGTGTGCGCGTGTGTGTGCGTGCGCGCATGTGTGTGTGTGTGTGTGTGAGAGAGAGTGAGGGAGCGAGTGACTGTGTGTGTGTGTGTGTGTGTATGTGAGAGAGAGAGAGAGAGAGAGAGAGAGAGTGAGGGAGCGAGTGAGTGAGTGAGTGTGTGTGCTCTCTGAGTTTTAGCAGAGGCTCTCCCCTGTACAGATTGGTGCGGGGCGGAGCAGAGCTGGTAATGGGGTAGAAGGCGGTGCGGCGTGCTGGGGGGAGTTGAGCAGGTGCACTTCCTGTCTGAGGCGAGTCAGCGGCCACAGAGGCCCAGGTGCAGGCAGCGGTGAGAGTGCACTGTGGTCACTGGTCATGCGGTCAGCGCGGCTGAACTCTGGAACTCAGGGACAGAGAGAGAACGGGCAGGGCGTCTGCATGGCCCTCTGTGACCCCACCCCTGTGCAGCATGTGACCAGGAGAGGGCGGGAGAACCAGAGGAAAGAAAAAGAGAGACAGAGAGAGAGACAGACAGAGAGACAGAGAGAGAGAGAGAAAGAGAGGCGCTCAGGCAAGAGAGGAATGCTGACCGTGTGGATAGCCCTGCTACAGGTGGACGGATCTCTGTGCAGAGTCTGCAGCTTCTCTAACAAACACGACCCACAGCCCCAGCATCTACCCCAAAAGGTGCTGCCTAAACAGAGCTCTCTCCCCCTCTCCCAGCCCTGCTCTGCCTGGTTCCTCTCCCCGTCTCCCAGCCCTGCTCTGCCTGGTTCCTCTCCCCCTCTCCCAGCCCTGCTCTGCCTGGTGCCTCTCCCCCTCTCCCAGCCCTGCTCTGCCTGGTGCCTCTCCCCCTCTCCCAGCCCTGCTCTGCCTGGTGCCTCTCCCCCTCTCCCAGCCCTGCTCTGCCTGGTTCCTCTCCCCCTCTCCCAGCTCTGCTCTGCCGGGTGCCTCTCTCCCTCTCTCAGGCCCTGCAGCTCTTTCTCCCTAATGACCGCCTCCATTTTTATCATTCATTTATCTCCGGCAGAAACGCTGTAATACTTTCAGCGCACCGTTCAATTAACGAACGCTGCCCTTCTCTCCATAAAAAGAGGCAGCAGCTGAAAGAGAGGAAAAGAGAGAGGGAATGAGAGAAAGAAAGAGGGAGAGAGAGAGAGGGAGGGAGAGCAGCTGAATGGTGCCCTCTGTTACCAATTAACCTGCGTGTGGAGTAACTTTGTGGGGTAGTGCTGCTCGGTCTGTCGCTGTAACCCTGCCCTGGGGGGCCGGCCGCATGGCGTGGGGGTGGGGGGCTGTATCTGAGCTGGCTGTGCAGGAGAGGGGTCTGTTAGCGGGGAACTAAAGAGCCCAAGTGCCAGCGAAATCTGCACATGCATTACAAACACAAAGACACAGCTCTGGGTCTGGAATTTTAATGGAGGGGCTGAAAAGAGGAGAGGAGAAAGGGTGGAGAGGGAGAACGAAAAAAAAGAAAGAAAACATCCTTGATCCTTACTTATGACATATTGCTTAAGAGCTAAACAGACTTCAGAAGAAATGTGCAGGAGTCCAGCATGACGAGCGTAATCCTGCAAGCCTTATGGCATCCACAAGGCCTATCGCCACAGCAACTGTGCGTGCGCCTGTGTGTGCGCCTGTGTGTGTGTGTGTGTGTGTGGGGGTGTGAGTTCAAAAGCTTTGCCAGGACCCAAAAGCAACACTCACCAAATCCTCCTGATGTGTTTCTGCTTTTCTCTTCTGCTATTCATCTGAGTGTGAGTCAATATCACACATACGAGGGAAAGAAGAGAAGGAAGAATGGCAATGGAGTAGCGTTCCACACAACGGAAAACGTTTTTCCCCGTGACAGTGCTGGACATTGGGTGTACTTCTGCTCTTGATTTATCTTTCTGTTGACAACTTGAATCTGTTCAGAGAATACCTTCAGAACTAAAAAATACTAAGATTTAAAACATAAGACATATTTGTAAAATAAGAAATAAGACTTCATACAACACGCGGCAGCACTTACGGGGAGACTTGGTTGAATATTACAGTCATATCTGTTACGGGATGCCAGCCGACATGAGGAACATTGTGAAATGTTCGGCCACCGCTGTTCTGATGACACCAACAGTTTGTGAGAAATACCCGCTCAGTACTGTACCGCACACAGGAAAAACAGCCACTTCCTGTCAGCTGTTAGCACTTCCTGTTAACTACAGCCAAAAGTAGCCAACAATGTGGCGCAAGAGTGACAATGCAAATTAAGGTCAAGGAGGGCAAAAATACGCTGAACAGACAGACAGGGGATTTTCTGGGGGTAGGGGGTTATTTAAAGTGACCCTGAACTGGTCGCTAAGGGCAACCGAAGTGGAGTGAGCACAGGTAGTGTAAGAGGAAGGGCCAGTGATTCTGACCAGGAAGAAAAAGCAGTGGCTGAGCAGAGCTACGCACGCACGCACGCACACTCTCTTCCACACCCACGCTCTCGCGCACACACACACACACTCTCACGCAGATTCAGAGCCAGGCCCAGATCCTAACCCCTCCTCCTGATCACACTGCCTCCTATGAACGGCCACTCTGATGTACGCCGTTTACCAACAACCCTTTGCACTGACACCTCTGTCATCTCATTAACGTTTGTCATGGAAACAAATGAGGCAACTGCATGTTCAGGCTTGCACTGTGTTACAGTAAAAAGCACAGAGTCATGTCAGCTCTCTATTTCAGAGATGAAACTCAACGGGCAGTTCAGTACCAGGGAAAACAGGATTAAACTTATTCTAAATCTGTATGAGCAATATCATTTTTGTACCCTTACACTGGAGGTAAACAGGAGATGATTCATTATTACAGAGCACTAATCACTCACTGTCCAGCTATGAGCCAATCAGATGACATGCCTGGCGCATGAGTCACCAATGGCATGTGTGGATACTGGGGGGTGTGTGGAACAGAGAGCCGCAGGGTGTGCTGGTTTGTGCTTTTACTCAGCGCTCTATCGATCGGGTAAAGAGAGCGGTTCAGTTTAAAATATGGAGTGAATGTGAAAGCTGCAGCAGCGGTGTCTCTCCAGGGCTGAGGAAGAGGAGGCCTGGAGCAGCCTTTTACACAATGAGGTTCACACGGGCTATGCAGGAGAACGTTTGGCGTTTGGTGTGTGGGAACCCCTGCTGTACCCTCTGCAGCGTCATTCCACAGGGCAACGCAAAATAAAAACAAAAACAAAAAAAGTCGATGAATTCACTGGAACAGAGAAACCCAGCATTATCTAGCATTCAGCTTCTAACAGCATGGTGTGTTTAAGAAAAGCACAGAGAACAGTGTTTAAAAAAAGCACAGAGAACAGTGTTTAAGAAAAGCACAGAGAACAGCTCTGAGCTGATCACTGGTCTGGGCTGATGGGGGGGCTCAGGAGCGCACACAGAGTTTGTGACAAAACGATGATGGACCAATCGCTGCAAATATACATCTTGACCTTTAACCCCTGCTGGGTTTCCAGTTGGCTATTCACACAGCCTGTCTCCACACAATCAGTAGTTTGAGCGCACAGACAGAGTGCAAGGTACTTTCGTTCAAACACAGCGCAGTCAGAGCGCGCCACCACGTAGGACTCATCAGAGCGGGCGGGCGAGCCGTGGACAAGCCGCAGACACGAGCACGCGAATGATGTGCGTTGAGCTGTGAGGTTGGGGTGGGGGGCTGGCGGATGCTGATTTTGCTGATAGCTGTCTGCCCACGGTTCACCAGCAGCGATCAAAGTGGCAGGAATGAGGAGCGACATGGCCGTCATGTTCAATCGCCGTCTCTCACTCCGCGCCTGCGTTACTTCCTGTGTGCCTGCGACTGCCGCCGCCCCGCCAGTGTGGAGCATCCCCAACCCTGCTCTGCTCTCTATTTATTTCTTATTTCATAATTGAAATCTGCACAGACCCCCACGGGTACATCCTCTCACTACGGGCCTACGGCGTAGAAACCTGACCAGGTTTAAAATAAAGAGCAGAATACGCTCTGGCTCCTCTCGTCCTCTCCTCTGAGGGGCAGGTATGTCCACACCTGCCACAGGAAGCTTAGCTTCACGCGGCTAATCTGAGACACTACAGACATCTGCCACTGCTCTGCTACACCTCGCAGCGTGCAACGTACAGTGCCGTAGCCGGAAGCCAAACAAACCACATTCCTGCGGTTTGAGCCAATGGCTATGCTTTCATGGGGAGAGCGAAATATTATTGATTAAAGTTAAATATCCAACTATGAGGCTCACGAACCCTCTCTCTCCCATCACTGGGGCTGGGAACCAATTACACTTCAGTCCAACCAACTCCTGAAAGGAACTAAAACAAACCAGTTTTAAAAAAAAAAAAAAAAAAAACTATTCAATTAAACTGAAACTTCGTTTTATTTTCTCAGTTTCTAAACCGAACAGACCCCTGAGCTACACTGAACACAGACACTGCTTCCCATGCAAATCTCAAAGGTACAGCCAGAGGGACAGAGATGGCCCCACCCTTTAACCCCTCTCAGCCAATCACGCTCCCCTACACCGGCGTAATGGTGGTGTGGGGATGGCCCTGAAGCTAAGCTAACCCCATGCTACACGGTGACAACGGCCACTTGCGCCCCCCCCCCCCTCCGATCGGAGCCAGGGTGAGCCTAATTACTCTCACTGTCTGGCTGACGTGCACCCCAGATCACCCTCCCAATCCCCCCCCCCCCACTAACCCTGCCGTGTTCACCTTCAGAGACGTCTCCATTTCCCCTCCCCCCCCCCCGCCCCGCCAACGAGAGCTGTCAGCCTCACGCTAGATTACAGACTCTCAGACAAACGCTTTGATCTCAGCAATACTAAACTTCAAGTGACTCTGTGAAGGGGGTAGGGGGGTATCAAAACCTTCCTCCAATTCACCTCCACCACCTCCCCCCCCACTCCACTCCCCCACCCTGGCGGCCCTGTCTGTAACCCGCTCTAGGATTAGCGAGCTAAGACAGCGCACAGCCGAAGCCAAGCCACCATGTATCACAGGATCTACCAGGTTACGTAAAGCCAGGTCAGGGCTGTTTCACACCCACAAACCTGACCTCGCCCTCAGGCAGGGCAAGAGGGGAGATCCCCTCTCTCACAGCCTGGGCAAGGCCAGTGAAAAATTCACAACGGTGGTGCCTGACCTGGGAATCAAACCTGCAACCTCCGAATAACAACATCCAACATCCTAAAAATTAACCTATGATACTTATTTGTTGAAATCTTGCATCTCACGTCCAACACAAGAACAGTGAAGCCACACCTCTCTCACAGACTAGAGAAGGGCAATGGAACCACCTTCAATTAAACTGCATACACATGCTCTGGGGGCGCTGTGCTATTCAGCACAATGTATCACATTAAGTCCTTTATGGGCTCTCTGACATGCCGAACACTATCCTATCCTGCAAAAAAAAAGTATAAAAAAAAACCATCTACTGTGCGAATGGGCTGCAGCTGCGAACAGTGAACCACCCCCCCATCCATCCCCCCGTCTCGCTCTTGCCAACTCTGAAGTACACCTGCTCATTACACCCCCTGCTCTCCTCATCCCTCACCCCCCCACCCCAAATCTGAGAGGCCTGCTGCCCTGCTCATCACTTCTGTGCTCCATACCAAAAACCAGGCTAACAGCAGCCAGGTAAGAACATACCACACTCATAACTAAAGCAGCTGATTACACATTACCAATTAAACCTGACCATGTCACAGCAAATGACCTGAGCATAGTCAGTAAAGAAAACATGACCAGAGCCAATCTCATGATCCAAACATCACATGATCTAACCAACCAAGTGACACCCAATCTGCCATGGGCACATGATATAGACCTGACCGAGGAACCATGCAAAACAAAACTGAACTGAAACACAGGGAAGTTCAATGACCAAACTTGAACCTGAACATCGCGGGGCTACAATCGGCTCTTCACCAACCTGCAACCAGTTAACTGTACATATTTATAACCAAACCGAGGCCAGCCAATCGCGCAGGGTCAACACAAAACAATCCAGCCAAGCACACATGGCTGAAGTTAAACTACCCTGCTCCCCACAGAGGCTTGGCGATGCCCATTCCTGCGCTGGCACTGAAGTATCTTGCCTGTATACCACGAGTCTTAGGCAAAAGCGGGTACCATGCCAGCTGAGGCGGGCCAGCAGTCACGCATTTGTTTTGCGTTTCTCTGACCATACTTTATGTGATGTTTGCTCAACCTCAAAACCCCCATTGCTGCTTATGGACCCGAGCCTCCCCAGATCGGACCAGGCCCAAAGCCTGTCCTGACGCCACTCATCTCCACCCACCGCCCCCCTCCTCCCCCTCCCCCCCGGGGACCCGAAATCAAAGGGCCCAAAAGCAGCATCTCGTCTCTCATTTCCCCACTCATGACTCACGCCGCTCAGACGACATTCAAACCCAAAAATAAAAGAAGGAAGAGGAGGGGAGCAGAAAGAGAGAGAGGGGCAGACAGAGAGAAAGAGGTAGAGAGAGAGAGAGAGAGAGAGAGGGGAGTTGAGATGGTAAAAAGCAGCAGTGCTAACAAGCAATTACCTGAGAAGGGCTCATGAACAGGAAGGGAAGATAGCAGAGCTGGCAGCCCCCTCCCCCCAGAGAGCCTAATTAAAAGTGGACCTGCTCGCTGCTTTCAGTGGGCCAGGAGGCAGAGGTAGCATTCCGCCTCAGCACAGACACAGACACAGAGATAGCACAAGGACGGCCATTAAGAGAGTCACCTATACTACGAGCTGCACATGCGCGCGCGCACACACACACACACACACACACACACACAC
>JAFBMS010000739.1:0-63831 GCA_019788955.1 Albula glossodonta | reverse complement strand
CACACACACACACACACACACACACTCATATACACACACACTCATACACACACTCATACACACACACACACACACACTTCTGACAATGTGTCCTGAGACTCTGTGCTGCTGACCTTGAAGAGGCCAGAGCCCAACCTCCCCCCTCCCCCCTCCTGCAGATGACTGGAGAAATCAGCAGGGAAACTCACCTGGTAAGGGCTTCAAAACTAACCCTGCGCCTTCTCTCTCTACCTCAACATCGCCCTCTTTCTCTCTCTCTCTCTCCCCCCTCCCTCCCTCTCTCTCTCTCCCCCCTCCCTCCCTCTCTCTCTCTCCTTCCCCTCCTTCGACCTCCTCAGTGCCAAGAAAATGCCACGCTCTGGAGTTTCAGTGTCTCAGCTCCACTTTCTTAAGCATCTATATCTCCAGTTCAGAGGAGAAAAGTATATTTGTACTTAATTCCAGCTGCAGTATAAAAGGATGAGGCTGCACTGGGGTGACCTGAGAGATGGCAGATGAAGCAGGGGATTGTGGGGATGGGTGGGTGGGTGGAGGACCGATGGGGGAATGTCTGATGCAAGCCCACTGGGGATGGCTCTCATGACCCCGCTGTGATGTCATCTCTCTGGGGGCGTGTCAGGCCGTGCTAGGCAATCACTGATGGATGTGAGGCAGGCCCCGAGGCGCTGAGGCCTGCAGTCTCTGATCTGCCGCACAGGGAGTGCGGGCCCTACTTACGCAGAGCTGCAACTGCTAACGCTCTACTCCATCCCTCTACTGCAGGGGTGTCAAAATCCAGTCCTGGAGGGCCGCAGTGGTAGCTGGTTTTTGGTGTGTTTTAGCACTTAATTGATTAATTAAAGTCACTGGTTGGCTAAAGAGTCCACACACCCGGTTTCTAAGGACTAAAATGGATGCCAATCGAAAGGAAAGAAAGCTGCAGACACTGCGGCCCTCCAGGACTGAAGTTTGACACCCCTGCTCTACTGCTCCAGCCGTCACTACAGCTACACCAACAGCTACTGCACCGCTAATGCTACAGCCAACTCTGCCGCTATGGCTACTGCTATCGTTACTAATACCCATACCCACAGGCTACTGCTACTACTACCACAACTACCACAGCAATCCTGTGTGCAGTCTTCAAGCATGCCGCGACTGCTAAAGCTGCTGCTCGGCTTCAAACAACTATACTGTTAATTAGCCTACTCATACAGGCTAGCTGCCGCCACTACAGCTGCTAGCAATATGGCTACCGCTAGCAAAACAGCTCGGACTACAGCTCCTGCTTGTGCTGCTGGAGCTGGTCCTCTCTCCGCAGCTCTGACTGACGGATGATAAACTTCGGCCAAAAGGCCAGAAGCCGCTCAGAGGTATCCGGGCCCTCTAAAGGAAAACTTAACCTTCAACCTGCAACAATCGCACACGCCGCTCAGCGCGAAGGCACAGTGAGCCAACACGATTCACTTTCACTTTGTTAATCAGCTATCTAGCGCACTTCTGTTAGCCAGCTAGCCTGTAAACAAGATCCACTCTGCTAGCTGGCTTAACAGCTCACCTATATTTGGGAGTTTACTAGCTCCCGTTTTGCTTACCACTTACCTCTACTAGATGGCTAACCTGTTCCCCTTTAACAGGTCAACCCACGATACTCTGCTATCTGGACAATCTGCTAACACTGCAAGTCAATAACCCGCTCAGCTCCACTCCCCGCTAACCCTCTCCCCCTCTGCTTGCAGGTCTTCCTGCTCCTGTCTCCTGGTCAGGCAGCTCTCCCGATCAGCCCCTCTCCTCTCCTCTGCAATAAAAGATCAAATCCTCCCCCACACACAAACACCCGCACCGAGGGGTGCAGGGCGGACTGCAGGCCTGCAACGCGCGAGCGGCAATCTGCGGTCAAATCGCGGCTGTGTGCACCGAGTTTACCGCTGCGCCTGTTTCATGTGATGTAAGGCCGCCCATGCGCTTCCATGAATTAATGTGCGCCGGAATGTTCCACGAGGGGGCTCATCTTTTATTTATCTACCAGTTTGATAACTTACTGAAGAAAGAATAAAAAAAGAGAGAAAGAGAACGGCAGAGGAACACAAAGGCAACAAAGAGGGGAAACTTTCGTGGCATGATGAGAGAACAAACCCACTGCGAGGGAAAGGGCAGCACAAACCTTCGCTTCGCTGTGGAATTTACAAAAAAAAACCATCTACAGCATGAAAAGCAATGCCATGCAACTTTCAACTGGCCGAGATAAAAAAAAAAAAAAAAAAAAAAAGAATACAATCAAAACACACACCCTTCCTGTAGAACAACAGGATTCCGCAAAAAAAGAGGAAACTGCTTATGGAATCACACCTTAGTGCACATTTTAGAAAAAAAATAATAAAAAAGTCAAAAGACACTGGCAAGGAATGATGGGAGATTTGCGTACTGATGGCAGTGACGCGTCGGCCTGCCGCCACAGCAGTAATCTGTGCGATCTTGCGCTCCCTCTAAATCCTCCTTAAACCAGGCTTGGCTGCACGCATTAGCTGCTAACGGCCGTCACCTGCGAGAACGGTGATTAAGGGCAGATCCAATCAGATACGGCCGCCAGCTTAGCGCTGCTACTTTCACTTTCTGGGGCCTTTGTTTCATTCCCCCAACCTCCCTCCACACCCGGCCCCACCCCTGGTCCTGCCCCCCCCCCCCTTCCCTCCGGGGATTAATTCCGGGACACACTCATCTGCTGCAGACTCGAGTCTAAACGGAGAGAGATGAGTAATATCAGAACAGATTAAGAACCTTCAACCAGCGGCAGGAGAAGGCGTCAGCTCTCGGATGCTGCAATGAAAGGAAGAAAATAAATAAATAAAATAAAGAAGGATAGAAAGGGGGAGGTGCAGATAGGTGTCTGTGCCAGAACTTTGCAGGAGAACACGTTTTTCCACTTTGAAGCAATGCACTCCAGCCATCACAATGCGCGGTAACCACGGCGGCGGAGCGACTTAGGCTTAATGCCCCCCCCCCCCCCCCATCTCTCCAACAGCAGACCCCCTTTATCCACAGCCACACTCAACTCCAGCAGAAAAGGGCTTTGCCACTGCAAAATAAAAGAGTTTCTCAAATACAGTGTTCTAGTAGATCAAGCCAGTGAGACGTGTGCGTTTTACTTATTTAATTTTTTTTTTTTGTTAAGCCTTATCAAAAACTCACAGCTGTGTCTTCACCTCAAAATCTAGAGCCCATTTATTTTATTTATTTATTTTTTGCCTAGCCTGATGTATTTTTCACCCCGACAATCTCATTACGAACTGTGCCATCTTCTGAGGAAGTGTTCGACCGTGGCCCAGGAATGATCTCAAAACACGCGGTCCATGACCGATAATCCACAGAAACGGCGACTGCGCCGAGTTTTCCCAAAAGCCACAGGACTGCGTGACTTGGAGCAGGACTGACAGGAGCAGGCTGATACCGCTGTTCACCTAGCCCCAGCTGTGTGGTTTCGGAGTGATTGCGAAATGCTAATTTAAGCATACCATCCTCAGAGACTATAGAGGGAGGGCCAGAACATTCCTAGACACACACTCACACACACACGCACAAACGCTCACACGCACACGGGAACGCACACACACACACGTGGGCTCGCAAGCACCCTTGTGCACACAAGCAAGGCAGAAAGTAAAGATACATACTGCTCCCTCACCACCTCTCTCTCATATATCTAATATGCTTAAACACACACAAAACCTCCCCCTGTCACATGCACACTTATATACCTCTATGCCCGCACACAGTCAAGAACATACACATACACACTGATCACTCACAGTCTGTCTCTATCTATAGATCTAATATGCATATGCAAATACTCCATCCTCCCCCTCTCTCGCATACACACTCCCCCCTCACTCTCTGACACACACAAACACACACACACTCACACACAAACACACACACACTCACACACACACACACACACACTCACACACACACCCACACACACTCACACACACTCACACACACACACACACACACACACACTCACACACACACACACACACACACACCCACACACACACACACCCCCACACACACACACACACACACACACACACACACACACACACACACACACACACTCACCCACACACACTCACACACACACACACACACACACACACACACACACACACACACACACACACACTCACACACACTCTGTGCACAGTGACTGCTCAGCTTAAGAGCAGAGCATAAGAGGTTTACGAGGTGCATCCTCTGTCAAAGTGACACAGGGCACGTCCGGAGTCAGGGCCGTGAGCCACTCAACACGACTCTGCAACAGCCAGAGTCTGCCGAGCAGGGAGGGGAGAGAGAGGGAGAGCATCCAGGAGAAAGGCCAGCCAAGCCCCTCACAGGACGGGACAGGATGAGGCAGGACGGGGCGGCTGGGCCCCAAACACACACTGATCGATACGCATCACCCTCACTCTGCACCAAAACCCCTCTGCACTGGGAAAAGCTCAGAATCATGCGGTGTTTTACAAAACACTACACCTGCCGCCAAAACAAAACCTACAGCTTCCCTCTCCCACTGACACGGTGCCCCTTCCAGTAATCAAAGTTCACAATGCTACAAAATGGAAGCCAGGGAGCAAGAGGCATGTCCGTGCCCTTGGAGCAGAGACCGCTAATGGGTGCCTGGAGGGGTAACCTGCCTGCTTATGGCTTTAGCACAGACAGCGCTAATCTGTCTGTCTACAGCCTTAGAAGAGCACATATGAATCTGTGCGAGCATAGCCTCAACTGCAGTGAACGATTATCGGTTGAGTTTGTTGACTTATGAAAACTAATGCAATTTTGTGTCTGTAGGCAAGAGGAAAGGGGGAGTCAGCATGTCAGTAGCCATACAGTGGAATGCGCTAATGTTTGTGTCTGTAGCCTGAGGGAGAGAACAGGGAGGCACCGGCAGCAGAAATACGAGGCCTAAGGAGTGAGAGCAGAGGGATGCCGGTGCTTCACATTTCTCCTGCCTCTGATGACGGTACAGACTCAGACCCCCCTGTGACCGAAAGCATCCTGCTGAAAGCAGCTAAACAAACGGCCAAGCGCTTCTCCCCCGCCCCATTCTCTTTTAAGTTTCTGACTGCTCGGTCCAATCGCGTTCAGATCGATAAAAACAGCATGTGTGAAAGAGGGTGAAGGTAGCGGCAGCGCCCACTCGACTTTAAAAGACCTCCCCGCTGTTGTCTGAGGGGTACGGAGGCCTGCCTTTGAGGGCTCAGAATGGTGAAAGCGTTATTAGTGACTGGCATCTATTACGGCTCAACCAGGGGCTGGGCTGCGCTTTCCCTGCCGCTTTTATAATGCGAAACAGACCAAAGATGGAGGAGTCCCAAAGCTTCCCCAGTGTGTGACAGGCCAACAGGGGCTCAGTGCTAAGGCAGGGGCCTGCCGGTTACCTGCGCAGCGCACCGAACATCAGGGCGGATGAGCGGAGCCAGGTAAGAGCCTACCTCACGCAGACAACCGCACGCTGACAGACAGAGCGTCCCATCGGTTTATCTGTCCAGGCGTACCGATGACAGCGAAAAGCTTATTAATGTCTGAACCGGGGCACGGCTCGAGCTGTCCGTCCCGAGGGAGCTTCCGTATGGAGCCTCCTACAGCACTGTGTCCCCACGGACCAGTCAGCTCGGCAGCATCATCACCGAGTTAAAGGGAGCAGGAGGAAAAAATGGGCCCAAGCTCATTTACAGAGAGAGAGAGAGAGAGAGAGAGAGAGAGAGAGAGCGCGCATAAGAAAGGCGACTGAATCAGAGGTCTCAAAGGGAAGGCTCATTTAGCACAGTGTTTTAATGGCGCTTTTAACTGGCGCAACACGGGCAGGCTTTCATTACTCTCTGCGATGCTGTGCTTAGGGAGGCAGCCGAGAACACGTGCGCACGATACACTCGCTCAGGGTCGACTGTCATTCTGACAAGAGGGACCCCCCCCTCCCACCCCACCCCCCCACCATTAGGAACACTGCAGCCAATCCCCTCGAGGCCCCTCTCAAGCTCCACCCCCGTTGAGCCATAATGGCCGCCAGTCACTAGGAGCTCGACTCGCCTCAAACGCAATTACGCACAGTGTAATGAGAGTGCAAAGCCGGCACTCTAATTGCACTCCAGCATTTATTCAAATTGTGCAGTACAATCCAGTCATACCTTTTTTTTTTTTACTGCTCACAAAAGGAGGGGGGGAAAAATCACCCTCTGCAAAAGGACAGTGGAGTGGTTTATTGCCATGGAAGCACAGGATATGTAGCATTAAATTGGAAGCCCCTTTTAATGGCAATTTACCACACCAGATTTCTGCGAGGCTCCAATTCTGTAAAAAGCCCCAAACCCCGCTGGGACGGAGAAAACAAACAAACACAGACGCATTACAATTCCCCAGATTTCACCTAAAAAACCGATGCTCTTCGTTTCCAAAAGTCTGCAGGAAAACAAGGGGGGGGGGAGGGAGGGAAGAGAGAGACTACGGCTCGTGTTCATAAAGCATGAAGATGAGAGAGCTGATCTGAGATCAGGTTCCCCTGCCTATATCCCATCCTTAACCACTATGAGCTGCCAATTCAGCAGCGATCCTAAACTTTGAGTGCGAGTCTTTCTGAACATGAGCCTTGCTCATAGAAGCACCTTAGAAACCAGAACCATCACAGAAAATCTGTTAACAGTCAGATTTGCAGCTCACAGAAACACACGCTTTGACCATCGGCCCAGTTCAGTGGCAACTTCCCCAAAGCTTGGCCCTCCTCTGGGTGCCACACACACTCACACACTCACACTCACACACTCACACACTCAAACACACTCACACACTCAAACACTCAAACACACTCACTCACACACACACTCACACACTCAAACACACTCACTCACACACACACTCACACACACTCACACTCACTCACACACACACTCACACACACTCACAAACTCACACACACACTCACACACACTCACAAACTCACACACACACAAACTCACACACTCAAACACACTCACTCAAACACACTCTCTGGGTGCCACACACACTCACACACACTCCTTCCCAAAGAGGGAGAGAGGAGTCTCACCTAGGACACAGAAACACACACCCCCTCCCAGAGGAAGCAGAGTGGACAGGCCCCTCCAGGATGTGTCTGGAAAACGCATCAGGATGTGAGATAAGTGGGAAAATAACAGGAAAAAAAAATAGCAGGATGTTTGGCCGGAGAGGGCAGCGATGGAGAGGGACCCCAAGGTTCGACTGCCCCCCCCCATTGTTTCCACAGAGGATCGTCTAAACCTTGCCTTCAGATGTGGGGTCAGAGGGCCTGCCAACTGCTCTGCTACGTTATGGAAACGTTGTGGAAATGTTCTGCGCTCACTGCCTCAAAAACCATCTCTACTGGAGGATGGGGATAACACTTTTACAAACACAGGGTGTGAGGCTTACAGGGAAGATGAGTGTGAGGTGAATGTGGTGTGTTTAACGAGCCAGCACCCAAAAACCACTTCACCCCTCCCACACCTTCTCCCCAAAAACACACAAGCCCCCAGGAGACACCCTGCCCCCCCAGGCCTGAGAAACAGCATCTGAATCCTGCACCGACAATGGCAGGAAGCGTCCAGCTGTCAGGAGGAGGAAGGAAGGAGCCGGCTCCCGCCCGCATGCTGCGGGGAGATAACCGCTAAACCTACTTCCTCACGACATTCCGCCATTGCCACGGATACAGGCCAGCGACACCGCTCAGCGACTCAGGAACTGCAGGCTGCTGGTACGGAGACAGCAAGGCCGCTTGGTGACCCGTCTCCCCTCCGTTCTTCCCCCTCCCTCCTTTTCTAATTTCTCCTTGTCGATCCCAGAGCCGTCTGGACTCGGTGCCAAGCGGTACAGCTTCCGCCAAGCCCTTCACAATGACAGAAACTCGTTGAGCGGCGCGGGACAGGCTGGGGTAACGATCGGCAGCGCGTGTCGATAGCTTTCTGACGGCCAGCAGAGATGCTGATTTTATCAGGGCCTCTACACTGAGCTGCCATTTTAGATGCGGTCAATTCCAAGGTCACGTGATTCTGGCAGTTTGAAAAAAAGGAGAAGAAGAAAGAGAAAGAGAGAAAAGAAGAAGTTTACACAGAAAGAAAAAAGGAGCGGCCCGTGCTTTCTGGAGGAAACCATGTTTTCTGCCGCAAGGAGGACCTTTCAATGACATGCACCACTCCATTGTTACAGCCGACGGCTGGCAACAGCTCCCAGGGCGCATAGGGAATCCCACTGGGGCGTGATGGTGCATTAACAGGCAGGCAGAAATTAGGCCTTTCCAAACCCAGCCGAAGCACCAGAACAGCAGAGCAGAGACTCAAAACAGGTAGCCCGGTAGCCACCGCTAACACTGTGAATACAGAATACAATTATGGTGATAACAGTATGGGCACTGAATATATTCCTATGCGGCAAAATCACAGGCCCAGCATATATCAGTACACTAATTTTAGCCCTAGCGTGTTCTTATGCTACTGCCAACACCATACATCCAGCATATATTTCATCACCACTGCTAGCAACAGGCCCAGAATACATTTCTATGCTAGTGCTAACAGCACAAGCATCATAACATTTATACATATTCTAATGCTAATGCTAATACCATGGACACAACATGTACTGCTATGGTACCGCTAACACCACAAGCACAGCACTGTGTGCCATATTTACACCACTCCTCTCACACCAAGTAACCACAGAACACTACAGTCTCAGTGGACGGGTAAACAGCTAATGCGGCCCTCGTTTCTTAAAGAGTGAGGCAGGAAGGGAGGGAGAGCGCGGCGCGGCAGAGGCACGGAGGAGCGGGGCGCTCCGTGGAGCTACAGTGACCCGGGGCTAATGCAAACAGACAGCACCGTTACAGGCCTTTAATGTCAGCGCTGGTCTTCTGATGAAAGAGAGGAAATGTACCCCTCAGGCTGAATTACTGACAGAGAGGCGAGCAGGGCGAGAGGGAGGGAACGAGAGAGAGAGAGAGGAAGAGACACATACAGAGAGGGAGGGAGAGAGCACAAAAGAGAGAGAGAGAGAGAAGGCAGGGAGAGAGGGAGAGACGTGGTATGCATGTTGGGGGGGGGATAAAAAAAAAAAAAAAAAAAAAAAAAAAAAAAAGTCCCAGGAATCTCTTTCATTGAGAGAGTCAGGTGCTCAATTAAAAGGCAGTTTTCATGGCAGGGTCCTGGAGCAGAATGTTTTAACCTGCGTCAGATACAATAACACAGCGAGAGACGGAGGAGGGTGGGAGCAGACTGGTGAAAGCTGCTCTATAAACAGCAGGGCAGCCCAAAGCGGGGGAAAGCCTCTCACACCCCAAACTGAACAGCCTGCCTCTGCATTCAGACCGGGGAGGACAGCTGGACAGAGGAAACGCTAGCGGAGGCTGCCGCTGGTATATGGCCCCAGCTATCTTATCTCAGGAGTTAAAACTGGGATGTAATCTTAATTTTACAGCCCTGGTTTATTACTTGGCCTTCGGGTAACTGCCAGCAGCGGAGCCATGGGTTTAGTTCAGCATGGGGGCTGGGGGGGGGGGGCACTTCACAGACAGAGGGGGCATTATGAGGGGCACAGAGAGCCCCCCACCAAAAGCCGACCTCCGCAGCTTGGACGATGACCTCATTCAGAGCACAAGGCCGGACACAGCTCCCTCTCTCAATCGCCCTCTGTTCTGTCGACACACACAATCAATTCTCTGCGCACATGCGCTTTCTCTCTCACACACACTTTCTTTGTTTCGTCTCTCCATGACTTGCTTATATTACTCATACATGTATAACATGCAGAGATGTTCCCCACACACAAACACACACTCATGCATAGCTGAGCCCCCCAACACACACACACACTCATGCAGAGATGTTCCCCACACACACACTCATGCAGAGCTGAGCCCCCCAACACACACACACACACTCATGCAGAGATGTTCCCCACACACACACACTCATGCAGAGCTGAGCCCCCCAACACACACACACACTCATGCAGAGATGAGCCACACACACACACACACACACACACACACACACACACGGAATGGTTAAAATGATTTATTAGTTTTTGTGGTTGCTCATTGGAAGCTGTTGCTAACCCAGGGCCGGAGCTGCTCCTCCAGTGCTCAGATGATGAATGAACAAACACAATCACCAATGTCAAAACCTGCCCTTACAACTACCAACAACGCTAGCCCCATTTGTCTTGAGTAATGAATACGTCCCCATACAGAATTTCTGTAAAACGTAAATAGAAAATATGACTTTACAGAAATGCCTAATGCCGAGAGCTGCAGCACGATGGAACCTGCAGTTCAGGAAACATGCAAGCCGTAAAACACTCCCCCTCTGACCACGGGTCAGCGAGAGACAAAGTAAAAACACACTGTGTCAACACACTGCACCCCCAGGCCTCCCAGACACCCAAGTTGGGGGGTGGGGGGGTTTGCCAGCTCATCACCTCATCACCAGAAAGCGTGTGTTTATGCAGAAAGTGGACTGATGAGCTACAGCAGTGCACACACAGCCTGATCCCTAGCAGCAAAATGCCTGGCCTTAAAGACAAAATGTTGGGTCTTAAAGCAGAAAAACATCACACTGTTAAACTGTGACAAACCGGTCCTAAAAAAGTCCAAATGCCAGGTTTTACAAAACCAAACCGCCAAGTCTTAAAACTGCAGAAGACCAGGATTTAAAACAGAGGCACCGAACAACAACCAAAGCAAACAGTGAAATTCCAGGACTTAACTTGCTTTATGACTTAAATGTTCACTCTTAAATAGTCCAGCAAAAGTGTGACATTGAGTGTTTCCTTTCTACTGAACTCATTTCGCAGGCACTTTTATCCAGAATGACTTTAACAATTTACATTTCTACACCTGGAATTAACTTACTCAGGACACTGGTGGCAGCTGCAACCAAGGAGCCCTTCCTGGGATTCAAACCTGCAACCTCTGAGCTACGAGCCCAACACCCTAACCACAATGACACACTGCTGCCCCAGGCTTCCACAGGCAGCTGTCAGGCCACGCCTCCCTCATGTATACTTGATGAGGGGAGTGAACTCGAGCGGACTGCTTTGCTGCCCGCCCCTGGGACGACTGATTCACGCCGCTACGCAAACCGCACGGGCCGTCTGCAGACAGGTGAATTATTCAAAGGAGATCCATCACTCCCAAAGGCAAGCGCGGGCAGAAGCCGAGGCCGCCGACCGCAGGCGGGCCGAGTGCTCGCTGCGTTTGTAGTGCCGGTCTCGCCACACAGCGGACAGGAGGAGGAGGAGGAGGAGGAGGAGGATTTGTGTACTGAAGCAGTCCAAGCTCAGCCTCAGGTCTGTAGACAGTCTCGTCTTACTGTCTGGAAGAAGCTCTTAGCGTGGCAGTGATAGCTACTGCAGGGATGTGAACATTACACACGAGGCAGATTCTCAGAGGACGGCTTGCAGAAGCATTTCTCTGCTCAACTCACCAATAGGGCTCTACGGCTTCACTTTAGGCCCGCCTCAGCTAAATTGTGATTGGCTGGAAAATTCTGGTTGTATCCCAAAGCAGGGCGAGTCGTTCATTGCCCTGAACTGTGCTGCCTTAACACAACGCATGCACGAACTGGACATGCAAAGCGACTACCTCATATTCGAGTTCCCAGCAGGGCAGGGTGACCCTTCAGTGCCGCATCAGAGAAAATGCCCCAACAGAGACCAGATGTCAGACTAGATAACTTGTACCACGTTAATGCCACCTGCCAGCCGAATAATATTATCATAATAACACTATCCAGTACAAGGACTTGTAACGCATTGACCAGCAACTACAAGAAGGAAAAAAAAAAAGACAAAACCATTCTCCACACACAGATCAACACAGAGAAAAATTTAAATAACAAGCTTTGTGCGCAATGTCTGGCCTAACTTCTCCAGTTCCTAGCTTGGCAGAGGGGGGCAGAGGGAGAGAAAGAGAGGGAGAGGCAGATTGCTCTCAGCTCATTTTTCCATCTCCACAACTCTGGAGAAAGTAAGACAACAAGGCAGCGACAGGCAAGGAGGAGCAGCGGCAAATGGCGGGGCCACTTCCCAGGGCCCGGGTCTACGGAGCAAAGAGCAGGTTCCCAAACCCGCTGAAACTCACTCCCGTCCACGCTCGGAGAGAAAAAAACAAACAGAAAGTAAGGAAGGCGGAGGGGTGGTGTGGGTGGGGGGGCAGACGGTGGAGGAGCTATTCCAGGCAGCCATGGAATGTGGCGAGCAGGGGCCCCTCCTTGGAGGGCCGAAGGAATGCACCCAGAGGCCAAGGGTGGGCACCGAGGGGCTCCGAAATAAACAGCGGCCAGCCTGAGGAGCACTTCCAAAAAACAGGAAAAATAAAAAAAAAAAATAAAAACAAAATTAAGTTCGCTTTTTAAATTAGGCACAGGAAACAAGACAAGACAAACCGTGCCTTAGAACAGAGACAGACGGTGTGCTGAGAAAAAGCAGGGAGGAGGGAGGGAGGTGTTTTTACATCACTGCTCCCTGGGCTTGTTTTTCAAAGAAACACCCCCCCCTCCACATACCAGAAACGCTGGTCTTTCCCCAAGTCTACAGCAAACAGTCGGACAGTCCTTTTCCTGTCTGAACGGGCGTAGCTTCCTTTGTTTGATCCAAACTGAGACTGGTGGTGGTGGTGTGTGTGTGTGTGTGTGTATGCGTAGGACATGAGAAAAACGGTCTGGAGGTGGAGAGAGTAATTCTTGGCTGTTCCCAACACAGTGTGTGTGCTTACAGTACATATAATTATGTAAGTGTGTGCATGAGTTTAGTACATGTATGTGTGTCTGTGTGTAGAAACATACATGTGCTAGCACACCCACACACATACATAAGTGTGCCTATGTGTGCATACGGCTTTATGCTGCGTACTCAAAGCACTGCGTCACTGTGGCACGCCTGCATCTCCCCATTGACAAAATGGACCAGGTCTGGACCACTGCCAGGCATTACCAGTACAGCTCACACCGGCACCGGCATGGTGTACACCTTCACACCGGCATCATTCCCATACCTATCCCATACTTATCCAGACCAGTATTTTCACTGTTACGTGGGCACACACCCAGCCTGAGTTTATTTAACAAACAGGCTCACATATGCAGCACGGGGCCTGATCATGACACTGTGGAGGGATTAGCATCCGCTGTTTAGGAGGCTCATAACGTTAGCTGGATAGAGAGAGAGAGAGAGGCAGAGAGAGAGAGAAAGCGAAGCGTTTGTGAGGCTAGCAGACACCTGGGCGCTGCTGCCAATAGGTGAGCTGCACCGTGCAGGCAAGCCTGAGCCTGGAGCAAAATTAAGATCGAGCCCCAACAATGGCGAACGGCGGCAGGCCTTCCGAGAGGGCACTTTTATCGGGCGCAGTCAGGGGACACCCGCCCCTCGCGCTAATCTGGGCAGGCTTAGTGTGGAGGGCCGTGGCGGGGAGACGGGGGGGTGGGGTTGAGCGATAAGGACCCCCATGCTCGCAGTGTCGCAGGACGGGACCACAGATAACAGCAGGGCCTGATGGAAGACGGCTTTATCAGGCGCTGCGGATGGCCGGGACCCACGCCAGATACCAGCGCACCCGGCGCACACAGGAGCATTCGGCCATCAGATAATGCCACTCAAACCGCCACAGTGAGGAGCCTCACCGTGCAATACACAGCATATACACTGTACTACATACACAATACACTACACAACACACTACATTCACAAGCTATGCACAATTCACCCTATACGCGCGCGCACACACACTACATAGCATGCAACATACATACACGGTGCATAATAAACCCTATACACAATACTACACTACATACACAAAACATCACAATATACACTATACTAAAAATAGCCTACATCACTGTCACACACACTCATACACTCAAATGAAATTCCGGCCTATAAAGCACTTGGCAGAAGGGAGGGTTTAGCTGCCCCCTCCACTCTGAGCCGGATCTTCACTCTCACTCAATCTTGTTAGTTGGCAAATTGATTGCGTGTCAAAGGTCCTGTGAGTGCGGACCTCCTCACTGTTCGCCGAGGTGTCGACCTCACAGGAAATGAAGTGCCAGAGACAGGGAGAGGGGACGGGACAGAGATGGAGGTGGAGAGAGAGAGAGACGCGTCTGTGAAAGCGAACTCTATTAGGGATCTAATCTTTATTAAACACGAATCTAAACCCTGCTCCCCTGGCCAGCAGGTGCCAGGCCAGCCTTCCTATTCTTGGAACCAGTAGCTTCAGCATCTCTCTCACTCATATTCAAACCGAAAAAAAACACCTTGTTTTCAGGTAACAATATACAATACTTCACCAGGACAACAATCCAAACCAAGAGTGTGAGACTCCAGTCCTGAGAGGCCAGTGTTTATGATGCCTTGCGGTGCCTTTCAGTGCTTACGGGCTTAGTCCTTTACTGGCATCCGCTCGCCTTTTTCCCAAGGCCTAAAATGGGTGCTGATTGAGAGGAAAGCACTGCAGCTGGCAGACGCTGCAGCCCTACGCAGCTCTAACCGAACGCATTCCAGGACTCCCAAAGCCTCATGCTTTCCTCATAAAGTTATTTTTCTATGAGTGAGAGCAACCACCTGTCATTTCACCTGCACACATGATCCGTTTCTAAGATAAATCTTGGCAGCCCCTGCTTCAGCACAACTATTCCACAAATGTCATTTCATTTTACGAAACACACAAAAAAAAAAAAATAATAAAACTGCATTCACACTAACGAGAGGAGCTGCTTCTGCCAAGTGCCAAAAAACAAGTCCCACCTCCTATTATGTGGACTACCAGCATGCGCAGAGAACTCTTTCTAATGTCCCTCCACTGATAAACATTAGCATACTGTGGCCATGCTGAAGGCAGCAGGCAGACACCATGTGATCATTACCTCCTCATCCTTATCACCTGATTGGCTGGAAGTTGTGAAATAAACTGGGGGAGGGAGGGGAACCAAAAAAAAAAAAAAAAAAAAAATTCCATTATTTTGTTGACGTTGACACGAGTGACGCGATATGGACATGGAGGCAAGCCTCTACTCGAACGCACCTCCTGCCCTGAGCAGCGTTTGTGTACAGACCCTGACTTTAATGTGTGACATTACTGCATGACCCCAGGGTCCTTCACCGCCAGGCTGAAAGCGAAGGTGAAAGAGGCCACTGCCAATACGGGGTGGCGTGACGCAAGGCCGCTTTTCCCCCGCTGTACCGAGGATGTGCGACGCGTGACGGGAGACGGACGTCAACGCAGAGTCTTCGTTTGGGCGACAGAGAAAGCCCTGGGCTTTCACAACACAGGCAACGGAAAAAAAAAAAAAAAAAAAAGCAGGCAGTGTCACCTCTACGAGATGAGCTGCAGACGTAAGGGAATTTAAAAAGAGGCCTGTCACACCGACCTCGGCGACCTTGAGCGGCCCGATCTGTGCCCCTCCATCAAGCACCATACAGACATGCAACCCCAACCCCCACAGCCCTAAAACCCACCCCCACCTCACGCCCGCAACAAATACACATCTCCTGCCAAGCCGAAAAGTCAGGCAACTGGGAACAGTTGTTCAGTGTGAGAGAGACAGAGAGAGAGAGTGTATGTGTGTGTGTGTGTGTGTGTGTGTGTGTGGGGGTGGGGGAGATTTAGAGGGGGTAAGCCGGAGGGTGTCGGTTTTCCCTCGCCGTGGAAACAGCCGCGAGCACACGTTAAGAGTTAAAGGCGCAGGAATGTGTGTGATGTGAACGCAGCTGCCAAGACTGTTCTGGACAGGTGACAACGAAAGAGAGCGCCACACTCTCTCTCTCTCTCCCCCCTCTCCCTATTTCAGTCACTCACTCCCGCTCTCCAATGCTAGCAAGATCATCCGCACACCACTTTGCCATTTTCCTATCTCATTTTTTTTCCCCCCCCCCCCCCGAACTCTGCTCCCCGTCACTCAGCTCCGTAATCAGTAGAGGTCTGTGGTGTCACCTTGACGAGTCACAGACAGATGCCAGTGCTCCAGTGGTACATCCGCCAGACAAGAATAGCAGCCCCCCCACTTGTGCTGGCTGCACCGATGCCAAATTACACCCGTACCCCCACCTCTCACCCCCCTCTTCATTTAACACAACCCACTCAGCGCAAGTAGCTTTCCATATTCCAGGGAGATAAAAAAATAACGTGGAGTGGAAGATAACGGTGTGCTATACCTTCACACTAAAAAAAAAAACCCTGAGTCTTTTTCCCACCACCTACACCGCAGCACTTTGCATACCCAAATCAGAACGCAAATCCACCTTTTAAGAGGATTATGTAAAGGAAATCAGTGTCTCTGATTTATACCCCGTAACTGTTCTGCTTCTAAGTGCTCCATGCGGCCTCCAGCGCTTAAAGCAGTACAAATAGAAACAGATCCTGCTGATACCTGACTGTGGGTATCAGAGGGACTGACTTTATATATCTGCACAGAGTGAGTGGTTCTGCTCCAAGAGGAGGCACCCAACAAGCGTACACAGCTTACACACACACACACACACACACACACACACAGTTTAATGGGAATGTCCGTGCCCCAGGGTGCAATGACCCCATAAATCTGTGTAACTGTTCAGGTTTCTCTCCCAGTGAGGGCATGTGCGCGCGTGCAAAGAGCAGCGAGAAAAGAGAAAAGAGCCAGAAACGCACCTTCCCTGCACCCTGGCGAAACAAACACCGGCCACTTTTGAATGGCCAGAAAATAAACCCTAACTGCGAACAAGGCATGCGAGGGGAGAAGCAGGGCCGGGTGGTGGAAATGGAGACAGGCTGCACTGGGGTAGTAGGGGCCCCCTTCCCTCTACAGAGCTGGGTGGAGTGTTACCGGGTGTGGGGTGAAGGAGCATATCCAGACAGTCATTCAGACCCGATGACTTCATGTCCTGTCTCTTCCCCCCCCCCCCCCCCCCTCACAAGAAGAGGGAAGGGAGCCGTGCCGGTCTGCTCGACACTCCCATTGGGTAGGCAGATAAGACATTGTTCCAACAGAAAATAAAAGGTTAAGGGTTTGAGCAACCGAAAAACAAGCTGCTCAAGGTTTTGCCAACTGATTGCAAAGACAAGTGTCACACAAAAGAGCAAGCAAGCCCGGAGTTAAAACAACAAAAAAAACGGACATTCCTGACATTGTCTCCAAAAACGTGCAGGCGGTGAACCGAGAAAAAGGGTGGCAGCAAAGCACCGCCGATCAGGCCACACCCGGCACCGCAGCTGCGGAGTTAAATCTGTCACTACAGTGGCAAAAGTTCATCATGTTTACGGGGAGAGACAATGGAGGCCCCCCGAGGAAGGCCGGCGAAAGGGGAGCTACCGACACGGCGGATGTAGGGTGTAATGTTTCTGTGTATGTGGGGCCGAGACAACAAAACTTGACCCGCACTTTAACTAGCTAGTAAAGTTGAACCAAGTATGACTGAAATGTTACTCTACCGCACTTAAGTTGTTGGGCTTGCTCTGGGGTGACGCAAGCTACAGGATCACACCGGCTCTACACGCCGACCGACACGACTGACACTGCAATAACCTTTCTGTGAATTAAACGTCAACGATTAGCTTTTGATTGTATGACTTAAACAATAAACGTATCGAATCTGTCTGATATAGGACACAAACGACATGCTCGACAAGTGAAGACCAAAATATAAAGCCTTACTCATACACGACGGCCGCAATATCAAAATAATCACACACGTAGACCGGGCAAATACGGGATGTGATCACACATAGTACCAAGGCGAGCTCCTGAGTTAGAAATGACTGGAGATGATTAAACGAACTGCACAATTAAACGGCCAAATCCTTCAATAATAAACGTTAACCAGTAGACACATGAAGGAACCACGTCTCGCACTTCTGCTCCTATTTCGAGAATCACTGCAAATATAAGGCTAAGCCGGCTGTCGGGACTGATGCTGAAAGCCGGGAGAAAGTGGCGCTCTCTAGCGTCACCATTTCATCGCAATTACATAAACCCCCCTCACTCTTCCTAATTCCTTTCCTCCGGTAATTTACTCTGCAACAGGAATTACTCGCGTTAAAACTGCACGTCGTCAGCTATCCAAATCAAACCTGTCGCTGTGTTGGAGCAGGTAAATGTGCAGGACTAAATGAGACCAGCAAACTGCTGTTTCGGTCTGCTCATGTCTAACACTGGTCACTACGCCCAATTCCACTGTATTTCTTTGGAAAAGCAGCTAGCTGGCTAACGTTAGCCAACAAGTTAGACACGTCCAGGGACAACAATTTCGGCTGGCCTTATCAGACCCAACTACAACTACCCAGCCAGGCACACCGAATGATGTACCAAACGTTTGCCAACTGGCTACCCAACGTGTCGGTGCCTAAGCTTCAGCCCGGGGTTAGCATGTTAAGTAACATTGCACAATCCCACCTCCTTTGTTTTGAACATTCCCATACAGCCAGTGTTAGCTAGCTACGGTTAAACGGAGCTGAAAACCAAAAAAAAAAAAAAACCTGATTGCGCTTCAGCAGCGCTAGCCATCAGGCTAACAATAAAACCAACATATACCATTTTGATATTTGTCGAAATATGTGGCAGCCCACTCCAAAACTAACTTACTACTTGACTGCTGTGAATAAACTAATGCTTTAGTAAAAACATTTCAAACCAAGTTCATTTGGTTGATGTAATGTTTCTAACGTCAAATCCAGAAGTTAGCACGTAAACTGTGCTGGTAGCCTACGTTAGCTACCTTCGAACGACTTTCCTTTTCAAATAAACAACTTGCTAAGTAGAGCCGCCACCGAAAACGGACCAACTTATGAAAGTTAAAAAAAATGTAAATGTTAGTACGACAGGAAACTAGCACCACGACGGTAAGACTGACTAACTCTGCGTGGGTACACCAGGAGTGAGTGAACGGCTAGCTAGCAGCTAACAACGCAGGACCTGAAAACTTTTCAGTGGCCCCCTCCCCCCGTCTTGGTTCACTCAAGTGTAGTTAGCCAGCTAACTTCAGCAAGCCAGACCGATGTGTTTCAGCCAGCCAGCAACCAACAACCACACCGCCGCACACTACCAAACTAATGTTACTCAACACCAAATGTTGGAAAGCCGAGGTATATCTTAGTTAGTCGCTGGAGGCTGAACGGGTGCCCTTTCCAATTAATCTCGGCCTCCTGACTTTGTGAAGTTGTAAGAGGAGTTCCTTCGAGTGAGGAGCTGCATGCCTGCGCTACCCTGCGCAGCAACCATGCCAGTCTAGCCCCGGGTGAACCACACCGTGGCCACGCTTTCCGAGCCCCCCCTGCCCCGTTTTACTTCCAACAATGAATGTTTTACCTTCGTCGAGGAGCCTCTCGAGGTGTGTAAAGATACCGCACAGATTCGGCAAACTCGTCATCAGCTTCTTTTCGTTCAGCAACTGCATCAAATAGTCGGGACTCGGCCTCGGTCTCTCCTTCACTTCAATCTCCCCGACCATCATCTTTGCGCCGAGATGCAAACAACCCAACACAATCCTTCTTTATGAAAAGAAAAAAAAATGTAAAAGAAAAAACTTGCTGATCAGATCCCTCGTTCCCCCCCACGTTTCGATCGTTGTAGCTCGCCGACCCTTCCCGATAAATTGTGATTGTGATTTGTTTTTGTTGCTCGAAGCGGAGAGGAAAAATAGCCACGATCTCCTCCAGACGAGCCGTTTATCTGTCGTTCGTTCGCCGTTACTCTCCAGTCCACAGTGAGCACAGCGACGTTCCGATCCTCCACTGCTTGCGCGAAAGACTATTCAGCAAACAGTACAGCCCACTGATTTCTGATTGGCCAAGACAGCTTTCAAATGACACAAGGCCTCGCCAATAGAACGGACATAAATCAACAGCTAAGGCGGGCAGAGGCTTGTGATTGGATTAGACTAAATGATATACGGACGCCTGAACCAATAGTGGACAAGCCATTAAAAAGATACGAGTTTGCGACTGATTATTCAAGTTGCTCAGGAAAACAGGCTCAGATTCGGACACTACTGGTGTTTGGGGGATACGAAAGTAGCCGACCAATCAGAACGGGCTCCTTTGTAGCGCTTAGGATGTTATTTTGATAGTATATCTTCATCTAAAAGAAACGATTCTGTTTATTCGAAGGTCGACGGAGTAGCAGAAACGCCTATTTGTAATCTTAACGAGGTTTTTGAATAGTAAACCCGTCCGGAAAACGAACCACAAATTCCTCTCTGTGTTTGTTAATTTGGCAGTGTACCGGAATTAGCTAAACCTTGCCTGAAAGTGCTTGTGCACAAAATTGCTGAGGGTAAAGCGTAATAACATGAAGTAGAATACATGGGTACAGTCTGTATTATTTTCCAAGGTAACGATATATGTTACTTATTTTGATTAATTTTACTCAATAAATTCTTGTTTTATTGTGTTTTAAGTTTAAACCTTTTCCATTTTGTCATTTTTTGGTTATCACTGACTACGATGCTGTGAAGATTGGATAATACAACGTTCTACTTCTTAATTTTGATTTGGACACATGAAAGTAATAACGACCCAATGCAATGTCACATTGATCTTACTCACCGGCCTTTTCGACATCTCAGCTATTCGCTCAAAATGTCTCACGTTGCTTTCAGTTTTAAGACGTGAATTATATATTGCAGAAGCACAATAAAATATGATTAATGGCATCGGGTCCCAGTCAACCGCTGCGCGGGCTGCGTATGATAGAAGAGGTGGATTTTTGGCTCGTTATTAATGTTAAGTAGCGGTAATGTGGTTGCACGAAATTAGCCCCAGCAGAATAAACAAACGCAAGACGAAGATTCACGAGTCTCTCTGAACGCGTTTTACAGATGAACATTATGCGTCACTGGGAGGCTGCGAAATTGTCATTTATAAGTGCTGCCTTACTATCTCATTCTTGATTAATTTTTGAAGGATCTTTAGTACAACAGACCTTCTGAATAAAATGAAAAATAATTTGTTCTCTGCTGCACATGTAATGGGCCGCTGCGGTTTAAAATTGATCAGCATTTTTTGTTAAATTACGCCATTTAGGTGTCCTTTATATTGCTATTTTACGTCCACCATACGAGATGAAATACAACTGTCATGGTTACTGCAGTTTAACATTTCTGCTGTTGGGCCCTGCTACCGTTAATAAGCTACTGCTGTAAAAGCGTGTGAGGGAGAGAGCGAGGGCAAGAGAGAAATACTGAAACACCCAATATCTCTTTTGATTCATCGAGATATTTGCTGACAACTTCCACACTATCTCGAAGATGAAAGGAAAAGATAGAAATTACTGACTACTTTGTTCTTCCAGACTTGAAAATTGCGGTTTTTATTTCTCTTTCAAAAAATGGAAACAATGAAGTTAACCAATTCCATCAGCTGCACTGAGATCCAGCAGCCTAAAAGAAGGTCTGAGATAGCGTATCACGCCAATGGGCTTACTGGGTTCAGCAGCTGTTGGCTCAGCATGATCCATTTTTATATAAGGTGTAACCTTGACCCCTAACACAATTTGTTTACTTGTCAGCTGTTAGTTTTATGGAATTTGTCCTCAGTGGAAGCTGACTGGATCAAGCCGCTGTCCTCTGGACTCTCTACCAGATACCTCAGGTGTTCTGGTTTCTGTCAGTTCCACCGACACCACTCAAGAGTCACTCTGTCAGTGTCTCATTGGAGATAAGCAGAAATGAATTCCAAAGGATAAGAGGGAACACATTATAATAATAATAATTATTTTTATTAGATCTAGGGATACTTTTATGTCAAGCATATGTCACTGTTACTGTTGCATTGTGTTTGTGTTAAACTGTATACCATAGTTACTTGCTTAATGTTTTACATGTTTTGTATTTGTTCCAGCCATATTGCCCTGGTTGTCCTGGTCAACCTGCCAGTGAAGTAAAGTGAGAGAGAGTGGGAGAGTGTGTGGCTCATTGCAGTCCAGTGCGCTCAGAGGGAGCGTGATCCACGGGACTTATCAGCTCACAGTCTGCTAATGCACCTGGTTCCTGCTCACTCTGTATCATAGTAACCCCTGCTGTTCAAAGCAGCTGTTTATTGAGCTTAAATGATCGTAACATGGACATCTAGAGTTGAAAAGAGACCTCCTGGCTTTTTTAGAAGGGTTATCTCGAGAAACCAGAGCAACAGGAAGATTTGTGACAGGCTGGTCACAGGGAAGCAGCCTTTTCTCTGGGGTCGGTCTGCTCCTGTAAACCCGTGACTTTCACCAAGCACAGGAAACAGGGAACGCATCATTAATCTGAAATCCCAAATCTGTGTGATGTCTGCACCATGGTAAAGCCTCGTAAACGTCACATCCTGTTTGTTTGAAATTGACGCCACGCTGTTTTGAAATAAACTTGACAGCAGTTACTCAAGGTTATGCACTCTGTTTGGACGACTGGGCCTGAGTTTAGACCATTAGCAGAGAGCTAATGGTGCTGACTGTGTTTGATCCAGCACAAGTCCACTCAGCTGCCATGGAACACGAAATCAGCTTGGGGTCCAAAGCAGTTCCATGACTGACTAGATGGTCAGAAGGTGACTGTTCTTGGCAACAAAAGATTATTCATTTTGAGTCGAAACAGGTATTTTCCAAAGTGTCCTCTGTGAGCAGGCCAGTAAGAGAAACTGAGGGTGGCTGTGGTCACTGTGCAGGACTGCTGTTGAGGGAATGGCAGACATGACAAACATTCCTGTATTTTTGGACAAAGTCATTGATTACTGAGTTGCCCAGAAACAGAATGGACTGAACAGACAGAAAAAGGAAAAGAATAGGGGGAAATGAGGTAAAAATTCAGCCTAGTTTTTTTTCTGAGGCGGAAGATAGCTAAATTGTTCACAGTATTTGTTTTATGTTTCCTTCCCCCCACCCCTCCATCCCACTTCCTTTGACAAGCACTGATGAAAAAAGTTGCAGATTTCTGGCATCAAAAAGATCTGGCATTTGTTTAAAAGCTTTGAAAACGGGGCTTAGTTCTTATCTGTGTTTGCGGGCATGCTAATTTGCACCTTGTTCAGGCTGCCTGAGAGCTGGATCACATGCTGGCCTCAGTGTCTCACTGCGCCAGCGCGTACACAGGCGCGTGCACACGCGCACACGCACGCATGCACACGCCGCAGATCCTAATCCCCCTCCAACCCCATGTTTTCAGTAATTTTTAATAACACGGGTTCGATTCAACAATTAATCCAATTTACAGAGCTGATGATAATGCCGTACCGTGCGCTTAGGGAAGGGAAGGCTCTCACATCTTAACTGCAGCCGTGGAAATCTGTCACAGACAGGGGCTCCTTTCAGGACCTGGGGGCTTTTTTTTGGGGATGGGGGGTTAGTAGAGGAGACTGGACCCTTGTTGGTCACATGACCATGCCATAATAAATTCAGTCACTTTCAATGATGAGAATTGAAGCTGAAGGCACTGATTATGAATACGAGTGAAAACAAAGACACATCTATCTGAATGTTTTTGCGTTGCTTTTTTTTTTTTCACCAGGGATTCTGGGCTCGCTGGAGGTGAGGGGCGTGGGCAAACCTCAGCCGAACCCAAACACAGCCAGGAGAGAGAGAGAAAGAGGTGAGGGATTGAGAGGGAGGGGGGGATAGACAGGAGGAGAGATTTGGAATTTGAATTTGAATTTGAGAGAGCGGACCATCTGCCTTACCACAGCACAGTCTCCTCTCCTTCTGGGGTTTGGGGACCCCTGTGATGGGACCCTTTTCTCTCTGGCCTGAGGAGGCAGGGGTCTGAAAGGGAGGGGAGAGCACCACATCCCCTGCCCCCAGCTCCCCCCCCCCACCCCAAGGGAGCAATGGATTACAGCTCTAATCCAGTCAGCAGGTCGGCGTGGCGACCTGAGTCACATGATGGATGGCGGTCTCACCGCCCAGCGCAGTAATCTAATCAAACCCGGATCCCGTGCCACCGGCCAGGCCTGCTACCCCGAGGTAAAGTCTCCTTAGCTTCCCCTGGGAGGGCGGGCACAAGATTTACACCCCCCTACATCCTTCCACCAATCACTTCATCCTACCACAACCCCCCCTCCCCCCCCCCCCCCCCAAGTTTTCTTTCCTTCCAGTTCAGAGACAGGATAGACCTGGTGGTAGAGGTGAGAGAGAAACTGTTACTTATTTCTTTTATTATTACTGTAAGCATTGTGTTTGTGTTAAACAGTATACCATAGTCACTTGCTTCCTCAGACAAGCAAACGAGGCAAAACAACAAGACCTTCATGTTAACACACTGGAAGTCAATTAACCATACAAAAGATCAAGAGAGTGAGAGAGAGCGAGAGAGAGAGAGAAAGCAGACAACACAAAAGGGGTCCATGCTCACATTTACACGGCACCAAAACAATTAGCACATGGAGGGAGAGGGAAGGAAAGAAAGGCAGAGTAAAGGAAAGACTGATTAAGTGCAGGAAGTCTGTCTGTCCTGCCTCCCGCCCCCTCTGTGTGTAGGGAGTGATGTCTGTGGACTATAGTAATACTAATGCTACTGTTACTAAAAATAATAATCTGTTATTCTTGTGGGATGTTAAAACAGAGATCTTGGGTACTGACTCACTGTGGTTTTTGAAGTTCATGTGTTAGTTAAATAGTTAGTTTAAAGAGAAGTAGAGAAGGGCATTAACACCCCAGCAACTGACTCTCTCAATGTGCCCACCTGATCATGTCCCTGTATCTGATTGGTCACATGATCCCCACCTACTGTGATTCCAGAGGTCATCACTACCTGCTTAAGCGAAATGGTTAAAAAAAACCCAACAGGAGCCCAAAAATCAGTTTTTGTTCCCATAACATTACTGGAATGTTAGGGTAGGATTTCCAAATGAGTCAATTGAGGCTTTCATCTGTGGCTTTGACAACATTTGTTTGGACCAGTAAAATTCACAAGAACAATTTTGGAAACGCTATCTCCCAAACAAATGGGAGTCTGGCCAAAATGTTTTCCACTAAGTGTTCTGGAAGCTTTTTGGAGACGGAGGTGAACTCGGTTGGCTCATTCCGGTTTATGTTGGAATGTTGGAAACGCGGGCGCGTGTGCGTGTGCATGTTGCGGAAGAGGGGCCGCTGTGCCGCTGTTGAGTCACCACGGTTTTCCTGGCCAAGGTCACCTTGCCATCTGCCCCGCGCTGGCCTCTGAGCACCACCCGCGGCTGTGGTCACAGAGATGGGGGGGGGGACACTGCAGCTGTCACTCACAGCAAACCGGCGCCCTGGTTCCAGGAACAGTCTGGCGTGTCACACGGTCCAAACCCCAGGGAGAATAAACGCCACCCCGGTCCACACCGGGTTCATAAATTTATTAGGCTGGGAGGGGCCTCCAGCTTTCTCCAAGAATGGCCAGTGTGTGTGTCTTACCTAGAACCTAAACACCAGCCTCATCTGCTCAAATTGGTCTTCAGTCAAGTCCTAGATTATTTGCGTCGGGCGTTAAAGAAATATATACAGCCACTCATCAGTATGATACATATGTTAGAAATGACGAAGGACAGCATGGTGGACTCACAGAAGACCATGCCATAAGCTGGCCAAGGCCAGGAAGAGTGAGGCTAAAAATGGCGTGGAGGGAAGAGCTTTTCTGTCCAAAGCTCCCCCCCCACACCCCATGAGGGACAAACCATAGCAGTCATGGGAGGATAGGAAAGTTCCCCAGGGAGATGATAGAGAGAGGAATTGATACTGATGTAAATCTGAAAATTCTGAATGATATGACACTGTGCAACGTGTATATAAATTGAAGACTCGTGTGTGTGTTTGTGTGTGTATGAGAGAGAATTGTTTGGGGTATGAATGTGTATGTCTAGGTGGTATTACAGTTAGGGGAATGGTCTTTTATTGATCATATCTATTGTTTTGCATTATAACCTTTTAGTTGTAACTATAGTTTGAGCACTTGAGGAAAAACTCATGTCTGTGCGAACGGACAAAGGTACAATCTTATCTAAAGCAGGGGTGAAAGAGGGTGAGAGGAAGTGGGGCTTGGCAAGATTTCAGGGGTTTTGAATTTGAGGCTATGCTCAGGACAGACAGACAGACAGACAGACAGACAGACTGATATCAGGAAGCATGCACAGGGGATATTTTATACTTGTATTCAGTGTTTATTCTACCAGGAAAGACCTGTTGATGTAAATAACCTCATTTGTCAAGGAGTCCTGGCTAAGAGGCGGTGCAATTAAAAGCACCTACAGCACATAAAACAATTAGCACAGAAATAACGAGCATCAAATGTGGGCATTACAACACACAAACGGGAAACAACGCGGCGCACCATCACTGCATGTAACAGAGCAAATTATGGCCTGAAGCAAGAGCGACTCTCAGGGAACTCATCCATTAGCTTTCATTTGAAATCGGCCAATAGGGCGAGGGACTTGAATTTGAAGCTGGCCTGCAGCTTTTTCCAGGATCATGAACCGTAATGAAATGAGCCGTTTCCTCTCGCCTAAAAGCATTGGGGTAACTTAAAGTGTTAGCATTTGTTTATGCTTAGGTTGTGGCTGCTTTGTAAGACTAGAAACCAGATGCTTTAGATAGCCTTTGCTATTTCAGGTTAATGAACCCTCAAATGTGAAAGGATTCGGGCTTGACATGATTCAGAGGTGACGGGATTCAGGGGTGATTGGATTCAGAGGTGACTTGATTCAGGGGTGATTGGATTCAGAGGTGACGGGATTCAGGGGTGATTGGATTCAGAGGTGACTTGATTCAGGGGTGATTGGATTCAGAGGTGACAGGATTCAGGGGTGATTGGATTCAGAGGTGACGGGACTCAGGGGTGATTGGATTCAGAGGTGACAGGACTCAGGGGTGATTGGATTCAGAGGTGACGGGATTCAGGGCGAAAGCACTGAGGGTGACAGAACGGGGGCGGATGATGTGGGGAGGGGAGTGGATTCTTATCGATTCCCGTCCACACAGACAGATGATTGATCTCAGAGCACCACGGTCACTCAGACCACTCAGGCCAGTGGGTCTTCATTAAAAAAAATATCATTTAATACTGACAGAAATCCCACAAACCTAAATTAATAAACCACAAAAACTGCAGGAAACTTAAGCTGTGTATCAAATGCTAAATTATTACCATATTTAGGTCCATGCCATGCAGTGGCACGGTGAGACCACTAGTCGTTTTTGCCTAAGAATGAAACACGGTTCGATTTGGTATTCAGTGATTCGGTCAGATGGGGGGAGCAGGGTTTTTATTTTTCAGGTGTGCCTGAACCTCTGAGCCCACGAAGCTCAGGGATGGAGATAAGATAATAAAGGGAGATGGCGGTGAGGCTGGCTGCCTCCTGCACGTGCTCAGAGGCTGGCGCTTGAGCCAAGCCGCCGTCGGATTGACTTGAACAAGACAGATCGTTCCCAAAGGGCTATTTGTTTCCATTGCCCTGCCCTCTCTCTCTGTATTGTTGCTTCTAACAATTTGCCTTTTGAGAGCGCCATTGACAGGGCAATTCTGCTGTCCCAAGGCGGGGGTGGGGTGGGGGGGGGTGCAGAGGCTGCAGCCCATGACAGATTCGCTGTGGGGCTGTGACCCGAACCCACACACACACACACACACACACACACACACAAACACATGCATGACCGCTGTATCTGAGAGAATCATTGTCGCCATCATTGTACCATACAAGCATTCGGTCAAAAGGAGCACAGAAAACTGCAGCCACAAGCACATTACGTAGCCCCTAGAGACCTGTCAGTGAAGGTACTCACACACACATGCACACACACACACACACACTCACACTCACATGCACACACACACACACACACACATGCACACACACACACTCACACACACATGCACACACACACACACACACACACACACACACACACACTCACACACACATGCACACACTCACACACACACGCACACACACACGCACACACTCACACACACATGCACACACACACACACACACACACACACACACACACACACATACATACATACGCACACACTCACACACACATGCACACACACACACACACTCACACACACATGCACACACACACACACACACACACTCGCACACACATGCACACACACACACACACACACACACATGCACACACACACACTCACACACACACTCACACACACACTCACACACACATGCAGTCACACACACACATACATACATACGCATATTTACACGAACACACAAATGCATACACAACTACCCCAAATTTATGCAAGCACATTTATACATGCACACACACACACACACAAATACACACACACACACACACACACACACACACACACATACACACACACACACACACACACACACACACACACACACACACACACAACACACATACACACACACACACACACACACACACACACACACACACACACACACACACACACACACACACACACACATATACACTGCTCCTACATTTGTTCCATGCTTATTTATCATCACTGGTATAAAAGGCCCCCAAAAAAAGTAACCAGTGATCCAGCATTGCTCCGCACCCGGCTCTCTGTCTACCTCTCTCCTCCTCTCCACGCTGTTCTCAGAACACTCTCCATGAAGCCACGGGCAGGAACGGAGCCAGGGAGGGCCTCGTCTCAACCCTCATGCCCAAAATTGGAAGGTCACCTTCCTCCAGCTGTGTGTCTGACAACAGAGGAGAGTGGGCGGGGCACAGAAGGGGGCGTGAGGGCGGGTGCATGGCGCTCAAAGAACCAAAAAAAAACACTTACCATATATAATGGCCCCAATGCTTGTCACGGGGATGGACAGCAGAAAGGCAAGTTTCCACCTCCCTGACAAATTTAAACAGTGCCGATGTAAACTATGGCGCACTCTTTAAAAAAGACAAAGCTGGCTCAAAGGTGGTTAAAATGTTTGTCACTGGTATGGAGCCTTGGAAGTTACATCAATGGTACATACATCAGCCTCGAGTGCACAGAGCAGCGCCATGCAGAATCATGGCTCTACCTCTGAATGAAGGAGTAGCCATAGCATCTCAGCTGTAGCCCCTTATTTTTGGGAGAGAGAGTGGGTTATCGTTGTAGTGCAGGTTTGTGTGTGTGTGGGGGGGGGGGGGGGGGGGGGTAGCTGTCGGAGGGGCTAATAATACTCACTGGGTGTGCTCCGCTCTGACACACCTCCGGCTCCATGGCAAGGCAGGCCCATGGAGGACATGGGGGGATTGGATCAGACCTGGTGGGGATTAGTGCCGGGCCCACGGGGGCATCCCGCTATTTCGGGAGCACACCAGGGCCACAGCGGGAGGGTGCCATGTCGTCATGGTGATGCGGTTTAGAAATTCCACTTCATAAATGGAGCCCCCTGGAAACCCCCGTGGGGTCCACTGACCGCATGCTGTGACCACAAGACCACACTAACCACAGCTCAACACGGACCATGGCAAAGTGAATTAGTGTGGCGTTTCATATTTACATTTAACCATTTAGCAGAAATGTACGTGTAAAATGTCATACTACTGTACATCGCAATGGTCCAGGCTTACAGCAGAGAGGTATAAACCTGGCACTATCACTCTGAACTGCACTGCTTTCACCAGGCTCACAGCAGAGAGGTATAAACCTGGCACTATCACTCTGAACTGCACTGCTTTCACCAGGCTCACAGCAGAGAGGTATAAACCTGGCACTATCACTCTGAACTGCACTGCTTTCACCAGGCTTACAGCAGAGAGGTATAAACCTGGCACTATCACTCTGAACTGCACTGCTTTCACCAGGCTCACAGCAGAGAGGCATAAACCTGGCACTATCACTCTGAACTGGACTGCTTTCACCAGGCTCACAGCAGAGAGGTATAAACCTGGCACTATCACTCTGAACTGCACTGCTTTCACCAGGCTTACAGCAGAGGGGCATAAACCTGGCACTACCACTCTGAACTGCACTGCTTTCACCAGGCTTACAGCAAAGAGGTATAAACCTGGCACTATCACTCTGAACTGCACTGCTTTCACCAGGCTTATAGCAGAGAGGTATAAACCTGGCACTGTCACTCTGAACTGTGCTGCTTTCACCAGGCTTACAGCAGAGAGGTATAAACCTGGCACTATCAAAAACAAAATTAATTTAGCCAGGTTTAGGCTATGGGCATGAACTCCAGCGTAGGGTAAGGTGAAAATCTCTGCTGAGCAAAAGTGAAAGCACACCAAACTGGGCGATTGCTCAGCGAGCAGGAGATGCTTTGTAGAACACATCATTAGCAGCAGAGGAATGTGAAAGCATGTTTCCTCTCGATCTGGCCAAAAACTCACCTCCTGGTATGGAAAGCATGTGAGGCAGATAAGCCAGTGTTGAGTCACTGAGACCCGGTTGGGTTACCTCAACGCGAAACCTGCCTGGCTTTTCTAAATCCAGCCCAGGTGCTAAAAATAGATGCCTTTGCCTGTCGCCTTTCACAGTTCTGAGAATATTTCTGAACAAAATGATGTTTGATGACAAGAACAGATTATTCAGCCAAGCTAGGCTCTTTGTTTGCCAACTACTTTTTGAAAAGTTTAGGTTGTAATGACTTTGTCATTATAACTTCCTAGTTCCTCTGTTTCATCCTTTTTTGGATTCACACACACACTCTTGCCTGAGTTGAATTAACACAGAGAATTTGACTGTTATGTTTTAGGTATGCTGGACAGTGGAGAGGTCCTGGACAGTCCGGCTGATTTCTCAGAAAGCGCGCGCACCGTTCCACTGCTCCAAATCGAATGGAATGATAAGTCTCTCGGCGTCTGGTAGATAAAGACAGCTGGCATTCCGCTGGTCTGTTGAGTTTCCCCCAGCTCAGTAAGGGAGGAGGCACCCGGAGGCAAAGGACAAGCCAGGTCAGGAGCCCCATACCTGGGCCGCCACAGCCAAGGAGGTTCCTCTCAGCGATGGGGCAGAGGCCACGTGACAGAGGAGACAAAAGCCACTGACAGCACCAGCACCAGCACCAACAGCGACGACAACAAAAACAACAACAACAAAACATGCTCATACACAGCGCTCATCAATCGATATCGCCCCCAAGCACCCACCGGGCATGTGTTTCACAGCGACGGCACAGGAGAGGCACCAGACAAATCCTACAGACTCATCCGGAGAGGAAAAAAACCATCCGTCTATTAGTTACCTCAGGCAGAGAGAGGCATGCTGGGAAAGATTATTACTCTTTTTCCCGGGAAAAACTCTTGATTCTCTGCAACAATGTGATAATCCCTTCCTCGTTGTTTGCAACAAAAACAAAGAAGAAACAGAATTAAAAAATGCAAATCTAATGAAAGTCTTGAATGAGGGCCTTTTTTAATTTAGTCTCAGCTGTTCTGTTGGTCTTTTCTTCATGTGGTGACAGCTACAAGTTGTAAAATTGTTGTTCTGCGGGGCCTGCAGTTCTTCGGAGCACTGCAGTATGAGGCTTGTTAAATTTCAGCGTTTGAATCTGCATTTCTTTAAACCATGAAATCCATCAATATAAATGCCAACTTGTGCAGTTTGAGCTAATGGATACATAGTCCTGAAACTTGCGAATGGTTGCCTTTTCTTTGTAAACGTGATAGGTCACTAATGTACTTTGGAGAGTCAAATTTCACACATAAAGGAAATGTGTACATAACTGTAAGTTGGAGCACAGGAAATGTGCATGCATGTGTGAGTGTGTGTCTGTGTGAGCGTGTGTGTGAGTTTGTGTGTGAGTGTGTATGTGTGTCTGTGTGAGCGTGTGTGTGAGTTTGTGTGTGAGTGTGTATGTGTTTCTGTATGAGCGTGTGTGTGAGTTTGTTTGTGAGTGTATATGTGTGTGAGTGTGTGAGTTTGTGTGTGAGTGTATATGTGTGTGTGTGTGTGAGTGAGTGTGTGTGTATGTAAAGTTTGTGTGTGTGTGTATGCGTGTGTGAGTTTGTGTGTGTGTGTGAGTGTGTGTGTGAGCGTGTGTGTGAGTTTCTGTGTGAGTGTATATGTGTGTGTGAGTGAGTGTGTGTGTATGTGTGAGTTTGTGTGTGAGTGTATATGTGTGTGTATGTAAGTTTGTGTGTGTGAGTGTGTATGCGTGTGTGAGTTTGTGTGTGTGTGAGTTGGGTGAGCGTGTGAGTGAGTGTGTTTGTGTGTGAGTGAGTGTGTGTATGTATGTGTGAGCTGGGTGAGCGTGTGTGTGAGTTGACACACACACACACTCACTCACACACACACACACACAAACACACTCACTCACTCACACACACACACACACTCACTCACTCACTCACTCACTCACACACATACAAACACAAACACACACACTTTGTCTGCAACAGAGGATGAAATGAGTGTCCAGAGGTGTGGCCAGCACTTCTATCTCTTGCCCCCGACCCTTGACCCCTGACCCATGCTTATGCACAGTGAGACCTGTGCCGAAGGTTGTACATCTCTGGATGGACCCTCTGGCTGGGATTCAGCACTGGAATGAACAAGAGAGTGTCTGACAGAGGGGAGGGGAGGTGTACTGTCAGAGGGGTTTTAAGTGTGTCATGTTTTATTTTGCTTTTGTCAACCGCTATTAAAACAGAGCAGTTCAACTTTTGACCCCACAAGCTGCCGGAGTACAGCACTGTGCAATTATGTGCAATTATAAAGCCATTCATAAAATAAATATAAACATACACACACACACACACACACTTACACATGCACACACACACACACTTACACACTCACACATGCACACACACACACTCACACACATACACACTCATACTTACACAAAGTGCAGTATGCATAGTGGTACATGTGTGTTTGTGCCTGTCTGTGTGTGTACAAGTGTGCACATATACGTTTGTGTGAGTGTATGTGTGTGTGTTGACGAGCAGGAAAAGAACACTTACTTTTTTCCACGCTCAGTGTGAATGACACACCAGCTGCAGCATCCAACAAAAAGACTCCTTGGATTCCCATTGAGAAAGTGAGGAGCAGTGGAGTAAATGAGTGTGTACAGACTCGAGGCAGTTCCAGGAGCCCTCGGGGACTTATATTCACTATATATGTGGCGTCTCAGCAGGACGACACTCTCAATAAGGCAAACGTCCTGGAACTTACTGCTAAAAATGTCAAAAAAATCACATACACCCATCTGCTCATAGGAGCCATTTTCTAATACAGGCAAAGAAAAAAGAAAAGCACAAAACAATTTCAGCTTGAGCTATCTTGTGTGGTTGGCTCGGTGTAATGTGGAGTGAACTCTTTGGGCAGCGCAGACAGCTGATGGTGATTCAGAAGAACCCAGAGTTAAATGCACCCTCATGCGGTCCCACAAACATGGCCCACGACCCACGGATATGACCCATGACCCACGGCTCAGGTGCTACGCCCTCTTCACTGAAAAACAAGTTTGAAAAGCATGCCTGATTTCATCAAGTCATACTAATAATAAGCTAAATTATCTGCCAACGAGGCTAAGAAAAATGTACTTCATAAGATGTCACAGAATGAGGAATATAATATTTAATTAAGAAAACTAATCCTGGTGGAAAAATGTAATAAAAAAAAAACAAAATAATCATTAAAAGGAACTACAGTATTGTCTGAATTTCAGGTTATGATACACATGTAGATGTGATTTTCTGCAGTGCTCAAGGGAGGGTAGAGGAGGTGGATGACCTCCACACTGCCGTGTCTCCTCCTCACAGGAGGATCAGCTTGGTGCACTTCCAGCGGAGCAGGTTGCCCTCGTCTTCGGCAACGAGCGAGCGAGTCACAGGAATGCTGCCTGCCCTCATTCCGGCAGGGGATTGTGAGCGTGCTCGGGCACGCTCCGGAGAGGCACTGATCTCCCGAAAGCCAGGGCCGGCCTCCTCCTCCTCCTCCTCCTCCTCCTCCTCCTCCTCCTCTCTCACTCAGAGAGGACTGGCGCTGGAGCAGGGCACGGGCGGCTCTGTGGGAATACCTGCACGTCTGACGTCTGAGCTCACTCTGAGAACGTCCCTTTAACAAATAACACAGGTGCTGTCAAACCCCATAAAAAAAGGCTGCAGTAAGACAAAAATATTGCTGTAGTGTTTTATTTTATTCCAGTTTTTGCAAAGCTAAATCTGCAATGAAAAGTGTTTAACAGTGAGGAGTAGACAGACGACATGGACACACTGAGAGGGCAGAGAGAGAGGTAATGACTTTGATTTGCTGTTTGGGACCGAACAAAGGGATACTGTGTGGTGGATTTGGGGGTTTTGGGGTGCTAGTGGTCAGGGTCCCCTCAGTTCAGTAGGCAGGACTCGTAGGTGGGGACCATGTACTTGATGTTTATGAAGGCGTCCTCGCCCCCGTAGCGCTCGAACACCTCCAGCGTCTCCTGGATCAGGTCCCCCACGTTCACCCTCTTCTGCTGGCTGTAGTCGATCCCGTCTCCCGAGTTTACTGAAGGGTGGAGAGAACCCACGCTAATTAGGCACAAGAAACTGAAATAAACCCCAATGCAAACACCACTCAGCAAAACACGTCTGATTCAATCAATATGGTCCCAGTGGACCTCAAATGTCAAAGGCAACGCATCCATCCCTTACTCTGCCGAAAGTAATGATGAAAACGTGTAAAAATGAAGCACTCTCCTCTCCACTGCGCTTTCCCTGCTCTGAGAGGAAATGGGACTCCTTCCATTTACTGTCTGAGCATGCTCAGTGTGTGGCCACCACGCCTGGAATCCCTTCCGTTTGCAGGTGAGATCTGAGCACTCTCGGCAAGCCTGTCACCACGGTGATGGATCCCTCTCTGTTAGCAGGGGAGGTCTGAGCACGCTCAGTAGGCCTGTCCCCACTGAGATAGAATCCAACGTGAAAGTAGGTGAAGTCTGAGCATGCTCAGTACAATGGCCACCACAGTGAAGACTGAGCACGCTCAGTGGATATAAAGGCACCCATATACCTGGCTGCCATCCCTCAGGACGTAGCAGACCTACAACAGAGCCGCCATTAAAGCAGCCGTCTCCCAGTCACTGCGCTTTCATCCGCCATCCCCGGCTTATTTATGGGTCATTGTGGGTCGGCGCTGGTGGGGATCCAGGCCCATAAAACAGGCCCGAGTGTGGGGGCCGGACCCATCCTGTCACCAGGGGGGAGGGGGGGGAGTGGGGGTTCCTGGCTGAGATCAGATATGCTGCAGCTCACTCTGGAGGAATTT
This sequence comes from Albula glossodonta, assembly GCA_019788955.1. Classification (NCBI taxonomy): domain Eukaryota; kingdom Metazoa; phylum Chordata; class Actinopteri; order Albuliformes; family Albulidae; genus Albula; species Albula glossodonta. The sequence goes on along the minus strand of JAFBMS010000739.1, from coordinate 28,671 downwards.
ATCACTGCTGTCTGAAACGGACCCCTCCCTCCCTGTCATGAGTGTAGCTGTGGGGGTTCGGCCTCTGTCCTCCTCTCCCACAGCACAGGGGCAGGCTCTGTGTTACACTGTGCCAAGGACATTCCCCACACACACACATACACAAACAAACACACACAAACACTCACACACACACACACACACACACACACACACAAACACACATACACAAGCACTCACATACACACACACGCATGCACAAACAAACACACACAAACACACACACACATGCACACACACACACACACACATGCACACACACACACACAAACACTCACACACACACACACGCACACACAAACACACACAAACACTCACACACACACATAAGCACACACACACACACACACACACACACACACACACACACACACACACACAAACACACACACACACACACACGCACACACACACACACACACACACACACACACACACACGCACACACGCACACACACACACACTCACACACATGCACACACACACACACACACAAACGCTCACATACACACACACGCACACACATGCATAAACAAACAAACACACACAAACACACACGCACACACACACATGCACAGACAAACACACACACACACATGCACACACACATAAGCACACATGCACACAAACACACACTCACACACATGCACACACACGCATACACGCATACACACATGCACACACAAACGCACACACAAACAAACACACACAAGCACTCACACGCACACACAAACACACGCGCACACACACAAACACACATGAACTCACACACATGCACACAAACACACACTCACACATATACACACACTCTCACACACGCACACACACACACACATGCATGTACATACACTCCATACACTCACACACAAACACCCACAAATAGAGTGAATCACATACATGCATGCACATACATACACACATATGTGCAAGCGCGCACACACATGCACATACTTATTATGCATGTATGTGCAAGTGCATGTACACTCACAAACATATTCACACACATATATGCACGTATGCTAACACACACACACACACACACACACAAGCACACACATGCGCACACACACTCTTAAATTCCTGACGGTTCCAGAAATGCTATCTTCACACAAACGTCTGCAAACTCTCAATCTCCTGCTGGTGCATGGGAGATAGGGAGTGCTTTCTAGACGAGGGTAAATAAATAAATAATGGATAAATTGGCAGTGAGATTGGCCAGTGTGGACAAGCTTTGACTTAAACTCCCTGAGGCTAAATGAAACAAATTTCATTAAATATGTGCATAGCTGACCGTGGACAAACACTTTTACATGCATACCAGCACTGATACAGATGCACAGTAAAATACACACATCCTCTCTCACAGACATAACAAAAGACACAGACACACACACACACGTCTTCTCACGCAGACAAAACAAAACACACACACTCACGCACACACACACACGCACACACGCAGCAGTGGTGTGAGATTCAGGGTCTCAGTGTCTTCACACAGTGTGAGAGCGATATGCACTCCACCTGAGTCAGGCACAGAGAGCAAACGCATTAGCTGGGAGAAACCAACCTATTCCACAGCACTTCAAGGGGGACCCTACACCCGCACTCACAAGCCCAATTAGGCCCTGAGAGGAGAGATGGGAAGCAACCTCCCAATTCTCTCCATTTCTCTCTCTCTCATTCTCTCTCTTTCTCCAGCTCCTGACTCCTCATTAAAACACATAAAAGAGGTGATATGAACCGTGGGTAGTTAGGTGGTAACACAAGTGTTTCACACACTTTTTAAGGGGATATGTTTCTGTGCCTGTACCCATGTTGTGGGTGATCAGATGCCCCCTGGCCCGGCCTGAACTCCGCCCTGGGCCGGGCTCTGGTCTTCCAGGGTTCCGCCACTACTGCCCCTCCTCACCCCCGTGGAATCGCTACGAGGACGAGGAGGCGGTTTTTGCCGCGATCTCTCAGGCCGTGTCCTCCGCAGACCTCCTCTGCGCCGGGCTCCTGGGCTTAGTGCCGGTGGTGAGCAGGTGGTTCTGCTATTTTTTTACGGCGCAGTGCTGCTGCGCTCCCCTCTGCGGGCCGTGAAACATGGGAGCTTCTGGGGAAATGTGTTAGCGATCAGCCACGATCTGGAGCGGCGGGGGGGGGGGTCAAACGAGGGGGGGGCTGGGCGGGTATCACCGGCCAGCTGTGTGCAGAGCAAAGTAAACAACACACACCCGTATCCTCTAGGAGGAAAACACCTGTTTCTGCAACATCTACAGTCCCCCCAGTACAAACTCTCTCAATGTCCAAACTCCACCCATACACAATCTCTCAAAATCCAACCCCCCCTACACAAACTGTCTTAAAATCCCCCCTCCCCCCCACACAAACTCTCAGTATCCAAACAACACCCGTACAGAATCGCTCTTAAAATCCACCCCGCTTCCCCCGGCAATCTCTCTCAATGTCCAAACTCCACCCATACAGAATCTCTCAAAATCCAACCCCCCCCTACACAATCTGTCTTAAAATCCAACCCCCCCACAAAATCTCTCATTGTCCAGACCCCCACCCGAGCCGGGCATCTCAATATTCAGCCCCCCCCATGCAGACTCTCAGCGGGGAGGTAAACGTCCAGAAACGAAGCGAGGTCCATAAAATCTTAATAGGACACAAGGCTGACTTTGAGAAGAGTGAGTGCAAATTGCTGAGTACTTGGCCAATAAAATGTGCACCTGAAGGCTGTAACTTTGTTAAGGGTAAATTATAAAGTCTTTCGCACATTTTAGTTGGCTGTACCTGAGAGGGAATATTCCTGGCCGTGCTCAGAGCCAACGTTCACCGCAAAGATCTCAGACAGCGATAATCCAGCACCTTTAGCTGAATGAGCTAATACATTTTTTTTTATCAACAAATGCTGTGTTCTGATTATTCAAATGACAAATTATATAAACTATTACCCTGGTAAATCACTAGAGATAAAGACCTACTATGTTACAACTTGTGCTACCAACAACAAAGATGTCTTTGGTTTTGCCCAGAGGCACCAGAAACAAAATAAACAGTAAAAAAAATGCATATATATGGCCAACCAAACAATAAACAAAAATAACAAAGACAAATTCAAAGCTTAACATCTTCAACAAATGGCAGAGGAGAGTGTGTGTGTGTGTGTGAGAGTGTGCGAATGTGTATGAGTGTGTGTGTGAGTGTGTATGAGTGTGTGTGTATGCGAGTGTGAGTTTATATGAGTGTGTATGTGTGTGAGTGTGTATGAGTGTGTGCGTGTGTGGGAGTGTGAGTTTATATGAGTGTGTGTGTGTGTGTGTGAGTGTGTATGAGTGTGTGTGTGTGTGGGAGTGTGAGTTTATATGAGTGTGTGTGTGTGTGTGTGAGTGTGTATGAGTGTGTGTGTGTGGGAGTGTGAGTTTATATGAGTGTGTGTGCGTGGGAGTGTGAGTTTATATGTGTGTGTGTATGAGTGTGTGTGGGAGTGTGTGTGTGTGTGAGTGTGTATGAGTGTGTGTGTGCATGGGAGAGTGTGTGTGTGTGAGGCGTTGAGCTTGTTGAGGTGTTTTTGGGCCCTATTTCATCCTGCAGCTGTGTAGCATGTGTCCGTACGCAGGGGGATGGGTGTGATTTGGGGAGACACGCCCCATTTGTTAAAGACTTTCCTTTTGGCATGGGGGCGCCAGACCACGTGACACAGCAGGGGGTGGGGGCGGGGATGGGGGTGGGGCCCAGGAAATCCCGACCTCAGGAATGTGACATTTCCTGGTTTCTCCCGGACCACAGAAGTGGGGCCACTGGTTTTCAGCTTTATCTCACAACAGTCAGCTGTCGAAGAATGCAAAAGTTCCTGAAATGTGCGAACAGGTGTGTGCAAAAGTATGTGTGTGTGTGTGCTTGTGAGTGTGTGCGTATGAGTATGTGTGTGTGTTTGTGCGTAAATGTGTGTGTGTGAGTGTGTTTGTGCGTATCAGTAAGTGTGTGTTTGTGCGTAAATGTGTGTGAGTGTGTTTGTGCGTATCAGTAAGTGTGTGTGTTTGTGCGTAAATGTGTGTGTGTGAGTGTGTTTGTGCGTATCAGTAAGTATGTGTGTGTTTGTGCATATGAGTAAGTGTGTGTGTGTGTGTTTGACCATAAATGTGTGTGTGTGAGTGTGTGTGTGTGCGTATCAGTAAGTGTGTGTGTTTGTGCGTAAATGTGTGTGTGAGTGTGTGTGTGTGTGTGTGTGTGTGTGTGTGTGTGTAAATGTGTGTGTGTGTGTGTGTGTGTGTGTGTGTGTGTGTGTTTGTGTGTGTGTGTGTGTGTGAGTGTGTTTGTGCGTATAAGTGTGTGTGTTTGTGCGTAAATGTGTGTGTGTAAGTGTGTTTGTGCGTATCAGTAAGTGTGTGCGTTTGTGTGTAAATGTGTGTGTGTGAGTGTGTGTGTGTGTTTGTGTGTAAATGTGTGTGTGTGAGTGTGTGAGTGTGTTTGTGCGTATAAGTGTGTGTGTTTGTGCGTAAATGTGTGTGTGTAAGTGTGTTTGTGCGTATCAGTAAGTGTGTGCGTTTGTGTGTAAATGTGTGTGTGTGAGTGTGTTAGTGTGTGTGTGTGTTTGTGCGTAAATGTGTGTGTGTGTGTGTGTGTGGCATACTCAAGCCTCTGACAGAGAGATGTAGGGTTTGAAACGGGTGCGCTGCGATTCCTTAGGAATGATCAGGGCCAGTCACACCCCCGGTGTCTGCGCTGTTCCAGAGGTTCCACCCTGCATCCTCTGAAGCTCCGTTTGGCTTTTGCATTCCCACACATGTCTGAGGGAAAATGAGCTGAGCGCTGGAAGCAGAAAGCAGACGCTGCGTTCACGCGGAGGAAGGAGGATGGCAGCAAGTGCATCTTCCGCTGAGGCCGTGGTTCAGTTTTCCAGAACTTTCTGTAAACCGTCACAGTGTAGGTAAATGGGATGCATTCCACGGAAACGCAACTTGGACTGCATCGCCTAGCAACATCGCCTAGCGACAGATACCGTCTTGCCGGGAAACTTCCTGCTCTGCTGATATCCTGCCTAAATTTATGCCATTGTCCATACAAATTCATCGTAGCATTGACGTATCTGAGGCCTGTATTAACTATTCATTTCATCGGTAAAAATTAAAAGCTAAAAATGTACGAGAAAACTTTCCTAATCAACCTTTCCTTCATCCCCCATATCCATCATGTGACACCCCCCACCCCCTCTCGAACCCCAGCCCCCGAAAAATCTTTAGCAATGAAAAAAGCCCTAGAGAAGCAGGTAGTGAACACAACTTTAATTTGCCCACACACTGTTCTGAGGGGAGAGGGGGCGATCGATGAGACACAGTGCAATTTTCACAGTCTGTGGGGGATTCAAAAAAACACAACAGGGCACATCTGGTCAAATCAACAACAACAACAACAAAAAAAAAAACATTGAAAGAACAAAAAAGAAAAAGAAAGAATGGGAGAAAAAAGAATATGAGATGGTTCTAGAGAAAGAAGGAAAACCTCTCTTCCTCCCTGTGATTTGATGGCAGAGCTGCAGGGCCCTGGTCCCTGCCCCCCCCCCCCCCCCCCCCCCCCTGGGGAGCAGGGCTGGGTGGGGTTCCCTTTGTGGCGGAGCAGCAGCTGTGCTTTGTTTAGTCTGCCCTCAGCTGCGACGGCAGCTCTGTGGGGGGGGGGGCCACCTGTCCTCACACCTGTGGGCATCAGTCGGCCCCGTCCCGGGTTAAGAGGCTAAGTGAACAGGTGCGGGGAGGAGCTGTGTGCCGCGGGGGCCCCTAACCCCATTCCCCATTCCTCACCCCCTCTCATCGCCCCGGCTGGGCTCACGCAGAGCGCGCCATCGATCAGACAAAATGGCTGTGCTAAGAGGGGAGGGGAATGATGGCGGCGGCCTGGCGGCTCACACAGTGTGGTTCCCCCCCCCCACGGCAGACATGTACCGGGGCGCCAAGCTGAGAAGGATTTGTCAATCCGGTTACCCCCCACCCGCAGCCCATATCATTTCCTAGGATACGGGGCGGAAACTGCCGGAAAGGGGTGGAGGGAATTGAGCGCTGGAGCATCCAGTAGATATGCCTGAAGGCTGGAGTGACCAGATGACACTGACCGTGTGCTACAAGCAGGGGTGTTACAGTGGGATGGATCAGAACCGCTGGTTTATTAGTTAAGCAAATCCTCAGCTTTTTGGCAGAGGTTTCTTGGGCTATTAATGATGATGTCATAGTAATGAGCCTGAACAGCATCCTCAGCTTTGTGGCAGAAGTTACTTGGGCTATTAGTGATGATGTCATAGTAATGAGCCTGAACAGCATCCTCAGCATTGTGGCAGAAGTTACTTGGGCTATTAGTGATGATGTCAAAGTAATGAGCGTGAACAGCCTTGCTCACTTATGGATGCCACTTTTGGCCATGGTCGCTATGACGTCATGATGCAAAGCCACGATAGAGTGGAACGTGGGAAAAGGAAAGCCATATGAGCCAATCAAAACCCACATCCACTTACATCAGAAATCCCGGGGCACCAATCAGAAGGCCAGACCAGAAAAGTTGACAGTGCAAACAGCTGTGGGCAGCGTGGTCATGTGACCGGCCGTCTCAACAGGCTGCACTCAGGCACCTTTCTATTCGTCTGTTCCAACAAATCTGGCTCAAGTCTTTTACAAACGCGATGGGGCTGTCCCCTATTCACCTCCATCGCTCCAAGCAACGCACACGCAAAAAATTCCTGAGTAGATCTCGGGCAATTACGCCCCTCGAAAACGGCTCTTAATCAACTTAGGTCGCTTATGAAACGAGCTTACACAACCAACAAATGAGGTCTGCTCAGAGTAACTGTGCGGAGGAGAGAAAAAAAAAGAGGAAAGAAAAAGTAAATTAAAAAGAGATGAGAGCGGCGTGTACGTGTCTGATCCGCTGTGATTCCTTTTATTTTCAGGCTTCTGTTTTTTTCATGAGGAGACTGATGAGGTTTGGGAGCTTGGTGTGGGGGGCGGGGGGGGGGGGGGGGGGGGGGGGTGGGAGTGGCCCCGGGCTCCAGGACGGGGGCCCCTGGTGCGGGGCCCTGCAGGTGTGTGATGGGGTTTTGCCCTGCTACTGACCTGCAGCTCTGCAGACGCTGCCCAGACACTAACCCCGCACAGCACAGACATCTGGAGCTCCACCTCACCCCGCAGTCTGGAGCTCTCACTGTGTGTGTGTGTGAGTGAGTGTGTGTGTGTGTGTTTGTGTAGCTGTGCTATAACAGGCACCGGCTCACAGTGAGTCTCTAATTAAAACAGGCTTTCAGCTGTGTGCCAGTCCTGAAGCTCTGTTGGGGGGGAGGTGAGACCTGTCTGCGGGGGGGTCTGGCACCAGGGTGTGAAGCGCTCTCCCCTCTACAGCCCCACCCCACTCCCCCCACACCCCCCCACCTCTGCCCAAATGATGGGGCCTCTCCCCATAGCTGGAACCGGCACCCCAGTGGACTGCCCCCCCCCGGGCCTCTGAGCACACCCGTCACCCTCCCCGGTGTTTAGCGAGTGATCGATAATGCCACACAGCGCCTCCCCCCCCCCACCAGCACACGCTGTTCCTGGCCCATCGGGGGGGGGCTTCGCATAGATTCCTATTCGCTTACGTTACCATGAGAACATTCACCAAATGTTCCCTTTGAATATTTTTCTGTTATTGTTCCAAACTAGGCTTGCTGTGTACAAACTTGCAGAGGAACGTCATGGAATATATTGCTGGATATGTTTTAAAAATGTTCTGACCAAAACTATGGAAACAGTGGATTTGTCCAACATTGCCGACATTCCAGCCAAAATTAACATGAACATCAGTCCGAAACGCAACTTCTTTTCAAACTGCAACAAATAAAAGCTGAAAGCTGAATAACTTTCAGATGGAGGCTAACCCTGCACTGTTCCTTGTGACTGAAAGGGACCATTTGAGGGGTGGCCCGGAAACCGGAAAAATGTACATGCCGAGAACATTCCCCTAAGTTTCCTAATGTTCTGGGGACGTTAGGAGTGCCAGAAGTTGGTCACTGGACAGGAAGGTCACACAATCAGAGGAAGAAGCAGCTGGACAGGGCGACAGGAAGGGTGATATGGACAGCGTGTGCATGGGGGGTGTGGGGGTCCGCCCCGGTCCCCCGAGCCAGCTGAGCACCTCAGGATCCACAGCCCCTGTCAGAAATAGAATATCCCGTGGTGTGTTTTGTAAATATATAAACTTGTTTTATTACATGCTTGCTGATAGGCGTTCGTCCTTTTCCCCAAGTCTGGAAAGCACAAGCACTGGCCACTGTCTGAACCCCTCCCTGAGTCACGCAGAGGCTAGTTATGCATTCTCCCGCTGGGCTGTTGGTCACAGTGGGCGCCACAACAATAATGGATTTGATACCTGACCAAGGGGCCCATCCACACACTGGAACAGTGCCTTAACAGGATGCAGACTGTGGGGCCCATCCACACACTGGAACAGTGCCTTAACAGGATGCAGACCGTGGGGCCCATCCACACACTGGAACAGTGCCTTAACAGGATGCAGACTGTGGGGCCCATCCACACACTGGAGCAGTGCCTTAACAGGATGCAGACTGTGGGGCCCATCCACACACTGGAGCAGTGCCTTAACAGGATGCAGACTGTGGGGCCCATCCACACACTGGAACAGTGCCTAAACAGGATGCAGACTGTGGGGCCCATCCACACACTGGAATAGTGCCTTAACAGGATGCAGACCGTGGGGCCCATCCACACACTGGAGCAGTGCCTTAACAGGATGCAGACTGTGGGGCCCATCCACACACTGGAACAGTGCCTTAACAGGATGCAGACTGTGGGGCCCATCCACACACTGGAACAGTGCCTTAACAGGATGCAGACCGTGGGGCCCATCCACACACTGGAGCAGTGCCTTAACAGGATGCAGACTGTGGGGCCCATCCACACACTGGAGCAGTGCCTTGACAGGATGCAGACTGTGGGGCCCATCCACACACTGGAGCAGTGCCTTAACAGGATGCAGACTGTGGGGCCCATCCACACACTGGAACAGTGCCTTAACAGGATGCAGACTGTGGGGCCCATCCACACACTGGAGCAGTGCCTTAACAGGATGCAGACTGTGGGGCCCATCCACACACTGGAACAGTGCCTTAACAGGATGCAGACCGTGGGGCCCATCCACACACTGGAACAGTGCCTTAACAGGATGCAGGTTGTGGGGCCCATCCACACACTGGAACAGTGCCTTAACAGGATGCAGGTTGTGGGGCCCATCCACACACTGGAGCAGTGCCTTAAGAGGATACAGACTCTGGGGCCCATCCATACACTGGAAAAGTGCCTTAACAGGATGCAGACCGTGGGGCCCATCCACACACTGGAACAGTGCCTTAAGAGGATACAGACTGTGGGGCCCATCCACACACTGGAGCCCATCCATACACTGGAAAAGTGCCTTAACAGGATGCAGACCGTGGGGCCCATCCACACACTGGAACAGTGCCTTAAGAGGATACAGACTGTGGGGCCCATCCACACACTGGAGCAGTGCCTTAAGAGGATACAGACTCTGGGGCCCATCCACACGCTGGAGCAGTGCCTTAAGAGGATACAGACTCTGGGGCCCATCCACACACTGGAGCAGTGCCTTAAGAGGATACAGACTGTGGGGCCCATCCACACGCTGGAGCAGTGCCTTAAGAGGATACAGACTCTGGGGCCCATCCATACACTGGAAAAGTGCCTTAACATGACTTTTTGTAAAGTATAATGATAAATACATTTTACAGTAATACTTATATATTGCTATGTTTGAAAAATCACAGTTGGTTGTGTGCTTACTCATGTGTTCTGAATTGTTGCGATTCCTGCTCTGATGTTGATATAACACGTGTTATTTAAATGTACTTCAGTGAAGAGCTCCAGGCCGGAGGCACAGAACGGGGACCACGCTCATCACTCCTCATTCAACATGACATCATCTCTCTCTCTCTCTCTTTTCAATTACGCAGCCTGAGCTCCTATGAACACTATTCGTCATGGGGGTGGTGATCAGGGGCCGGTGCGCACGCACACGCCCCACGCTCATCTTATCTCTGCTCTTACATCTTCCCCATGTTCAAAGCTCCTAATGTCGCAATTATGGCTGCCATCACGCTGTGCAGGCAGCGCACGTTTTCCCGGGACTTTGTCTCAGTGACGGTGTTGGGTCACGCAGGCGCTCTCAGATATGCGGTCTGCGGGAAGGTGCTTTAATTAAGATGGCATCACTTTGTTAGGCCCCGTTGTTTTGGGCCGAGGCCTATCGATCTTCAGTGCAGAACGCTGGCCCAAACGGGACAAGGAAATGACTTTCCAAAACCTCACACACAAACTCACAGAATATCCCAGAATGCAATGCTGTATTGGGGATGACTCTCCCTGACATTTGCGAATGCAGGATTTCAGAAATTCAAAACAAGCACAGAATCTTTTCACATTTGAGCAGAAATATAGATGATACTGTGCTCTCATAAAAATGGAGGTTTTTTTATTTTTTGGTACATTTATGAAATTCTGCATTCATAGGTTTTTGGAGGAACTGTTATTCTGTTGTACCATGTGTCATGGAGGGCTGGGCTTTTCTGAGCTTTTATGCTTTTACAGTTGCATTTTAAGCTATTCCGCAGACGCTCTTATCCAGAATGACTTACTCAACTTATATTTTTTCACACTACCCATTTATGCAGGTGGATATTTCAATAAAGCAAATTCACATGAAGAAGCTTTGCTCAAGAGTATAACAGCAGGTCAGTGAGAGTAAAACCTGCATTATACTACACTGTAACCTCTGATCTACAAGCCCAGCTCCCTAACCATTATACTACACTGTAACCTCTGATCTACAAGCCCAGCTCCCTAACCATTACACTACACTGTAATCGCTGAGCTACAAGCCCAGCTCCCTAACCATTATACTACACTGTAACCTCTGAGCTACAAGCCCAGCTCCCTAACCATTACACTACACTGTAACCTCTGAGCTACAAGCCCAGCTCCCTAACCATTATACTACACTGTAACCTCTGAGCTACAAGCCCAGCTCCCTAACCATTATACTACACTGTAACCTCTGAGCTACAAGCCCAGCTCCCTAACCATTACACTACACTGTAACCTCTGAGCTACAAGCCCAGCTCCCTAACCATTATACTATACTGTAACCTCTGAGCTACAAGCCCAGCTCCCTAACCATTATACTACACTGTAACCTCTGAGCTACAAGCCCAGCTCCCTAACCATTACACTACACTGTAACCTCTGAGCTACAAGCCCAGCTCCCTAACCATTATACTACACTGTAACCTCTGAGCTACAAGCCCAGCTCCCTAACCATTATACTACACTGTAACCTCTGAGCTACAAGCCCAGCTCCCTAACCATTATACTACACTGTAACCTCTGAGCTACAAGCCCAGCTCCCTAACCATTATACTACACTGTAACCTCTGAGCTACAAGCCCAGCTCCCTAACCATTATACTACACTGTAACCTCTGAGCTACAAGCCCAGCTCCCTAACCATTATACTACACTGTTACCTCTGAGCTACAAGCCCAGCTCCCTAACCATTATACTACACTGTAACCTCTGAGCTACAAGCCCAGCTCCCTAACCATTATACTACACTGTAACCTCTGAGCTACAAGCCCAGCTCCCTAACCATTATACTACACTGTAACCTCTGAGCTACAAGCCCAGCTCCCTAACCATTATACTACACTGTAACCTCTGAGCTACAAGCCCAGCTCCCTAACCATTATACTACACTGTAACCTCTGAGCTACAAGCCCAGCTCCCTAACCATTACACTACACTGTAACCTCTGAGCTACAAGCCCAGCTCCCTGACCATTACACTACACTGTAACCTCTGAGCTAAAAGCCCAGCTCCCTAACCATTACACTACACTGTAACCTCTGAGCTACAAGCCCAGCTCCCTAACCATTATACTACACTGTAACCTCTGAGCTACAAGCCCAGCTCCCTAACCATTACACTACACTGTAACCTCTGAGCTACAAGCCCAGCTCCCTAACCATTATACTACACTGTAACCTCTGAGCTACAAGCCCAGCTCCCTAACCATTAAACTACACTGTAACCTCTGAGCTACAAGCCCAGCTCCCTAACCATTATACTACACTGTAACCTCTGAGCTACAAGCCCAGCTCCCTAACCATTATACTACACTGTAACCTCTGAGCTACAAGCCCAGCTCCCTAACCATTATACTACACTGTAACCTCTGAGCTACAAGCCCAGCACCCTAACCATTATACTACACTGTAACCTCTGAGCTACAAGCCCAGCTCCCTAACCATTATACTACACTGTAACCTCTGAGCTACAAGCCCAGCTCCCTAACCATTACACTACACTGTAACCTCTGAGCTACAAGCCCAGCTCCCTAACCATTACACTACACTGTAACCTCTGAGCTACAAGCCCAGCTCCCTAACCATTACACTACACTGTAACCTCTGAGCTAAAAGCCCAGCTCCCTAACCATTACACTACACTGTAACCTCTGAGCTACAAGCCCAGCTCCCTAACCATTATACTACACTGTAACCTCTGAGCTACAAGCCCAGCTCCCTAACCATTATACTACACTGTAACCTCTGAGCTACAAGCCCAGCTCCCTAACCATTACACTGCACTGTAACCTCTGAGATACAAGCCCAGCTCCCTAACCATTACACTACACTGTAACCTCTGAGCTACAAGCCCAGCTCCCTAACCATTATACTACACTGTAACCTCTGATCTACAAGCCCAGCTCCCTAACCATTATACTACACTGTAACCTCTGAGCTACAAGCCCAGCACCCTAACCATTATACTACACTGTAACCTCTGAGCTACAAGCCCAGCTCCCTAACCATTATACTACAATGTAACCTCTGAGCTACAAGCCCAGCTCCCTAACCATTACACTACACTGTAACCTCTGAGCTACAAGCCCAGCTCCCTAACCATTACACTACACTGTAACCTCTGAGCTACAAGCCCAGCTCCCCAACCATTACACTACACTATAACCTCTGCGCTACAAGCCCAGCTCCCTAACCATTATACTACACTGTAACCTCTGAGCTACAAGCCCAGCTCCCTAACCATTATACTACACTGTAACCTCTGAGCTACAAGCCCAGCTCCCTAACCATTACACTACACTGTAACCTCTGAGCTACAAGAGCAGCTCCCTAACCATTACACTACACTGCTGCCTGCCTGGTTTGGGCCAGGCCTCTCTCATGGCTGAGCATATGGGGTAAAAAATACTCCAGCCACTCCTGTGTCTAATGTCACCTCCACCCCAGTCTCCACCCCTACCTCCACCCACACCCCCACACGCTTAGGTCTTCATCCTTCACCCTGTGAGCCAACCAAGAAGCAGGACTTAAATAGGCCAGCTGGACACATTCACATTTAGATGTGTACACACACCTCTGTGCGAAAAAGAGCAGGGGAAAAAAACACACACACAAGTGCAAAGGTCATTATTATTTCCCCTCTGCAGTACAGAAGCAAATTGGCAGTCTCAAGGCAGCGGTAAGAAATGAAATGTCTGCAGTCTACTTTCACCTCTTAATTTACACAGAGACTGAGAGAGAGAGAGAGAGAGAGAGAAGGGAAAGAGAGGGATGGGGAGAGAGGCATGAGGAGGGACAGAGAGAGGGAAAGAAAGCCGAAGAGGGAGAGAAATGTTGGCCAAGTTATTGGCTTAACTTTTAAACGTTTAATTGTTTAACATTTGTTATTGCCAAGATTTGGCAAGATATTGAAGAATGTTATGCCAATAAAGCATTTTGAAATTGAAAGAGTCAATTTACAGAGTAAAGGTAGAAATGAGAGGGGGAAATACACAGAGAAGTATGAAAGAGGGAGCAGTAGAGAGAGCGGGGGACAGAGAGAGGAAGAGAAAGAGGGAGTGATGGGTGCATGGAGCCGAGGGCGGTGTGGGCCCAGTCTCCTGGGTGAGTGTGGCAGGCTGTCAGGAGCGAGCCAGTGGCCCTTGGATCTGAACTCATTACAGCAGCAAAGCAGAGGTCAGCGCAGAGATCTCTCTCAATCGATCTGCTCAGAGACACGCTCAAAACACTGCACAAAACACAGAGCGCCCCAAACACCACCTCGCACAGAGCACCCCCATCAAACACTCCTCACACAGAGTGCCCCAAACACCGCCTCACACAGAGCACCCCCATCAAACACCGCCTCACACAGAGCACCCCAAACACCGCCTCACACAGAGGACCCCAAACACCACCTCTCACAGAGCACCCCAAACAAACACCGCCTCACACAGAGTGCCCAAAACACCGCCTCACACAGAGCACCCCCATCAAACACTCCTCACACAGAGCGCCCCAAACACCGCCTCACACAGAGCACCCCCATCAAACACTCCTCACACAGAGCGCCCCAAACACCGCCTCACACAGAGCACCCCCATCAAACACTCCTCACACAGAGCGCCCCAAACACCGCCTCACACAGAGCACCCCCATCAAACACTCCTCACACAGAGCGCCCCAAACACCGCCTCACACAGAGCACCCCCATCAAACACTCCTCACACAGAGCGCCCCAAACACCACCTCGCACAGAGCACCCCCATCAAACACTCCTCACACAGAGCGCCCCAAACACCACCTCGCACAGAGCACCCCCATCAAACACTCCTCACACAGAGCACCCCAAACACCGCCTCACACAGAGGACCCCAAACACCACCTCTCACAGAGCATCCCAAACAAACACCGCCTCACACAGAGTGCCCCAAACACCACCTCACACAGAGCACCCCAAACACCGCCTCACACAGAGCACCCCAAACACCGCCTCACACAGAGCGCCCCAAACACCGCCTCACACAGAGCACCCCAAACACACCGCCTCACACAGACCCCCCAAACACCACCTCGCACAGAGCACCCCAAACACCGCCTCACACAGAGCACCCCAAACATCACCTCACACAGAGCACCCCAAACAAACACCGCCTCACACAGAGTGCCCCAAACACCGCCTCACACAGCGCACCCCAAACACTGCCTCACACAGAGCACCCCAAACAACACCTCACACAGAGCACCCCAAACACCACCTAACACAGAGCACCCCAAACAAACACCGCCTCACACAGAGTGCCCCAAACACCGCCTCATACAGAGCACCCCAAACACCACCTCACACAGAGCACCCCAAACACTGCCTCACACAGAGCACCCCAAACAACACCTCACACAGAGCACCCCAAACACCACCTCACACAGAGCACCCCAAACAAACACCGCCTCACACAGAGTGCCCCAAACACCACCTCACACAGAGCACCCCAAACAAACACCGCCTCACACAGAGTGCCCCAAACACCGCCTCACACAGAGCACCCCAAACACTGCCTCACACAGAGCACCCCAAAAACCACCTCACACAGAGCACCCCAAACACCACCTAACACAGAGCACCCCAAACAAACACCGCCTCACACAGAGCACCCCAAACAAACACCGCCTCACACAGAGTGCCCCAAACACCGCCTCACACAGAGCACCCCAAACACCGCCTCACACAGAGCACCCCAAACACCACCTCACACAGAGCACCCCAAACACCACCTCACACAGAGCGCCCCCCTCAAACATCGCTTCACACAGAGTGCACCAAACAGCACCCTCAGACACGCGCTGACTCACACACACTCAGATATACACACATAAACACACTCAAATACACGCACACACTCACTCACATACACACACACAAACACACTCAAATATGCACTCACACACTCATGCACACACACATACACACACACACACAGACTCAAATATACACTCACACACTCATATACATACACTTACACACAAACACACTGAAATATGCACTCACACACTCAGATATACACACACACACACACTCAAATACACACTCACAAAAAGCCACACACAGCCACAGCACACACGCACTGAAAGCAGCACAGAGGTATGGGGGGGAGGAATGCAGGCTGACTGAGTGTTGGTATTCAAGAAGTTGACAAAGCTGGGAGTGGGGGAGGAAGGGAGGGAGGAAGGGAGGGAGCGAGGGGGCGCGCCGTGGTTTGGCTGAGATGTGGGCCCTTGTGAAATGGGGTCGGGTCGGGGGGGTTGTGTTGGGGGGGGGGGGTGTAGACAGATGGCCTTTGTGCGTGGAGCCCTCAGCCCAGTGTGAGAGCAGAGAGAGGGCCTTGGTTCAGGGGTTCGCCCTGCCCGGCGCAGCTCAGCTCCACTCAGCTCTGTGCACTGGCCCTGGGGAAGGGGGGGCTCGAGTCCAGCCTGGGGGGAGGGGAGTAAGCCCACACACCCACAGAGAGTGGGTGAAGCTATGCGCAGAATCAGGGCAGTGTGTTTGCATGTGTGTGTATGTGCGTGTGTTTGAGTATGACTGTGTGTGTGTGTGAGTGCGTGTGCGTGTGTTTGAGTATGACTGTGTGTGTGTGTGAGTGTGTGTGCGTGTGTGAGTGTATGTGCATGTGTTTGAGTATGACTGTGTGTGTGTGAGTGTGAGTGTATGTGCGTGTGTGTATGTGTGTATTTGGCGTGGGGTGAGGCATTTCAGACACAAGGGAAGGAGGTTTCTACACTTCCTGTGAATCTGAGCTCAGGAAAGCTGCCCACTCAGCTAGAGCAGGAGCGAGCATGTGCGACAGAATGTGTTTGACCGTGTGTGTCTGAGCATGGCTGTCATATTTGTGAGAGTGTTATTGTGTGAGTAAGAGCAAGCAAATTCAACATGAGACCTCATCAAGTATAACACACAGAGCCCTTTCCCATCCTGACACTACCATTAACCAGAGGCCCGAATACCAAACTTTCAAACTATGAATTCTTCTCCCAAATACCAAGTATATTTCTGTTTTACATGCTCAGGACTGAAACTCACAGTGTTTATAATTTATACCCCACTCACTCTAAAACCCGTCAATATAGCTGTTTCACTTTCTCTGAAGGACTTAATGTAGACACCATTACACGAGGGCCAGGATGTAGGACTTAAACACAGCATCCATGCACGCCTGTCCACATACCCAGGGCGCATTCCAATACTTTTTCTTGTCTCCTCGTTTCCTCTGGCCCCCTCCTACTTCTCATCTCCCACCCTGGAAAGGACTGTGGTGGAAAGGTGAAAAGAATGTGGTGGAAAGGATGGGAGGAACGAAAAGATGAGAGGAGGAAACGAGTGGAGGAGACGAGAAAACGAGGAGATGAAACGAAAATTGGAACAGCTAATCCAATTCGCCCGTCATCAAAGCTGGCTTCGTAACTTTGACTGATTCCGAGGATACCTATGACAAACAAAATATTCTGTGGGATGGTCTTTTAATCTGACTGGTCGGGAGCACAATTATGTCACCCAGAAATGTGAAAAGACCTCCACGGTAGGATACATAGATGTATCCTTCATGTGGAGGAGAGGAGGAGGCAAGTGGAGGAGGCGAAATCTCGTCTCCTACCTTTTTGAAACAGAGACGAGGTGGTAGTTGAGGAGAGGAGGAGACTAAATTTGCGTGTTGGAATGCACCCCTAGTCTGGTCCCTGGCTGCAGAAAACCTAAGCTGATGCATGGTACCCTCACTTGGATTTTTCCAGGATTACCCTGCATTAAACACAGCCTTTCAGCAACTCGGAAAACTTCCACCTCAACAAAAAAAAACAACAAACACACTGTGCAAGGCTCTGTGGGTAAGGAAGTCTGCTAAATAAATGAATTATGAAATAATATAATCTAATACATGGTACCTGTGCCCAAGCCATGGAGGCGGCGTGTGACGCAGCCGGCGCGACCCGGAGGTGACGGCGGCTGTGTGGCTGATCACAGACCTGTTGTGACTAACACAGGTGTCTCATTAGGGCCTGTATTAGCTGGCTCTGCAGCCCCAGCCTCCACTGCGCGTCTCCAGCTTATCTTTATAATTTAGCTACAGACAACAGCTCTGACACGGCCGTGCCCTGCATAGAGATATTAAATCAGCAGCTGTCATAAATACCAAATGAAATGAAACATTTTTTTTTTTGTAAATTCGCACCTACCACTTCGTGATGCTCGGCATCACCTTCAGCCCGGGACAGTAATGGCCCCTGCGTTAATATTCATGAGGAACAGCTTGGCCACGGCTCCCCCTTGCTCTGGGAACAGGTGTCTGTGCATCCAGAGTGCAGTGGGTGGCGTGCCCAAACCTGATGTAATTCACATTTACAGTTTTTAGCGGGACGACGAACATATGTTAACCTTACTAACAGACATGCAAATTTTTTTTTTTTTGCTATTTGCATTTTTTCACTCTTTCCCCCTCCGGCAATTCTTTTTTTTTTCTCTCCTCTGAAGTAGAAGAAGCGAAGGATGACGTTATCGGAGCAGGGAGAGGGGAGCGAGATGAAGGAAGGAAGGCCCGGCTGCACCCGCTCTCCGCCGCCATCGCCAGGCACAGATGTTCTCTCAGAAGCGCTGCGCAGGCTGAATGACGAGCCCTGGAGACCTGCGAGTTTTGGGGAGCCCAGCCTCTACAGGTGGGGGGTGCCAGGGGAGGGGGTGGGCCGCCGTGACAGCAGAGGGAAGAAAACAGAGGAGTGACAGGGACAGAGAGAGAGAGAGAGACAGAGAGAGAGACGAGGAAAGGGTAATGAAAGAATGGGATCGGCAGCAGACTGGAGACAGTGCCTCAGGTCCCACATCAGATGGGGTGAAGGCTGTCAGAAACTCACAGGATCCAGGGACGCCCCCGGAGCCGTTTCCCCTGGAGAGCCTCTCATTAGGCTTCAGGAAGGCACAGACGCACAGATGTGAGAGTCACACTAAAATACAGCAACAGAAACGATGAAATGGCACATTTAGCCTGATGAAAAGAAAAAATATCACAAATAAAACTTGGTAAGGGTAGTGTGCTTGTCACACTAAGAGCCGTTAGGTGAAAATCACAGCTGACATCCAAAAGGGGTGGGAGGGGGTGCTCTGGTCACATGACACTGGGCCACACAGGCCCAGGTAGACACCTACCCAACAGGAGCTGGGGGTGGGGGTCAGCAACACAGTACATATGTTGCTCTGTTTTACAAAAGAGCACATTCCAAAGGAAATGTTTTCTTGTCTCCATTAAAGTAAAACATGCTCAGAGAAAATGATGTCATAATGCAAAGTGGGTTCTGACTGAATTCCATTTGCCCTTAAAGGGTTTAGGTGCGTTCGATTAAATCCAGCCAACAGGCGCTGCGGGGAGGCTGGCTTGCCCTCCTGCTGGATTAATGGAGTGAAAGCGGCCGCTGTAGCCACGGTAAAAGCACCGAGCCGCCACTGGCAGTGTTAGCATGCGCGCCGCCATGCCCCCCCCACCCCCCCCCCCCGCAACAGCGATGGACTGCTGCAAGATGGACGAGATGACATCATTGCCCGCCAACGGCATCGCTTACCCCCCCCCCAGCATCTGATTAACATTCCGATCCATTCCCCCTCCCCTCTTTATTGGTCCGGTTATTTATTTCTTTAATATGATTGGCTGAAATGTGCCCGGGGAGGGGGAGCCTGTAAATCACAGTGAGCCGGAGTGATTAAATTCACTTTTCCCCGACAATGGCACTGAACTCACTCTCCCTCTCCCTCTCCCCCTCTCTGCTCCGATCAGGGGCCAAGGATAATGCTAGCCAGCACGGCGGTCTTCTGAACGGGGGCCACTCCCATGAGCTCTCCTCATTCACAGTCAGAGGCCTTACGACTCAAAGACTTTATTTACAGCACTGCCCTTCTTTATTCCAAGCAGCTTTTCGTCACATCGAGGAATAAAAACACACACAACCATTTTTGAGTCTCATACAAGAACAGAAAGCTTGCAACATCATTTGTGTCTCTATGACTACTAAACATTGCTATTAGTGTTTTATTAGTATTTTATATATACCTTATAAATGTTTCCAGATATTTCTCTGTGTAACAGACTAAGTTTTTATCATAAAATTGAATGTGAATTGTTTGCTTTGTTTTGATTTGCATTAAGAGTCATGTGCAGCCTGTGTACTCCTAATATGTAATTTTACTTTGACCCTGATCAGTATGACCCTGATCAGCTTCACACTGTGTCTGCTTTTGCTTACCTCGCTAACCAAAATGTGATGCCAATTTCAAATCAATAAGACATACAATCCACAAAAAGAAGAAGAGTTTTTTTTTGTATGGCAAATTCTTCTGTCTAACTGAAACAGTAAATCCACCAGCAGTGAGAATCATTAGCACTGAGAAGGCAGAAAGTGTACTTAGCAGTAGCATGCACAATCCTGCCCGGAGGGTAATTCTGTCATGTATGCTATCCGGGGGGGGTACGAAGGCTACCATTAGTAGTCATACATCATATTGAAAAAAAAAAAAAAAACCTTAGTTGGGTGAATGATGGCTTTAAGGGCCTTGGGAGTTTAAGTGGCTTTGTTCGCATGGCCTCATGGGAAGGGGTTTTGCACTGTGGTGCAAGGGAGGAAAGGACTGAATACTTTAGGCTGGAACGCTAAAGGACACGACGGTCTCCTTGATCCCAAAGTCCAGTAAACACTTCTTTCTTTTATGGGACCAATCCCCGGCAGTCCGAGGCGCGTTAACAAGCGCGGATTTTCAATTAAAAGTGTCTAAGCGTCATATCGGCGAGAGAGAGGACTGCGGCTCCAATGAGAGCCGGCCGCTAATATCTCCCCTGGGCTAATTAGCTGGGCGCTGTCATTGCCTGCATCGTGGCCAGGCTCATCTGAGCTGGTTTCTCTTTTTAATTGTGTATTAAACCAGTAGAACAATGCGCCGTTTATCAGTCCGGAGCACTTTGCTATTATCATTTCATAATTGTTTCTTTTATGGCCGTGCATTTGCCTCTCGGATACAAGAGGTGTTATTTGCGCGATCAAGCCTCTGGGCACACGTGGAAAGCACGCCAATTTCCACTCCGGCATTAAATGGACTCCGGACCACGTACTGCACCGATATATGTGTTTAAAATTAACAGTAACAAAAGGTGATAATGATACCAAGTTTGCTGCTGGTTTTTGGTGTTGTTATTGTAAATCAGTAGTGGTTTGAAGACAATGTAACACAATATTAGACATAAACATGTTGTTATTGCTACTATCATTCTGGGGGAAAGAAAGCTGTCAAGAAGTGAGTGTATGTGTGTGTGTGTGTGTGTGTGTGAGTGTGCATGGTGGGAGGGGGGGGGGGTTGTTATCATGGTGTCAACAGCATAAATACTTTGTGTAGAAACTCTGGGCAGCTTTTGTACCCACTGGGCCTAGCTCTTAGCTCTCTCCTGCCAATATTTTGAGGTTACTACAGCCTTTTCTCTTGTAAAACAATCATCCCATTGTGGGACAATAATCATCTCACTAAATCATCTAATTACCACAAGTGAAGCCTCTCAGTATGTGAATTGACTTCAAAGTAAAAGGCGTTCCGATACTTCTCACTTACTGTCCTGCTCAGAGCAGGGACAGACGCTGGTCTGTATTAAAGCTGAGGGAGAAGACTGCAGACTTCCTTGGAGTGGAAACTTCCTACTGCTCCGAGAATTTTGTGAGCAGGTTTAAAATGATTGTCGAAATAAATGTATTTTTAACTCATCAGGGTTAGTATGTGTTGAGTTATAGCCCGACTTCCAAGCTTTCAGCGCAAACGTTATCTTACCTTAAAAATGTATTCTATTTATGTTTACAGTTAAACATTTTAAGGCATGCAGATGCTTTCACAACATCTCCACATGCACATCATAACAACACGACTTACTGTGTGTTACATTAGATTAGCTGCAGTGTAGGTTTTTGCAAACTGGAGGGCTTGGAGTTTGAGCCTTTAGCTAAGGTAAATGGAAGATCTCAACATACTGAGGCACAGGGCCAAAGTGATGTGTTTTCTCAGTTTAGATTTACAGCAGTTAATGTGCTGAACTAAATGGAACCTGAACTACAAACAATGGCCATTGGAGACATTCGGCCTCAGGTTTCCTATTCAGCTTTACTGGCCCGATATTTCCTAGCTGTGAAAAAGTCCAATAACCTGGAGAAAATTAATGGACATGTTACAACTGTGTTCTGTAGAAGCAGACAACAGTACACTGTTGAAATTACCGCACGATCAATTGAAATGACAACGAACATGATTTGCTAATCATTGTGCCTTGGAAGTATTAGTGCTACTAAGTGCCCCATTCAGATAGTACATAATGATACACTAGCTTCCCGAGCTGTCATCTCCTTTGTTTTTTTCTGGCGGAGGGTGTGCCCAAACCATTGTGTAAAACCCATTTTGGGCTGTGATGTTTTTGAGATTTAAAAAGCTGGCCTTTTGAGGTCTTGCGCTTGTTTGATGATGAATAGTCCTGTTTATGACTAATTTACTGCCCATAGTTTTCTGCCTGATAGGGCCTGCCTCCAAGCCTCTGTCTTAACCGGGAGTGTGACTGCTGCTGAATTTTCATGATCTTCATCTAGTCAGATGAGTGTTCTTTCCTGCTATCCACTTTGAAGGTTCTCTGGGTTCTCCGCTCCTGGTTCAGACACGCTAGTGCTGTGAAAATCAGCATCTCCCGATTAATCAGCAGAAATCAGGAGCAATCACACCCCTGTTCAGTTCCCTTTATTTCCCACAATCCTCAGAGTGATACCCCAGCTCCTCCATGCTTTTCCCGGCCTCCGCAGCAGAGGGAACGTGACTGACGACAGCGACGATAAATTAAACCAAAAAAAAAAAAAACTCACAGCACAAAGAAAGGCGGTCCCATGTGTCCGCCAGCGCTGGCTGCAGTGGAGCTGGTGCAGAGACATTATGACATATGTTCTGTTATCATTAGCAGATGCTCCTATCCGCCAGGGAAGATGTAAATATCCGCTACGGCGGGATTCGGGATTTACCTCGCCTGTGTGGCTGGGCTTCAAAACCCGCCGCCCCGTCAATCAACGCAGGAGAGGCGCGTCAGTCACGGTCAGGACAAAAATAAGCGAACGATGAACAAAAGACTGAATACAGAAAAAAGAAGTCAGACAGTCAGTTGGCCAAACAGCTCCAGTTAGGAGGAAAAAACATCTCAACAATGTTGTATTTTCTTTCTTTCTTTTTTGAACAATTTTACCGGGAGCGACTGTTTTGCGGACACAAATTGTGACTCATGGCTTGGTTGCCCCCCCTCGTTAACGGTGTATTCCGTGTGAGCGTGAGTGTGCGTGTGGGGCGGGGGGCAAGCGATTTGAGGGAGGGAGCCCACCTGCAGCCCCCCCACAAAAGAAGCATGAATTGCTGCCATTAACGGTCCCGCTCCATTTATTTATATATTTCCAGGTGCGGCCGCGTATTATCCGCGGTGATTCTATTTGTCCGCGCCGGCGGATGAGCGATGGCAGCAGGAATGGGGCTGCTTGCTTGGCTGCCGAACTGGGGCAGGGCTGGCGGGCGCCGTGGCGATGGATAGCCGTCGCGACGGGCCCCTGCCAGCAGACGCAATTTACGGCACCTGTTGGGTGTGATTTATCAAACGAAGGGGAAGGGGGCTTACATTACTGCATGGTCTGGCATGGGAACACAGAGAGGGGATGCAGGGGGCGGCAAATATTAAGAGAAAAGGGGGTTTAAGAGGGAGCGAGCAAGAGAGAGAGAGAGAGACAAAGACAACAACAGACGAAGAAAGGAATCTACCAAGAAGCTGAGTCAGTGTTTTACAGGAAAGGAGAGTGTGAGAGTAGAGAGAGACAAAAGAACAAGGAGGGGAAAAGCTGTCTAACAGGGAAAGAGAGAGAGAGACAGAAAAAAGGGGAGGGAGGGAGAGAGAGACAGAGCTAGAGGGAGGCACCAAGGTGAGACACCTCTGCCTGGTCCCCAGATGTTTGGTAATGGCTGGCTGGGTGGGAATTGGGCTCCATCTGTACTGACATGCGCTCGGTGTCTGAGCTCCAGCAGAGGCGGTGCCATTGTATTTGCCCTGGGGTGCAAAGAGACTCAACGAGAAAGGATCTCTCAGTATCCCTCTACCCTGTACAACAACCAGTCTGCTCTGCACTGCGCGCTTTGCCCTTATTTCAAGGCCAATAGCCCCTGCACAGCCAGCAGGGACTGTCGGGATTCAACTCAGTGCACTCTACATCTGCTACTGCTGTGAGAGCTGCTACTGCTTTCACTTATAATGCTGCTACCGCTAACACTGCTACTGCTACATTAGCTACATCTGCTACTGCTTTCAGTTATAATGCTGCTACCGCTAACACTGCTACTGCTACATCTGCTACTGCTTTCAGTTATAATGCTGCTACCGCTAACACTGCTACTGCTACATCAGCTACATCTGCTACTGCTTTCAGTTATAATGCTGCTACCGCTAACACTGCTACTGCTACATCAGCTACATCTACTACTGCTCTCAGTTATAATGCTGCTACCGCTAACACTGCTACATCAGCTACATCTACTACTGCTCTCAGTTATAATGCTGCTACCGCTAACACTGCCACATCAGCTACATCTACTACTGCTTTCAGTTATAATGCTGCTATTGCTACTGCTAAAGCTACTGTTACTGCTGCTACAGTTTTTAATGATAACAGTACAGCCTCTAATATCCACGTCGTTAATAAGTGGCCTGCAGTATGAAAGGGGTTTGTAATGACGCCGTTTGTCTCGGTGGAGGGTTCGGTGCTGGGCTAAAGCAGATGGAGATGGAGCGGGCTGTCCAAGACGTGACATCCCCCACATCAGTCCTGTAACGGGCCCCATGTGGTAGCCTGAATTAGCATTTAACTGCCTTTATCATGGCCCAGTAGAGTTTACACAACCAGCCACCAGTCACGAGAGATACAGTCAGAGAGAGAGAGAGGAATCTGTAGAGTAAGTAAAAGGGACTGTGCGGTCACCATGAGCCAAGCAAATTGTGAGACAGGGATGCGCTCTCTCTTCTTCTTCCTTTCTCTCACGTTGTGAAAAATCCCCCAAATGAAAATAAAAGCATTAGGAGAGTAATGGCCTATTATGATTGATATATCACTCCCCGGATTCAAAGGAATGCTTGATGAAGAGAAATGACCGGCCTTACTGGAGAGGCACCCAGACTGCAGCACTGAGTACCTGGCCTGGCGCTTTGCCAAGGCCTGAGCACCGTGCGTGAGCACGAACTGCACCCTGCTGCCAGCAACACAACCTCACACTTCTGCTCTTACAGCAGTTGTTATCAGCATCGTCCTAACTGTTGCGGTTTTATTAATGAATTATGAATACATAATTAATATAATTAATGATCAGAATTGTTTCCATTTAATAACTGATATTTAAATAAAAAATTAATTAATAACTCATATTTTACTTATTAATCACTCCCATTGCTATATTGTTTGCAGTTGATTTACTGATTTATACTAAGAAGAAAAGGGGAGTGTTTGTTATCCTTTTCACATGGAGATTTGTCCCTTTGCATACACCCTGCCACCCATTTGACATACAGACACATAAACCCTTATACATATACGAATCTTCAGAGGGTGCGTCATTATTTACGTGCTCAGACAAAACAGTAGCAAAACAGTGCTTTGTGTTCGTTGTGGCGATATGTGTGATTCGAATCGGGATTTGTCAGATGGAGAGAGAAACGAGGTGAAAACACCAGCACCCTGCACCTTGATGTAGGCCTCATCGCCTGCACTCTCCTAAATGACGGGGGGGAAGCGTTCTCTGGGTTAATAACAGTGTGGAGGTGGCGTTGGCTTCCTGTCCTCGTGACCGCATGTTTATCCGTAGCCTGTAATAACGGCCCTGCCAGCCGACCGATGCACATTACTCCGGCGGAGCAGGATCAAAGAGGAGAGGAAGCATGAGGAATGTTTGCGACGAGAGCGCGGAGCAATCGGCCTTTAATTCACAATCCCCCCCCCAAACCCCGGCCCATAGGGGAGGGCTGGATCGTGCAGCCAAATAAACGCACACAGGCCCAGGAAATGCGGCGCTCTCTGGCGGTTAGGTGCGGAGGAAGGCAGAAATGAGATTAGGCCGCTGATTGGCGAGGCCTGCGATTATTCTCCCCGCTGCTGTGATCGCGCCTCTGTGTCCCAAACTCGATTAGGGCGCTGGTGTCCCCCTCTCGCGTTACGCGCAGCGGTCCGGCGGGGAGGGAGGTGGAGGCGCGCGGGGGGGGGGGGGGGGGGGGGCGACGGGCCGGGTGGAAAACACGCGTTCTCCGTTTTACACAAAAGACAAAGTGCTCTGAGCCGCTCCCCTCCCCTGCCTGCTTGTAGCGCCTGTGTACAGGGCGCTGGCGTAAACCAATTTGGCCTGGCTCCTGCCTCGCTCCTCGGCCTAATCAATGTGCGCACATTAAACCTGCAGATAAGCAGCCCTCTCAAATCAATTTTTATGACTCATGCCTGTGCGACGGGCCGCACCGCTCTCAAAACGCTTGGCTTATCCTCAAGCCCCTGTTAAATTCCTCCTTTCTGGTTTCCTCTTTCTCTCAATCCTGTTCACTTTGTTTTAACCCCCCAGCGCCACCCCTCCACCCCAGCCCCAACAAGCACTCGACTTTAGAAATGGAGGTCAGATGTTAGTGTGACATACCCTACTCCTCAGCCAATGGCTGAGATGGATTGATCAGGAAAACTCTTGGCCAATCACAACCCTGCTGTGGAATTCACCCAGGCCACCCTCTGCACGGCCCCCTAGTCTCCTTTTTCGGCATGGGGTGTGGATTGTGGTGGGAGGGTGTGGATTTGGGAGTGGGGTGGGGTGTGGTTGGCGATGTGCTGGCCTGGTGCTTAGCTAGGAAGCAGGTAGGGGGCGAGGGGGGGGGGGGGGGGCGGCGACGGGGGGCGAAAGGGGCTGTAAGACGTGAGGAAATGCTCCCTGTGGATAATCCGGCTCCAAAATCAATCCGTTCACCACCCGAGGAGAAGTGGGCAGGAATGTGTGGAGAGTGGTAACCAAGGCACCAGTCCAGTTCTTAACATTCCTCTGTGCCGGGGGTGGGGTGGACCGGCACAATTCAGCCAGGCCACATTCGGCAAGAGGTAAGGTGTTTTAAGGGGGGCCAAAGTGGGAAAGGGGCTGGTTAAGGCGCCCGTATCAACAAAACCTGGGGTATGACTCCTCCTCTGGGCTCCTCTCGGCTGTGTTTGTTTTAATGCTTTCACCTAACCAGGAGAGCAGTATCTCGAGAGATATCTCAGGATGCTCCTGCATTACGGCCTGGGTACAGCGGCTCCTGCAGAAGGAGGGGGGCCGCCAGGATGCTGGTCTGATTCTCGCAGGGCCGGTGTTTGAGCTGCAGGTTGGGCTGCCGGCTCTGAGTTGGCGTAGCAGATAGGCAGAAGATAGCGGCTACATCCCGGAGAGCGGGTTAGCTTATCGCTCAGGGCTGTTTCGCTTCATACCGGCTTTCAGCACTGAGTCACAGAGTATATAGAGTTAGGCAAACCCAGCAACGGGACGCCATACTGAGATCTGACCTTCCACCGAAATACACTGGAAAATATAAACTCTAAACTTTTATGGTTATAACAGTCAAGAAAAGTAATTGGATAACAAGGTTGGAAGGGGGGTTCCATAGCTGATTAGAAATGCGTGTTTTTTAATTCAGTGTGGCTTAAAGAGAGAAAAGCTCAGTGTCTTTGGTGCTACACCCAGATGTTACACTATCTGCTGCTGTAGCATGCTGTCTCCTTCTGATGATGCGTACAGACTGCTTCAGTTTTGGGTGTTCAACATGAATAAAAGAAATTTAAGATGTGAAATCTATGATTCCTGGTCTCAGAATGGTGTCAGCCTCTGTTTGTCATTGTGAGAGGAGTTTGTCTCACTCTGTAGAGAGGTATACACCTGGCATACAAGGCTATGCTCTCCCCAGATTCACAATGCAAATCTTTGATCTTTGCATGAAGGCAACCCCCTCAAACCTTAATGCCCCCCCCACCCGTTTCCACATCCCGTGAGGTTTGAAAAAAATTAATTTAACTAATGAAATAAATAAATCCTTCTACAAATATCATCCCCAGGAAATCGAGGTTTGTAAAAAAAAAAAAAAAAAAAAAAAAATAAATATAATAAAAAAAAAACTGTTGCAATACCTGGGCCCAAAAGTAATCAATTAGAAAGTGATGGTGGTTAGTGCAAATGCTATTAATGGCTTATGAAGCTGAATGATATGGGGGGAGGTAATTGTTATTGTGGTCGGATCCGATCCGCCGGGAATCAGGGAGAAGCTGCGGCGTGGAGCCCTCTCTCCCCTTCCTGACGGAAACACAGACAGGGCGCTATTATCAAGTTGCATTTGTTATTATCCTGCAGGCGATGGCAAAGGGAAGAGAGGGGGAAAAAATGAATCAAAAAACGGCAGAGAGAAAAAAATCTATAAACTACAAAGAGGAAGGAAGAGGACTGGGCGGTGGTTGGGAGAGGCCGGCAGCTCGCAGCTGCTGACATTTAAAGAGTATCCATAGCTTTTTGACTGGAACCCCTCAAAAGTTCAAATGGAATGATATCTGCAGAGGAAATGCTGCAGAACGTTCTGGATTAACAGGCTTCCTCACTTCCCTGATCCCTATCTGCCTCCTGCCATGACAGGACGCACATCACAA
>JAFBMS010000738.1:50000-63950 GCA_019788955.1 Albula glossodonta | reverse complement strand
CCCCCTGGTAGCCAAAGCGTCCACCCCAGTCCCCATCGTCTGAGACAGCAGGGCTTCTTTGGCTGGGTGTGTGTGTATGTGTGTGTGTGTGTGTGGACCTGGTGAGAGCTGGGCAGGGACATTTATAAGGTGTTGGTATGAGGAAAAAAGCCCAAACCTGCAGCAGAAACACAGATCTGGCTTCTGTCACATCTTATGTGGCCACAGTGTTTGTTGGATATATTTCATATTTTTCCATGCAATTATAATGGAGGTGATTGTAGAGCTACAGCCCATGGGCCTGCAGTTCCAGCATGTGCCACCGGGCTGCGAGCGATTCCTCGGCCGTGCAAGGCCTGTCCGTTCTTCCCTCTGTAGATTATTGGCACCGCTTAACAAAATATTTTGAAATGGGCTCGTGAAAATACATGGAAACTGAACGGGGGCCAAAAGGAAAGGGGGAGACATGAGTCACAACTATTGGCTGCGAGCGACAGGGAGGAGGAGGAGGAGGAAGAGGAACTTGATAGTCCACCATCAATTCGCCATGATTTTCAAATTGTATCATCGTACTCCTGCAAGAGAAGGAACATAAACAGTGATGGCACCTCTTTACAGTATTCCTTTTTATACAAAGGGCACCTTTTTACAAAAATATTTTTTAAAATGTTTTTTTTAGGGGCAACCCTACAGTATAAGTGCCCCCATTTCACTTACAGAAAATCTCCCATTCCAAGGATGCAGAAGAAGTTTGAATTCCTGAGCTGGAGGTGAATAGCATAAGAGAGAGAGGTGAATAGCGTAAGAGAGAGAGGTGAATAGCGTAAGAGAGAGAGGTGAATAGCGTAAGAGAGAGAGGTGAATAGCGTAAGAGAGAGAGGTGAATAGCATAAGAGAGAGAGGTGAATAGCGTAAGAGAGAGAGGTGAATAGCGTAAGAGAGAGAGGTGAATAGCGTAAGAGAGAGAGGTGAATAGCATAAGAGAGAGAGG
The DNA here is from genome assembly GCA_019788955.1 of Albula glossodonta. Taxonomy (NCBI): domain Eukaryota; kingdom Metazoa; phylum Chordata; class Actinopteri; order Albuliformes; family Albulidae; genus Albula; species Albula glossodonta. Next base: position 62,980 of record JAFBMS010000738.1, on the reverse strand, counting down.
TGAATAGCGTAAGAGAGAGAGGTGAATAGCATAAGAGAGAGAGGTGAATAGCGTAAGAGAGAGAGGTGAATAGCGTAAGAGAGAGAGGTGAATAGCGTAAGAGAGAGAGGTGAATAGCGTAAGAGAGAGAGGTGAATAGCATAAGAGAGAGAGGTGAATAGCATAAGAGAGAGAGGTGAATAGCGTAAGAGAGAGAGGTGAATAGCGTAAGAGAGAGAGGTGAATAGCGTAAGAGAGAGAGGTGAATAGCATAAGAGAGAGAGGTGAATAGCATAAGAGAGAGAGGTGAATAGCATAAGAGAGAGAGGTGAATAGCGTAAGAGAGAGAGGTGAATAGCGTAAGAGAGAGAGGTGAATAGCATAAGAGAGAGAGGTGAATAGCGTAAGAGAGAGAGGTGAATAGCGTAAGAGAGAGAGGTGAATAGCGTAAGAGAGAGAGGTGAATAGCGTAAGAGAGAGAGGTGAATAGCGTAAGAGAGAGAGGTGAATAGCATAAGAGAGAGAGGTGAATAGCGTAAGAGAGAGAGGTGAATAGCGTAAGAGAGAGAGGTGAATAGCATAAGAGAGAGAGGTGAATAGCGTAAGAGAGAGAGGTGAATAGCATAAGAGAGAGAGGTGAATAGCGTAAGAGAGAGAGGTGAATAGCGTAAGAGAGAGAGGTGAATAGCGTAAGAGAGAGAGGTGAATAGCGTAAGAGAGAGAGGTGAATAGCATAAGAGAGAGAGGTGAATAGCGTAAGAGAGAGAGGTGAATAGCATAAGAGAGAGAGGTGAATAGCGTAAGAGAGAGAGGTGAATAGCGTAAGAGAGAGAGGTGAATAGCGTAAGAGAGAGAGGTGAATAGCGTAAGAGAGAGAGGTGAATAGCGTAAGAGAGAGAGGTGAATAGCATAAGAGAGAGAGGTGAATAGCATAAGAGAGAGAGGTGAATAGCATAAGAGAGAGAGGTGAATAGCGTAAGAGAGAGAGGTGAATAGCGTAAGAGAGAGAGGTGAATAGCATAAGAGAGAGAGGTGAATAGCGAAAGAGAGAGAGGTGAATAGCGTAAGAGAGAGAGGTGAATAGCGTAAGAGAGAGAGGTGAATAGCATAAGAGAGAGAGGTGAATAGCGTAAGAGAGAGAGGTGAATAGCATAAGAGAGAGAGGTGAATAGCGTAAGAGAGAGAGGTGAATAGCGTAAGAGAGAGAGGTGAATAGCGTAAGAGAGAGAGGTGAATAGCATAAGAGAGAGAGGTGAATAGCGTAAGAGAGAGAGGTGAATAGCATAAGAGAGAGAGGTGAATAGCATAAGAGAGAGAGGTGAATAGCGTAAGAGAGAGAGGTGAATAGCGTAAGAGAGAGAGGTGAATAGCGTAAGAGAGAGAGGTGAATAGCATAAGAGAGAGAGGTGAATAGCGTAAGAGAGAGAGGTGAATAGCGTAAGAGCATATAAAAAAGTGCACAGAGTATCCAGCACTGCAGCAAGTCTGGAGCTGAAAACTCCAAAGGTTTCCGCCTCTCCTACTCTACTCTGCGATCTGTTCCCAGCACAGCCAGAGAACGTGCAGTCTGAAAGCCCCTTCAGTCTCACACATAGAAAACATGTCTGTATTACTAAGCCTTTCACACCCAGTGGATGTCAGTGCGGGATTGTCCTGGAGAATTTTAAAGTAAACCTTGAAAATGCTGGGTGGAGGTATGCCTGTTGGGGTTTGTGGGTGTGGGTGGGTGGAGGTATGCCTGTTGGGGTTCGGAGTGTGGGTGGGTGGAGGTATGCCTGTTGGGGTTTGGGGGTTGGGGGGGTGAAGGTATGCTGTTGGGTTCGGAGTGTGGGGTGGGTGGAGGAATGCTGTTGGGGTTTGGGGGTTGGGTGGGTGAAGGTATGCCTGTTGGGGTTTGGGGGTGTGGGTGGGTGGAGGAATGCCTGTTGGGGTTTGGGGGTTGGGTGGGTGAAGGTATGCCTGTTGGGGTTCGGAGTGTGGGTGGGTGGAGGTATGCCTGTTGGGGTTTGTGGGTGTGGGGGTGGAGGTATGCCTGTTGGGGTTCGGAGTGTGGGTGGGTGAAGGTATGCCTGTTGGGGTTTGGGGGTGTGGGTGGGTGGAGGTATGCCTGTTGGGGTTTGGGGGGGTGGGTGAAGTATGCCTGTTGGGGTTCGGGGTGTGGGTGGGTGAAGGTATGCCTGTTGGGGTTTGGGGGTGTGGGTGGGTGGAGGTATGCCTGTTGGGGTTTGTGGGTGTGGGTGGGTGAAGGTATGCCTGTTGGGGTTCGGAGTGTGGGTGGGTGGAGGTATGCCTGTTGGGGTTTGGGGGTGGGGGGGGTGGAGGGTATGCTGTTGGGGTTCGGGTGTGGGTGGGTGAAGGTATGCCTGTTGGGGTTTGGGGGTGTGGGTGGGTGGAGGTATGCCTGTTGGGGTTTGGGGGTGTGGGTGGGTGAAGGTATGCCTGTTGGGGTTTGTGGGTGTGGGTGGGTGGAGGTATGCCTGTTGGGGTTTGGGGTGTGGGTGGGTGGAGGTATGCCTGTTGGGGTTTGGGGGTGGGGGGGGGTGAAGGTATGCCTGTTGGGGTTTGTGGGTGTGGGTGGGGGGAGGTATGCCTGTTGGGGTTTGGGGTGTGGGTGGGTGAAGGAAGTATGCCTGTTGGGGTTTGGGGTGTGGGTGGTGAAGGTATGCCTGTTTGGGGTTGTGGGTGTGGGTGGGTGGAGGTATGCCGTTGGGGTTGGGTTGTGGGTGGGTGAAGGTATGCCTGTTGGGGTTCGGAGTGTGGGTGGGTGAAGGTATGCCTGTTGGGGTTTGGGGGGGTGGGTGGGTGGAGGTATGCCTGTTGGGGTTTGGGGGTTGGGTGGGTGAAGGTATGCCTGTTGGGGTTCGGAGTGTGGGTGGGTGGGGTGGGGTTGTGTTTTTTGGGGTTGGGGGTGTGGGTGGGTGGAGGTATGCCTGTTGGGGTTTGGGGGTGTGGGTGGGTGGAGGTATGCCTGCTGGGGTTTGGGGGTGTGGGTGGGTGGAGGTATGCCTGCTGGGGTTTGGGGGTGTGGGTGGTGTGGAGGTATGCGGTTGTTTGGGGTTCGGAGTGTAGGTGGGTGGAGGCATGCTGTTGGGTTTGGGGGTGTGGGTGGGTGGAGGTATGCCTGCTGGGGTTTGTGGGTGTGGGTGGGTGGAGGTATCTGTTGGGGTTTGGGGTGTGGGTGGGTGGAGGTATGCCTGTTGGGGTTTGGGGTGTGGGTGGTTTATTCCTGGGGGCTGAGCGACAGCTCTGATTGAGTAATCAGGCCCCAACGATAGTACGATGTTGGCCAGTTTACTTTTTTTTTTTTTTTAATCAAGGAGTCAAGCTGTCTGATAACCCCCCTTCTCTCCCCGCCCCATGCTAAACTTAAGGGGTCTCTGGGGTATGACCGAACCCAGCGCCCCTCCCCTCCGCCCGGGCTACACTCCTCTGCTGAAGCTGGAGTAGATCACATTTTATTGGCAGTAATTCAGCCACCCCCTCCTCCCCTTTTGCAAATAGTTAAAGTGATGGTGATGAAAAAGCAGTAAACCCCCCACCCCACCGCCATGGAGTTACCTGCTCCATGGCAACACCAAGCCCACCATGTGACTCAGGATCCTGTGTGGGCATCACATCAGTAGGGACACATAATAATAATAATAATAATAATAATAATAATAATAATAATAATAATAATGGGACCCACCTCCCATCTAACGGAAACTTTCCCTTTTCAAAATAATTATTGCAGAATATGCTTGTTATAACCTTACCTTTCGGGCATTTGGTAATAATTATTTTGAAAAGGGAAAGTTTCGGTTAGATGGGAGGTGGGTCCAAGTTTTATTATTCAAGTCTCTTGAAAATTCATATGAATGACCATCCACAGTTTGTTTTCTCTTTTCAAAATGGGAATGATGAAACTGAATGAAGGTCTAATGCCATACTTCCAGTTTTCCTTGTTACTCTGAAATAATTTTCAATGTGAATTTTGAAGATGTCTCAAAGCACCTGGCAACTGTGCATTCTGAGAAAGCTTACCATAAGATCTCTGGTGTTTTGCAAACAGTGTGAGAACACATCTGTCTGTTTCTGCTTTGTCCTTTCCTGAGCCTTCCGGCTTGCCGTCCGCTCAGTTTTGCCATGGAGTATCTGTGTGTGGCCAGCTTGCCTTGTCCTGACCCAGCCCTCCCAAACGGTTAAAAAAAACGGGGAGACCCCATGATCCACACAGTAAAAAAAGGGGTTGAGGGGCGAGTGAACCCCAACTCCAGCCGCTCGTAAAGCTGCTGTGTCCTGTAAAGCAGTGAAAAGGACACTTATTACGGCTTTCTGCCTTAGCGAACTCCACTTTTATGAGCCCTTAATAGCTTTCCCTGGGGCTGCTATAACTTTGCGGTTTATTTTCGGAACAGTTTTTATTTTCATGCAAAGCCCTCCTCTCTCCTCCTATTCTCTCTCTCTCTCTCTCTAATTGTTAGCTTTTCACAGCTTTTACAGTGATTTGCTTCTCTGTAACTGTTCCCCGTATCTGTAGCTCCAATAACACCTTCAATGCTGCTGTGCCTCCCCCACCCCCGACATCCAGAGAATGGGGGCGTTGGCATGCATTGGTGACATCATGCGACCTGTAAATCCGCAGGCTGCAGGGGAAGACGACGTGGTTTTATCCCCTCCGCTGCCACCTCATTGGTAGGTTAAATCAGTGATGTAACCCAAGCCATCAGCATCTGCCACAAAAAGGCTGAAAAAAACCAGCTGTCAGCTCCCCTTACAGATGTTCTTAGGCTTGTCTCAGTCATCAAGAGGGCCTGGGAATAGCTATTCGTCTTGGAAGGACAATATGAGATCAGAACTGCAGCTGTGCTTGTGTGTATGTGGGTGTATGTGGCTGTGTGTGTGTGTGTGTGTGTGTGTGTGAGTGAGTGTGTGAGTGTGTGTGGTTATGTATGTGTTTGTGTTTGTGTCTGTGTTTGTGTGTGTTTGTGTGTGTAGAGAGAGAGTTTGTGTTTGAGTGTGTGTACAGAGAGTGTATGTGTGTGTATGCATGTGTGTGTGTGTGTAGAGAGTGTGTGTGGAGAGAGTGTAGGTGTGTGTGTATGCGTGTGTGTGTGTGTAGAGAGTGTGTGTGTATTGAGAGTGTAGGTGTGTGTGTATGCGTGTGTGTGTGTGTGTGTAGAGAGTGTGTGTGTGTAGAGAGAGTGTAGGTGTGTGTGTATGCGTGTGTGTGTGTGCGTAGAGAGTGTGTAGGTGTGTGTATGCGTGTGTGCGTGTGTAGAGAGTGTGTGTGTGAGTGTGTGTGTGTAGAGAGAGTGTAGGTGTGTGTGTGTGTATGTGGGAGAGAGAGAGACTGAGAGAGAGCAGGAGAGAGAGAGAGAGAGAAAGAAAGAGATGAACTTGCCAGTAACACTTGTAATACGCACATTTGTTATTGCTTCATAAATTATTTACTGTATCAGGCATCCTGTAAAATATGCGCTGGTCCACAGTCAACATTAATAAATGACTGGAACTCCGTCTTTGGAAAGGAAGCCAGACTCATTTTTCATCAATCTGGTCTCCCTCCCAAAAATCCTTTATTGTCATTTATCCGCATTATAGTTTATTAATTATTTATGTATAAATTATATTACAGTGCATTACATTGAATCAGTTACAGTTTTGTTTGGTCGTGGTGTTTTTATAATGCATTTTTAAACCCTAAAATAGCCCTAAAATATTACCAGCACACAGGCAATGATGTAAGCTTTGTATTCATGTTTCAAACCCATAAATGGTTTTTAAACTGTTTATATGTTAAAGGTATGTGTAACATAAGTCCATATTTAACCCTCTTTGGGATGAGGAAAACCTGGGCATGCTATAAGTATGATATGAACTAACATGTATTACAGTCTGATAACATTGCTATTAATGTTTTATTACACATTTATGACAGCCTCATGACCCACAGTGTTGTCAGCCTGTTTTAAAGAAGACTTAGGGCTAAATTCAATCAAACACACTTGCTTAAGGATGTATTTGGTTCAACCAAAACATACTTCAGTCACTTTAAGCCCGTATTCACATGTATTTTCATTTTAAAACGAAGTGATCGCAAGTACAGTTTTGACTGAATCACATGCAGTATGTTCTTACGTAGACTATGACTTGCTATTGATCCTCATATACCTCAGTCAAGCTTCCCTGCGTCCTGGAAAACCTGGCACCGGATTTCGGCTCACACCTGTGAAATGTGCAGTTGTTCTCCCTGAGTGTCTGGAGCAGAGCGTTTCCAGGGAGAACTCATATTCTGATCCTCTAACAGAGAGAAATTTAACCCCGTCTTTTTGGGACATTACAATATACATCATAAACCATTTAATTTGTACACTGTACACATGTACATGAATAAATAAGAGCGAGGTAGAGGGAGAGTTACCTGCTTCACTGGGTGACGGATTTAAAGCTCCACTTTCTGCTTCACATGCTCTTGTTGTTATTTGATTTCAAAACTTTTACTTTGGCATATGCTTTGAGACATAACAAAGCGCTTTGAAATTTAAATCTGAAAGAAAGCTGAAGAGAGACAGAGAGAGAGAGAGGAAGAAGGGGGGAGAGAGACGGAGATAGGGAGGGGAGAAGAAGGAGAGAGAGAGAGAAGAAGAAGGGGGAAGAGAGACGGAGATAGGGAGGGGAGAAGAAGGAGAGAGAGAGAGAGAGAGAGAGAGAGTTGAGCTCCTCAGTCTTCAGTAGGCAGAAGCCTGGCACACATGTTTCCTTTTTGACTTTCCTCACTGGCACACTTCCACTGCCTGGCCCAGACCTCAGGCAGGCCTCCAGGAGTGTGGGGTGGGTGGGGGGAAAAGGGGTGGGGCTGATTTTGGGTGCCCACGCTGCCCCTTTCTCCCATTAGCTCTGATACTCCAGGTCGAGCCTCATGTTAAACCCCCCTCTGTCTGTCACTCATCACTGGCAGAGAGATTGCACACTACCCCCTGCTGGTCCGGCAGGCCATGGCAGGGTTGGCCGTTGATCCTGTGCCAGAACGGGACCCTAATATCCTGCCAGTGGACGGATGCTGCAGCTCACCGAATTCAATAGCCAAGGTGATGCATATCTCTCCCTCTCTCTTTCTCCACCTTTCTTTTCTCACTTTCTCTCTCTTCCTCTAAATTCAAATTTCAACATACAGGTTAAAAAAATACAGTTCAGAAGTAAATGATTAGTAATAATTAGCAAAACATCAGCCAGCTGGCTCGTATTAAGTCACATGACATTGCTCTTTTATTTCCCAACAGTGCAAAAATATTGCTTTCAGTTTCAGGGTCAATTCCATTTTGATTCAGGAAATTAACAGAAATTGAATTTATAAACAGTAAAATTCTTGCAAAGTTCTATGAGGATTTTTGCATTAATTTCAGCAACTGCAGGTGGCTGCCGTTGACATGACTACCATTTGTGGAGTGATGTGTATGTAGCAGTGTGAGGGTGGAACGGGAGATAAATAACTTTCACGGGACTGGACTCAATCGAGCACCTTTTGTCTCTTTAAGGAAATGCAATTCAATGGAAACAGACTGTACACTACAGCATAGTTTCCTTTGATTATTCTCTATTGTGTAGGAGACAAGTAGCCATGTCCTGAGGAATGTGTTTTTTCACTCTGAAACAGGATAACACATGGCTTTAAAGACACTCTGAAACAGGATAACACCTGCCTTATAGACACTCTGAAACAGGATAACACCCGCCTTATAGACACTCTGAAACAGGATAACACGCAGCTTTACAGACACTCTGAAACAGGATAACACCTGCCTTATAGACACTCTGAAACAGGATAACACATGGCTTTAAAGACACTCTGAAACAGGATAACACCTGCCTTATAGACACTCTGAAACAGGATAACACATGGCTTTAAAGACACTCTGAAACAGGATAACACCTGCCTTATAGACACTCTGAAACAGGATAACACCCGCCTTATAGACACTCTGAAACAGGATAACACGCAGCTTTACAGACACTCTGAAACAGGATAACACCTGCCTTATAGACACTCTGAAACAGGATAACACCTGCCTTATAGATACTCTGAAACAGGATAACACCTGCCTTATAGACACTCTGAAACAGGATAACACCCGCCTTATAGACACTCTGAAACAGGATAACACGCAGCTTTACAGACACTCTGAAACAGGATAACACACGGCTTTAAAGACACTCTGAAACAGGATAACACACGGCTTTAAAGACACTCTGAAACAGGATAAAACACGGCTATAAAGGCATTCTGAAACAGGATAACACGTGGCTTTAAAGGCACTCTGAAACAGGATAACACACGGCTTTAAAGACACTCTGAAACAGGATAACACGTGGCTTTAAAGACACTCTGAAACAGTATAACACACGGCTTTAAAGACACTCTGAAACAGGATAACACACGGCTTTAAAGACACTCTGAAACAGGATAACACACGGCTTTAAAGGCACTCTGAAACAGGATAACACACGGCTATAAAGGCACTCTGAAACAGGATAACACACGGCTTTAAAGACACTGAAACAGTATAACACACGGCTTTAAAGACACTCTGAAACAGGATAACACACGGCTTTAAAGACACTCTGAAACAGGATAACACACGGCTATAAAGGCACTCTGAAACAGGATAACACACGGCTATAAAGGCACTCTGAAACAGGATAACACGTGGCTTTAAAGACACTCTGAAACAGGATAACACGTGGCTTTAAAGACACCAAAGGCAGTTCTGATGAAAATGCACGTGCCCGTAGAGACACTGGGAGTGTTTGATTGAATCTGACTCATTAACTTGGTAAGAAAGCAGGAACCTAAACCAACAGGGCAGACGCTCTGCGCAACAGGAACCGTCCTGAACGTCGCAATGACGGAATCCTAAGGTCCCGCTTTCTCTCTCGCTGGTCAGAGTCTATTTCAGTGCGGCTCCATGGAGAGTGAAACAGCCGGGCTTGGCCGGGCCCCTCTTTGCCTGGTTTGGCAGAGTCGCTTCAGAGAGTTACAGAGCCAGCAGCTGATTGGTTTTGGCAGTAGCCTGTCACTCCTCAGATCCAGATGTTCCTTTGGCAACAGATACATTCTACTGCTGACGGTGCGCAGATACATTCTACTGCTGACTGCGCACAGATACATTCTACTGCTGACGGCGCGCAGATACATTCTACTGCTGACTGCGCACAGATACATTCTACTGCTGACGGTGCACAGATACATTCTACTGCTGACTGCGCACAGATACATTCTACTGCTGACGGTGCACAGATACATTCTACTGCTGACTGCGCACAGATACATTCTACTGCTGACGACACACAGATACATTCTACTGCTGACGGTGCACAGATACATTCTACTGCTGACTGCGTGCAGATACATTCTACTGCTGACTGCGCGCAGATACATTCTACTGCTGACGGCGCACAGATACATTCTACTGCTGACTGCGCACAGATACATTCTACTGCTGACGACGCACAGATACATTCTACTGCTGACGGCGCGCAGATACATTCTACTGCTGACGGCGCACAGATACATTCTACTGCTGACTGCGCACAGATACATTCTACTGCTGACGGCGCACAGATACATTCTACTGCTGACTGCGCACAGATACATTCTACTGCTGACTGCGCACAGATACATTCTACTGCTGACTGCGCGCAGATACATTCTACTGCTGACTGCGCACAGATACATTCTACTGCTGACTGCGCGCAGATACATTCTACTGCTGACTGCGCGCAGATACATTCTACTGCTGACGGTGCACAGATACATTCTACTGCTGACGGTGCACAGATACATTCTACTGCTGACTGCGCACAGATACATTCTACTGCTGACGGCGCACAGATACATTCTACTGCTGACGACACACAGATACATTCTACTGCTGACTGCGCACAGATACATTCTACTGCTGACGACACACAGATACATTCTACTGCTGACGGTGCACAGATACATTCTACTGCTGACGGTGCACAGATACATTCTACTGCTGACGGTGCACAGATACATGCAGTTACACTGCTGACTGCGCACAGATACATTCTACCGCTGACTGCGCACAGAATGACATGCCACACACTCAAACACACATGCGCAGAGACATGCAGTTACACCGCTGACTGCGCACAGATACATTCTACCGCTGACTGCGCACAGAATGACATGCCACACACTCAAACACACATGCACAGATACATGCAGTTACACTGCTGACTGGGCACAGATATATTCTCCTGCTGACTGCGCACAGATACATGTGCAGGAATGTCTCACCCTCCTGTGTGAGTGTCACACACAGAGCACACACACACAATGACATGTCACACATTCAAACACACACACACAGACACACACACCAGCATTTTTACAAGTAAACACAGTCACATACAGCCTTACACACCTGAAGACACAATCACACAGTTACACACAAACACACATAGTCAAACACGAACACACACACAATCACATTCACATTCTTACTTGCATGAAAGTGCAGTCAAACACACAGTTACATGATCACACAGTTACACACACACACAAGGTCACACACAAACACAAACAGATGGAAACACACACATACGTGCACATGCACGAACACGTCACGCCTTGTTACTCACTCATACACACACACTCACACACATACACACACACACACACACACACTCACTCAGTCTTGGCCACTTGAGTTTGTAGAGCCATGCCAAACCTGACCTTGCCAAGAGCTAATTGTTTCCATACTGTACAGTGTAGTACAGGCCATTTTTCAGGCCAATACAGATTACTGAAGCCTTTCTTATGTACCAGACTTCCTCATGGCTCCCACCCCGCCCCCCCACACCCCCCACTCACACTCCTGCCCCCCCCCCCCCCCCCCCACCTCTGGCTCTGATTAACATACATCTTAATATTTTTATTCAATATGCGAGTGTGAAATTTTAAATGGCCATTATTAAGTTCTCTGGTTTTCCCGAACACAGGGGATGAGGTATCGTGTGTCCCATCATCCAACACATCCTCCGCACGCCCATTTTATTTTTTTTCTGCGTAAATGCTGCTGGCTAAAAAATAACGCTTGTATCTTTTTTTTCCCCTTAAACAGTTTTTTTCTATGAGCACTGAGACACATTAAAAGCCCCCTTAGGACTTTAAAATATTTAATTAGAACATTTGGAACAAAAAAATATGGAAATACATTTCCCTTTTTTTTTTCTTTTTGGAACATTTGGCGAATTTCATTGTCTTTGCTTTGGAGGCTGGCATGGTCTCTCCATGACTCAGCGGTGACGAACTGCTGAGTCAGCTTGAACGGAGCGGAGAGAGACCGAAGCAAAATATGCAACTTAAACATAAGGAATAACTTTACTGTTCAATTTGAGAAAAGTCTGCTTAAAATTAGCTGAAATGCCTGCCAATGGGAAAATAACAGTTTACCTGGATAGAGTGTCTTTAAAACTATTAACATAACATTTCATCAATATTTAATTAAGATACTTAGTGGAATTCTCCGTACTCATGACTATATTTCTTGCAGTTGTAGCACTGCCAACATAATCGAATCATCGCTCTCACAAGAAAGCCAAATTAATTCAAACCCAAACTGTGACTCTGCCAGAGATGACAGTTTAAAACAATGTCGCTCTAAGTATGAAACCAACAATTTCGCACAGATGTCGTCAAGCCAACAAAGCTCACCTTTGACCGGAGTACGGCAGGGCCTGTACAGCAAAGAAAGGGTTCGAATCACAGGCAAGATAAAGAAAAGGAATTGTAGTATGAGAGATTTCAGGAGATATAAGAGAGAGAGAAAGGAGAGAGCGGGAGAGATGGAGATGGAGAGATAGGGTAAAATGATTAGTTGTGGGTGAGAATTATACAGAGAGATGAAGCGATATAAAAAAGTGATAGAGAATGTGGAGGAGAGAGAGTGAGATACAGTCATACCTCCGGGTGTCTGAGGGAAGAGCTCTTTTCCTGTGCATGTTTACAGCTGTTCGGCCTGTAAGCTTTTCCCCGCTCATCCTGTCCGTTAACGTGTCCGCTGCGCCAGCGCCAGGAAATGCACGCTAGCATTCAGTGGTGCTGAAGTAGTCACGCCACTGCAAATATGTGAAAAGATACGAAAATATATAATGATATAAGATTTCAAACACCATTGTATTCTCTTACTTTGATTTGCATTCAGTGTCTTCTTACCTCTCATTAATTGCAGGTTCAGTCTGGTGGTTTGCAGTGTAGACCTATAGAATTTTCTTAAGTTACAGTGCTTGATTTCATTAAGAAAAGCGGTGAATCTGCTGGACTGAATCCCAGATTAAGGCCCGCCTGCTTTACTCCACCCTGCAGATGGGGAGGATATGTGGGCCTACTGGATCGATTCAGCCAATCAGGGCTCTCTGGTACAGGAGACACTCAGGTGAGATTTTGGCCACACCTGAGAAGGGTGGGGTGTGTTTAATGGCTGACTGGGAGGGATCACCCCAGTGGGAATCATGGGGTCCCTTCTGCAGCCGCGTACCTGTCCCATTACACCTGTGTGAAACTATCACCACATCCGTCTGATATTACTGCAGCAACGCCTACTCACGGTGAAGCGCTCTGTTTGACCACAGGGCCATAGGCCAGTAAAACAGACTCAGAGATAGGAATGATTAAGCAGCTGTGCCATTAAGCAGGTTGCAGGTTCGAAGCCGGGCTGCAGAAATGTAAACAGAAGCAGCCTCTCTGAAAACCCCCTGTGCTGAACAGGTGTGCTGGCTGTGGATTTGTGCAAACCTGAGCATGTGTAGAGGCGGCGGTTTGAAAAATCCGTAATTCAACAATCTGTCTTAATATGGGGAGGGCAGCAGTGGCGAGAGCATCTCGTACTCGGACGGGGAGCGCCTGCTGTTAGTAAGCCGCTCCGCACCGCCTGAGGGAGCAGAGAAGGCACCGCCGAACACAGCTCTGAGAGCCCAACAGACTGCCGTGCGTG
>JAFBMS010000738.1:35000-45000 GCA_019788955.1 Albula glossodonta | reverse complement strand
CTTAAATTATCCGTAATTGAACAGTGTTGGGTTGTGGAGGTTTGGGCTGTGATTGGGGTTAGGGGGCTGAAAGGACCCAGTCTTCTCCAGCCCGTTTGATGGGGCCTGTGGACCGGGCGCTAGCTACATGCCGGTTGCCAGAGGTTACCGTGGGTGAATATTGGGTTACCAGGGGGTTTATTTTAGTAAACGGCTCTGACAGTGGAGATACTGTGAGCAGTCTGCAGCCCAGCTCCTGCCTGCGCTACATCCTGTGAGTTTCACAGACTCTTTTAAAAAAACATTTACAAACCCAAGGCTATTTCAAACAGAAAACAAATAGATTTCCACTCAATTCTGTCAAAAATCATTATTATTATTATTATTATTATTATTATTATTATTATTAGGAGAACTAGTATTAGTTATAGCAGTAGTGGAATTACATGTGGAGATTTTATTGATTTATCTGTAAAATTTCGGTTTGCTTTATGAAGAGCATCGTACTGAAACGTCTTCATGAGGAAAAATGAGGAGCGTCCCCATCTTTGGGAAGGGATGAGTAATGCTCAATCTAGAGCCCTCTGCTGACACAGCAAAGCATCTCACCTGTCACAACATGTCTCCTCAGTCTGGTGTTTCACATGAGATATTTCAGCCACTGTTGACCTACATAGATGACACCTGGAGCATACAGACAGTGCAAGCATATGTATTTTCATCCAAAAAATGACTTCTTCCCAAAAGGATTCCCCCGTGTGCTGAGACGCATGCTCTTGTATACACAGTGTTGTGGCAAAACGAAGCCCATGCAGTTTAGTGATCATGCAGCATGGAGAGCTGCAGCACACAAAGGTTTAAACTACACACAGGTTAGTCAAAAGTTATGGCGGTTTTTAAAGTGACTTGACAAACCCTGCATTACAGTTGTGACGTGGCTGTCCTGTTCATGAAGTGTATCTTTTTGGGGACAGAAGAGGCTGTGTCCTCTCCAGGGGTCAGGACAGTAACCCTTCAACATCACCCCGTCCCCCGTCAGTCAGCACTGCTCTCACATCCTGGTATCCTGAGTTACACGAGTTCTGTTCCAAAAGCACAGAGACATTAATGCTCCTGTAAGTCTGCCGCGACCCCCTGTGACAAGTAAATACGCACAGGAACGCTCCCCCCCTCTCTCTCTCTCTCTCTCTCTCTCTCTCTCTCTCTCTCTCTCTCTCTCTCTTTGTCCCTCTGCTTATGCAGAATAGCCTTTCTTTTCTCTGCATGGTTTTTATATCTTCTGTCCGATTCTTTCGGATGTTTAGGATACAATTCCCCCTCCCCACGCCCTCCCCCACCCCCAAACGCTTTGTACTCCCAGGTGTGTTTCCCGCTGGAGCCCCAGAGCCGTGAGAAACGAGGGGCCCGGCCCGAAACCCCTGGTGAGGTCTGATTTATTCGGCCCAATTCGGCCCTTTGCAAGCAGGCAGGCCTGGGTGGTGCTGGTCTGGGTTCACCCCATTGTTCCTGTCGACTCGGCCCAGGAGGGTGGGGGGGGGGGTTGTTGGGGCCATGCTGGAAGCACTGGGGGGGGGGGTTGTTGGGGGCCATGCTGGAAGCGCTAAGGGGGGGTTTGGGGGCCATGCTGGAAGCGCTAAGGGGGGGTTGTTGGGGGCCATGCTGGAAGCGCTAAGGGGGGGGTTGGGGGCCATGCTGGAAGCGCTAAGGGGGGTTGTTGGGGGCCATGCTGGAAGCGCTAAGGGGGGGTTGTTGGGGGCCATGCTGGAAGCGCTAAGGGGGGGTTGTTGGGGGCCATGCTGGAAGCGCTAAGGGGGGGTTGTTGGGGGCCATGCTGGAAGCGCTAAGGGGGGGTTGTTGGGGGCCATGCTGGAAGCGCTAAGGGGGGGGTTTGGGGGCCATGCTGGAAGCGCTAAGGGGGGTTGTTGGGGGCCATGCTGGAAGCGCTAAGGGGGGGTTGTTGGGGGCCATGCTGGAAGCGCTAAGGGGGGGTTTGGGGGCCATGCTGGAAGCGCTAAGGGGGGGTTTGGGGGCCATGCTGGAAGCGCTGGGGGCCATGCTGGAAGCGCTGGGGGGAGTTGCTGCTTTAAATCAGGAGACTGACATCCTCTTAATGCCTAATTAGCCATGGGTGGCCGTGCCCGCCCCAGACTGATCAATCACCGGGCCCGACAGACCGTGTTATGCTGGTTTTCAGGGCACTGACGTCCGACCCCACCCCTTTGTCCCTCCGCCCCGTACCCCCCGCTACTTTTCCCAGGCTCCGCGGCCTGGTGCACCCCGTTAGCACCGTGGCCTGGCGCACCCCGTTAGCACCGTGGCCTGGCGCACCCCGTTAGTACCGTGGCCTGGTGCACCCCGTTAGTACCGTGGCCTGGTGCACCCCATTAGTACCGTGGCCTGGCACACCCCGTTAGTACCTTGGCCTGGCGCACCCCGTTAGCACCGTGGCCTGGTGCACCCCGTTAGCACCGTGGCCTGGTGCACCCGTTAGTACTGTGGCCTGGCGCACCCCGTTAGTACTGTGGCCTGGCACACCCCGTTAGTACCGTGGCCTGGCGCACCCCGTTAGTACCGTGGCCTGGTGCACCCCGTTAGCACCGTGGCCTGGTGCACCCCGTTAGTACTGTGGCCTGGCACACCCCGTTAGTACCGTGGCCTGGCGCACCCCGTTAGTACCCACTTCCCCAGGCATCCACCGTGCCAATATGGGCCAATATGGCTGCTGTATCAAACACACCAGCTACATTCCTCTCTCTTTAAGGCAAGATATTCACAGACTGTATTCTATTTTATTCTAAAATATTATATTTTACAATAAATTTTTATTCTACAATGAAATATTCTATGGGGGGTAATTAGCATAGAGTTAGCACAGTGCAGGCGTAATTACTTCAGAGTTTGTACAGTGCAGGGGTAATTAGTGCAGAGTTTGCACAATGCAGGGGTAATTCCTGCAGAGTTTGCACAGTGCAGGGGTAATTACTGCAGAGTTTGCACAGTGCGGGGTAATTAGTGCAGGGTATACACAGTGCAGGGGTAATTAGTGTAGAGTTTGTACAGTGCAGGGGTAATTAGTGTAGAGTTTGTACAGTGCAGGGGTAATTACTGCAGAGTTTGCACAGTGCGGGGTAATTCCTGCAGGGTATACACAGTGCAGGGGTAATTAGTGTAGAGTTTGTACAGTGCAGGGGTAATTAGTGTAGAGTTTGTACAGTGCAGGGGTAATTAGTGTAGAGTTTGCACAGTGCAGGGGTAATTACTGCAGAGTTTGCACAGTGCGGGGTAATTAGTGCAGGGTATACACAGTGCAGGGGTAATTAGTGTAGAGTTTGTACAGTGCAGGGGTAATTAGTGTAGAGTTTGTACAGTGCAGGGGTAATTAGTGCAGAGTTTGTACAGTGCAGGGGTAATTAGTGCAGAGTTTGTACAGTGCAGGGGTAGTAACTGCAGAGTTAGCACAATGCAGGGGTAATTAGTGCAGAGTTTGTACAGTGCAGGGGTAATAACTGCAGAGTTAGCACAGTGCAGGGGTAATTACCGAGGTGCTGGCATGGTTTATGATGGTTTTCGGGCTCTGAATGCCCATGCTTTGGGTCCAGTCTCAGTCTCTAAGCCTCACCGATACAGACAGCTTTACTTCCTGACTCTGGGTTTCTCTCCGATTCACAGGGGAGCAGGTGGCCCCCGACCCCTTAAGGGAAACTGGAGTGACACACTTAACTGCTGCTTCGCTAACAGTCACTGCCAGCCATTAAAATCCTCATCCCTAATTTTTCAACTGAAAATGAGATTTGTTCATGAAATAGCTTGAATTAAAATTACATTCATCAGAAACCTTAGGTGAAGGAGAGTTCAAGTCTACCTATAGCCATGTTAAGTTAGTCCAAATAAAATCCATATTTTGTTTTTTCTCTTTATTTACAATTGTTGCTACACATAATATTTCTCAAATGCAACTCAAATGCATTATCATCACAGTAATTTGACATTTACTTAAACCCTTTTAACCTTTATCTAAAACTTCTGTTTGACATGTCACAACATACTGTAATAAATTTAAAAATCAAATGTGTACTAAACGCTAAAACGTTTCTCCTTACAAGAGCTAGCTACAACATACTTAATACTTACTATGAATTCAGTAGAATGAATTTTCAGACAGCATGAATGCGCTTAAGAGTTCATTGTGATTTGGCAGGTTGCATAAAGGTACAGACGTTTGATCTTGGGCTTGGTGTCCAAGGGGGCAGCGTCATACCTCACAATCTTTTTAATTGAAGTGAATCCCAAATGGACCACAAGAAGAGAAAGATTAAAACAGAAAGGAACAGACATGAAGGTGGAGATGGGGAGGGGGGGGAGGGATGCCGGAAGCAGGGTGTGTGATGGGAGATAAGGTACGTGGCAATTCAATACCTGTGGAGAAAACCAGATTGGACGGACAGAGGTATTTGAATGAGGGGTTGTCTGAAAATGCTTCTCCTGAACCTTTGTTTTAACAAACTCCATTTTGTGCAGGAAATATGAATTTAAATATTAATCTTGCAATGATGGTAATTGCAGCAGTTTTGTATCATGGCCAGATGATCCTGATCCTGGAGCTCAGGAGACGTTTCTGGTTTTGGTTTTAACCTGAAATCCTGGTTACAGTTTGAATGTTCATTAAGTGGTGCTGAATCTTTACCTGGTTAGAGTGGCAGACCCTTCCTCCTGCTCAGCACACTCATTCAGCGTAGTAATGAATGGGATGGATTTGTTGTAGCTGGTGGTCTGGGTGGAGGGAAAACCGGACATGTTTGCACTGTTCCAGGATCAGTGCTGCCTACTCTGGCAAAGGAAGCTTGTTCTGAGGAAAACCAAAGTGTTATGATTTTGCGTATCGGTTATATTTCTGTATTTCTGTACTGTTTCTGGCACCGCTTTGATTAATTGACCACTCTCGATGCGCTCGGGTGACTTTCAGCGTGACGGCGGCAGGTCGAGCCGAGCCGTGATTGGACGCAGGTGATGGGGTACCTCAACCTGTTCAGCGTCAACTCCAGGGAACGCCAGGAAAGGAAAACAAAAAAAAAAAAAACAGCAAGCCCACACCCCCAGTTTTCCAGTTTCCTCAGCGTTACTCCGGCCACTGGTGGGTACCTTGCTAACAATTCTTTGGGTTCCCAGAATGTTTGGGCACTTTTCCAAAATGAGTACATTTGACTTATTTCTTTGACGCTCCATGAAAATTTTTCCAGAACTTTACCGGTAACTTTGATTGAACTGGTAATGTGTAAATCAGGACTTCAGGCAAAATCCCGTCGGATTCCAGATCTCCAGAATTCCGAAACCTGAACTGGAGACATCTCTCCTCTTTATGCACCTTTACTACCTACAAGCCCTTAACTGAAATGTCTCTGCCGTGCCGCGATCTCCCCCTAAAGTGAAGCGGCTGGCGCCTCATCACACACGAGTTTGCGAGTCAGTTTTAAGGAGGAATAATGAATCAAATCCAGACTAAGTGGTGACAGAAAAGATGTGAAAGAGTTACCGGTTATAATATCAGCAACAGCTAATGCCCTCATTCCCTGCATTGTGGAGATCATGACCAGCAGTTTGTACCCTGGGTGAACCTCAAACCCACGTCAAGCTCTCGGTTCAGATTCTCTCTTAACTGGAACCCCCGAACAGCGGTCTTTGAGAATGCTCCTTCTGACTGTTAGATAATGTTATCTGAATTGCAAACTACTTGACGTACTTGAATGTGCTAAAAACGTTTAACTTTAAAAATTTCCTTTAACAATATGGATTTTATATTGAATAATTCGCTAAGGGATGTATGCATGTAATATCTACAGAGTGGGCCTCATTTGTCATGTTTTTTTCTCAGCCAAAAAACATGAAAAATAAATGTAGAGGAAAATTTAATTTTTTTTCTTCATGGTGGAAAGCGCAAAACCAAAGAATTTCCGTATCTCACCCTAAATATTTGCTTTTTATTGCCTTGTGAAAACACAGGTGTACGTTTCCATTCATGATAAATGAGACCCACTCAGTCAGAGACCTTTGGTTACAAACAGTCAGTTTCACATTGCATTATGGGATATTAATCATGTGTGCACTGGAGATAGATGCCCATTAATCTCTCAGTCTAAAATAAATGCCTCTGACGTGTTGATGGAGGCCAGCCATTTTAGCGATCACAGACTTATCGGGGTGGCCAGCAGTCTGTTTGATTTTGGGGTTGGCTGGGCTTTATTTTTGGTCATTGGGCACACGGGCTACGAGTGAAAATAAATGGCTCCTTCCCCAAAAGTATTACGCCCCGAGGCCTTGCCTGGAACCGTCCTGTGCCCCCACCCCCTTCCCCCTGCAGAAGGCCGAGACGCTGCTGGGTTTAGATATTCAACTGGTGTGACCTTTGACCCTCCCATACCCCCACAGCCTCTTGCTACAGAGCACACTGAAGCTTATTCATTATACATTTACACTTTCGTTTGAAGATTTTCCTCAAGTCAATTAAAAAATAATTATATCTAGGATGTGACCTGGAAATTACTTTGTGCGGTCCCATTCAATATGAATCAATTTCATTTCCAAAGTGTAAATTTAAACGTGTGAAAACACATAGAAAATGAGGCCCAATGTGTGTTCTTCTTAGTTTGGGGGAAACATTAAAAACAGGAATGGCGTAAGTTGGCAAACGGTGACGAAAATCAGAGTGACATGTACAGTAATCCAGAAAAAAAATGACAGAGCTTAAAGTGTGTTTAACGTTGGCCTGTAAGAGGGAACTACAGTGGGGCATAAAAATGATCTAATCCTGTCCAAAACACAAAAAGACACAAAAGCAAAAACAAAAATAATACCGACATACTGTGAACGAGAGCTGTTGCCAAGCATTTGATTATATGAGGGCTCACTGATCGATTGAGTTTTGTGGTATGGACGGTATTGAAACCGCAGGTTGCGTAGGCTCTGAGGCTATGAAACAGAGACTGCTTGGCTTCGCCAGCCTGGGAAAGTGGAGCTACCAGCTTAATTGGAGCAGCACAGGAGCTGCCTGCAGCCTCCTCTGCATGGCCCAGCCTTTTTGGGCTCCTGTCCTCTCCCCTTTTTCTCATGGAACATCTCTGGGGCAGTTCTGCGCGTGCATGTTAACAAAACGCTTTATTTTTACATGATGGTCAGAATGATAGCTTCCAAGTCAGGTAATAATTATCAGTGTCCACAACCTTTTCAGAACCTTAGGGAGATGGGGAAAACATTCTCAGCACAAAAAACGGTCAAAATTCCCAATGGTTTTCTGGAACATTATTTCTAACAAGGTTGTAAGGTGCTATTCAATTTTTTTCATTCCATGTAAAAAAAAAAAGAGAATTTCATGAGTCAGTTTCATCAGCAGTGTAACCAGAGTTAAATATGGCATTTCAGTTCAATCTTAGAATAAAGATCCAGAATAAACTGAGAGATTTCTGGACAAAATTTAGTACAAAATGAGATGAGAATGAAATCAGAATGTTTCCCATCTGTCTACAGACAGCTCTGAAATCTGAGTACTGAGAGAAAAGTGGAATATGTTGTTAAGATCTGTTGGCTCAAAAATGTACAGACCAATTGCTTGATTGATTGGCCGGTAGATCCCGGTAAACCTCTTTTATTTCCGGGAGCGCCAACACAAATCGCCAGTCATCAGATCTTAGTTATCCCCGGGAGGTTAAAGGTCAACAAACAACCCAGACAAAGTGTGGTTTTCATTATTCTTAATTGTAGGTTAGCCATGCTGTCCTCTGGTCTCTGATTGGCTGATAGAAACCATACAGAGGTATGTTACTGGTTAGTCCTCAGCCTCTAAATAATCTCACACTGCCTGAATTAGATTCTATCCAGAGAAGATGGCTATAATTCGTTAAAATGCAGCTCATTTCAGCATCCCCTGGAGTCCCCAGAAACGTGCATGTGTTTTTACTTATAAAATATCTTATCTTCCTCTTTTTTTATATGAAATATGATTTGTTTTTAATCCAAACATAAGAGCAGAGATGTAAGGGAGAGGAGTGCGTTTCCAGGATGGGATGTAAACAGGAGATGGTTTTATTTCAGAGGATTAGCGAAGCGTCCAGGAATAGTTTATGTTGACAAATAGGATTTAATGCGCAGTGCGGGACCGCAGAGCGCGGGGGAAAACAGCGCAAGCTTTTCCATAGGGTGTGCCGGAGACTCAAAGGTGCTCAGTGTGGAGATGTCTGTGTGTGGTCCTCGGTGCTGCACAGAGAGACAGGGGGAGGGACTTTCACTGTCTCTCTGTTGTTTTAAATTCCCTGCTGTACTGATGTGAAGATCAGATTGAGTAATTAAACACAGACATTTTATTATGGGTATCCTCTCTTTCTCTCACTTATTCTCATTGGCCTAAGGAATAAATAGACTGAAAAATCTCACCTCTTCAGGTGTACCTGTGAGGCAGGCTTGTTGGGAGGGGTGTATCTTTGGGTGTGTTGAAGCACACGGGTATAAGATCACATGAGCAGCCAGCTGGAGATCAACATGCTGCTGCCAACCAGGGGAGGGAGAGCATGCTGGGTAAACTGAACCTAGGCCTGGTGAAAGTGCTGCCTATTTACTGTGTGAGTATGTGTGTGTGTGTGTGTGTGTGTGTGCTTCTGTCATTGGGGTGGGGGCATGTTGTGGGGCGCTTTCCACTTCCAACAAACTTCCATGTTGCGGGGGGGGGATCAAGGAGGTTGCTGTTGCCTAGAAACCAAAGCTCGTTCCATGTTTAATCGGCCCAGGTGCTGGGACAGCAGGGGAGGGGGTGTGCGGGGTGCACCCCCCCACCCCCAGAGGACGAAAGGAAGGGGGGATGCGTAGTTAATTAAATCAGAAATGGGCCCCCTCTTCCCACGCAAATAAAGTTTGTTGTTTTCTGCTTCTCTTGTTTCCCTTTCTTTACAAGTAAATGTTTCTTCCTTAGCTTTTCAATATTTCAATTTTTTGTAAAATCTTTTATAAACGTTCCACAATTTCACGTTCAGTTTATATGCAATCATTCAGCTTCCAACATTGAGAGCTCTACCATAACAGCTGTTTATTTTAAGATGTATTTATTTGTTCATGTAATCTTTATTTAATTGTGATAGGGCAGAGTAGCAAAACATATATAAATAAATAAACAAATAAATAAAGGAAAGATTGTCATGTAGCATACCACAGAGTTTACATATTTATTTACAGTGTTTGCCTTTGGACGGGATTTTTTAAAAGAAAATATCTGTATCAAGAAATTATGCATTGAAGATTTTTTAACTTTATATGAAATGACAGATGAAGAGAAAAAAATAAAATAAATATTCTAAAGTTTACCATCCTTCTGCCACCGTTTCTCTGCCACATTGTGCCGGAGACTTCCCTGGGGTTGTATGCAGTGGCATCTCTCACTGATGTCTAACTCTTTTTGTCCCTTGTTCTGAGTTAGCAGAGAGCGCAGTGCATGCTCTGATCCCTGCACCCGGGTGTCATTAATCACTGTAGTTGTGAGGTTTCTCTGACAGCAGTGACTGAGCGCAGGGCCAGCGCAGGGCCAGCGCAGGGCCAGCGTTCCACCTGCCCTCCCTATCAGTGCCCAGGCAGGAAACTAGATGACGTGTGAGAAATCGCCGTGGATACTCGGCCATGGCGTGTGAGTAATCGCCATGGATGCTCGGCCATGGCGTGTGAGTAAACGAGTGAGTAAAGCTTGTTGAAAAAAAAAAATGTAAAAACTTGTTGCTGCTAACCAGAGTAAATGAGCAGGGGGACCTGGTAGACTACTGTCACACACAGAGCTGGAGTGACCCTTCCCAGGATGCTCTGGGGCTCATTTACTGGACACTTGGGCAACTAGAGCTGAAACAAGAGCAAAGGTCTTTATGGATCTCCAGAAGTGTTATTAATTACATAATCTTTTAGAATGCACGTACACTGAGCGTGGCTGAGGGCTCCATGCACCTCAAATAAATTCATAAAATAAATAGAAATGAGAAAGATAATGGTTCCTGGATGT
>JAFBMS010000738.1:0-27500 GCA_019788955.1 Albula glossodonta | reverse complement strand
TATGCTGTGAGTGTATGTTTGTGTGTATGCAATGTGTGTGTATGTGTTTGTTTCTGTCTTTGTATGTGTGTGTGTTTTCCTGTTACATGTGAGTAGTGTTTTTAGGGTTAAAATGAGGGTTTGTAGTGTTGGGGCTGTAAGGCTCAGTGCGTCTAGGGTGAGGGTTAATTATTCTAGGGTTAGGGTTTGTGTTTCTAGGGTTAGGGTTAGTGTCTCTAGGGTTAAGGTTGCTAGGGCTAAGGTTTGTGTTTCTAGCGTTAGGGTTAGTTTTTCTAGGGTTACGGTTTTTGTTTCTAGGGTTAGGGTTAGTGTTTCTAGGGTTAGGATTCGTTATTCGAAGGTTAGGGTTAGCGTTTCTAGGGTACGTTTTCTTGGGTTAGGGTTTGTGTTTCTAGGGTTAGGGTTGCTAGGGTTAGGGTTAGTGTTTCTAGGGTTAGGGTTAGTTTTTCTAGGGTTAGGGTTTGTGTTTTTAGGGTTAGGGTTAGTTTTACTAGGGTTAGGGTGCGTGTTTCTAGGGGTAGGGTTAGTTTTTCCAGGGTTAGGGTTAGTATTTCTAGGGTTAGGGTTAGTTTTTCTAGGGTTAGGGTTTGTGTTTCTAAGGTTAGGGTTAGTGTTTCTAGGGTTAGGGTTAGTTATTCTAGGGTTAGGGTTTGTGTTTCTAGGGTTAGGGTTAGTGTTTCTAGGATGAGGGTTAGTGTTTCTAGGGTTAGTGTTGCTAGGGTTAGGGTTTGTGTTTCTAGGGTTAGGGTTTGTGTTTCTCGGGTTAGGGTTGCTAGGGTGAGGGTTGGTTTTTCTAGGGTTAGGGTTAGTTTTTCTAAGGTTAGGGTTAGTTTTTCTAGGGATAGGGTTAGTTTGTCTCGGGATAGGGTTTGTGTTTGTAGGGTTAGGGCTAGTTTTTCTAGGGTTAGGGTTTTTGTTTCTAGGGTTAGGGTTAGGGTTTCTAGGGTTCGTTTTTCTAGGGTTAGGGTTAGTTGTTGTAGGGTTAGGGTTAGTGTTTCTAGGGTTAGGATTAGTTTTTCTAGGGTTGGGGTTTGTTTTTGTAGAGTTAGGGTTAGTGTTTCTAGGGTGAGGGTTAGTTTTTCTAGGGTTAGGTTACTGTTTCTAGGGTTAGGACTTGTGTTGCTAGGGTTAGGGTTAGTTTTTCGAGGGTTTGGGTAAGTTTTTCTAACATTAGGGTTAGTGTTTCTAGGGTTAGTTTTTCTAGGGTTAGGGTTAGTGTTTCTAGGGTTAGGGTTTGTGTTTCTTGCGTTCAGGTTAGTATTTCTAGGGTTAGGGTTAGTGTTTCTAGAGTTAGGGTTAGTTATTCTATAGTTAGGGTTAGTTTTTCTCGGGTTAGGGTTAGTGTTTCTAGGGTTAGGGTGACTGTTTCTAGGGTCAGGGTTAGGGTTTCTAAGGTTACGGTTGGTGTTGCTAGGGTTGGGATTGTGTTTCTAGGGTTAGGGTTAGTATTTCTAGGGTTAGGGTTAGGGATTCTATGGTTAGGGTTAGTTATTCGAGGGTTAGGGTTAGTGTTTCTAGGGTTAGGGCAATTTTTTCTCGGATTAAGATTAGTGTTGCTAGGGATAGGGTTATTGTTTCTAGGGTTAGGGTTAGTGTTTCTAGGGTTAGGGTTCGTGTTTCTAGGGTTAGGGTTAGTTTTTCTAGGGTTAGCGTTTGTGTTTCTAGGGTTAGGGTTAGTTTTTCTAGGGTTAGGGTTTGTGTTTCTAGGGTTAGGGTTAGTTTTTCTAGGGTTGGGGTTAAGGTTTCTAGGGTTAGGGTTTGTGTTTCTAGGGTTAGGGTTTGTGTTTCTAGGGTTAGGGTAAGTTATTCTAGGGTTAAGGTTTGTGTTTCTAGGGTTAGGGTTAGTTTTTCTAGGGTTAGGGTTGCTAGGGTTAGAGTTTGTGTTTCTAGGGTTAGGGTTAGTTTTTCTAGGGTTGGGGTTAAGGTTTCTAGGGTTAGGGTTACTGTTTCTAGGGTTAGGGTTAGTTTTTCTCTGGTTAGGGTTAGTGTTGCTAGGGTTAGGTTTAGTGTTTCTAGGGTTAGGGTTTGTGTTTCTAGGGGTAGGGTTCGTTTTTCTAGGGTTAAGGTTAGTTTTTCTAGGGTTAGGGTTACTGTTTCTAGGGTTAGGGTTTTTGTTTCTAGGGTTAGGGTTAGTGTTTCTAGGGTTAGGGTTGCTAGGGTTAGGGTTAGTGTTTCTAGGGTTAGGGTTGCTAGGGTTAGGGTTAGTGTTGCTAGGGTTAGGGTTAGTTTTTCTAGGGTTAGGGTTTGTGTTTCTAGGGTTAGGGTTAGTTTTTCTATTGTTATTGTGAGTGTTTCTAGGGGTAGGGTTAGTTTTTCTAGGGTGAGGGTTAGTGTTTCTAGGGTTAGGGTTAGTTATTCTAGGGTTAGGGTTTGTGTTTCTAGGGTTAGTGTTGCTAGGGTTAGGGTTTGTGTTTCTCTCGGGTTAGGGTTTGTGTTTCTCGGGTGAGGGTTGCTGGGGTTAGGGTTAGTTTTTCTAGGGATTGGGTTAGTTTGTCTCGGGTTAGGGTTTGTGTTTCTAGGGTTAGGGTTCGTTTTTCTACGGTTAGGGTTTTTGTTTCTAGGGGTAGGGTTAGTTTTTCCAGGGTTAGGGTTAGTGTTTCACGGGTTAGGGTTAGTGTTTCTAGGGTTAGGGTTAGTTATTCTAGGGTTCGGGTTTGTGTTTCTAGGGTTATGGTTTGTGTTTCTAGGGTTAGTGTTTCTAGGGTTATGGTTTGTGTTTCTAGGGTTAGTGTTTTTAGGGTTAGGGTTTGTGTTTCTAGGGTTAGGATTTTTGTTTCTCGAGTTAGGGTTGCTGGGGTTAGGGTTGGTTTTTCTAGGGTTACCGTTAGTTTTTCTAGGGTTAGGGTTAGGGTTTCTAGGGTTAGGATTAGTTTTACTAGGGTTAGGGTGCGTGTTTCTAGGGGTAGGGTTAGTTTTTCCAGGGTTAGGGTTAGTATTTCTAGGGTTAGGGTTAGTTTTTCTAGGGTTAGGGTTTGTGTTTCTAAGGTTAGGGTTAGTGTTTCTAGGGTTAGGGTTAGTTATTCTAGGGTTAGGGTTTGTGTTTCTAGGGTTAGGGTTAGTGTTTCTAGGATGAGGGTTAGTGTTTCTAGGGTTAGTGTTGCTAGGGTTAGGGTTTGTGTTTCTAGGGTTAGGGTTTGTGTTTCTCGGGTTAGGGTTGCTAGGGTGAGGGTTGGTTTTTCTAGGGTTAGGGTTAGTTTTTCTAAGGTTAGGGTTAGTTTTTCTAGGGTAGGGTTAGTTTGTCTCGGGATAGGGTTTGTGTTTCTAGGGTTAGGGCTAGTTTTTCTAGGGTTAGGGTTTTTGTTTCTAGGGTTAGGGTTAGGGTTTCTAGGGTTCGTTTTTCTAGGGTTAGGGTTAGTTGTTGTAGGGTTAGGGTTAGTGTTTCTAGGGTTAGGATTAGTTTTTCTAGGGTTGGGGTTTGTTTTTGTAGAGTTAGGGTTAGTGTTTCTAGGGTGAGGGTTAGTTTTTCTAGGGTTAGGTTACTGTTTCTAGGGTTAGGGTTTGTGTTGCTAGGGTTAGGGTTAGTTTTTCGAGGGTTTGGGTAAGTTTTTCTAACGTTAGGGTTAGTGTTTCTAGGGTTAGTTTTTCTAGGGTTAGGGTTAGTGTTTCTAGGGTTAGGGTTTGTGTTTCTTGCGTTCGGGTTAGTATTTCTAGGGTTAGGGTTAGTGTTTCTAGAGTTAGGGTTAGTTATTCTATAGTTAGGGTTAGTTTTTCTCAGGTTAGGGTTAGTGTTTCTAGGGTTAGGGTGACTGTTTCTAGGGTCAGGGTTAGGGTTTCTAAGGTTACAGTTGGTGTTGCTAGGGTTGGGGATTGTGTTTCTAGGGTTAGGGTTAGTATTTCTAGGGTTAGGGTTAGGGTTTCTAGGGTTAGGGTTAGTTATTCGAGGGTTAGGGTGAGTGTTTCTAGGGTTAGGGTTTGTGTTTCTAGGGTTAGGGTTCGTTTTTCTACGGTTAGGGTTTTTGTTTCTAGGGGTAGGGTTAGTTTTTCCAGGGTTAGGGTTAGTGTTTCACGGGTTAGGGTTAGTGTTTCTAGGGTTAGGGTTAGTTATTCTAGGGTTCGGGTTTGTGTTTCTAGGGTTATGGTTTGTGTTTCTAGGGTTAGTGTTTCTAGGGTTATGGTTTGTGTTTCTAGGGTTAGTGTTTTTAGGGTTAGGGTTTGTGTTTCTAGGGTTAGGATTTTTGTTTCTCGAGTTAGGGTTGCTGGGGTTAGGGTTGGTTTTTCTAGGGTTACCGTTAGTTTTTCTAGGGTTAGGGTTAGGGTTTCTAGGGTTAGGATTAGTTTTACTAGGGTTAGGGTGCGTGTTTCTAGGGGTAGGGTTAGTTTTTCCAGGGTTAGGGTTAGTATTTCTAGGGTTAGGGTTAGTTTTTCTAGGGTTAGGGTTTGTGTTTCTAAGGTTAGGGTTAGTGTTTCTAGGGTTAGGGTTAGTTATTCTAGGGTTAGGGTTTGTGTTTCTAGGGTTAGGGTTAGTGTTTCTAGGATGAGGGTTAGTGTTTCTAGGGTTAGTGTTGCTAGGGTTAGGGTTTGTGTTTCTAGGGTTAGGGTTTGTGTTTCTCGGGTTAGGGTTGCTAGGGTGAGGGTTGGTTTTTCTAGGGTTAGGGTTAGTTTTTCTAAGGTTAGGGTTAGTTTTTCTAGGGTAGGGTTAGTTTGTCTCGGGATAGGGTTTGTGTTTCTAGGGTTAGGGCTAGTTTTTCTAGGGTTAGGGTTTTTGTTTCTAGGGTTAGGGTTAGGGTTTCTAGGGTTCGTTTTTCTAGGGTTAGGGTTAGTTGTTGTAGGGTTAGGGTTAGTGTTTCTAGGGTTAGGATTAGTTTTTCTAGGGTTGGGGTTTGTTTTTGTAGAGTTAGGGTTAGTGTTTCTAGGGTGAGGGTTAGTTTTTCTAGGGTTAGGTTACTGTTTCTAGGGTTAGGGTTTGTGTTGCTAGGGTTAGGGTTAGTTTTTCGAGGGTTTGGGTAAGTTTTTCTAACGTTAGGGTTAGTGTTTCTAGGGTTAGTTTTTCTAGGGTTAGGGTTAGTGTTTCTAGGGTTAGGGTTTGTGTTTCTTGCGTTCGGGTTAGTATTTCTAGGGTTAGGGTTAGTGTTTCTAGAGTTAGGGTTAGTTATTCTATAGTTAGGGTTAGTTTTTCTCAGGTTAGGGTTAGTGTTTCTAGGGTTAGGGTGACTGTTTCTAGGGTCAGGGTTAGGGTTTCTAAGGTTACAGTTGGTGTTGCTAGGGTTGGGGATTGTGTTTCTAGGGTTAGGGTTAGTATTTCTAGGGTTAGGGTTAGGGTTTCTAGGGTTAGGGTTAGTTATTCGAGGGTTAGGGTGAGTGTTTCTAGGGTTAGGGCAATTGTTTCTCGGGTTAAGATTAGTGTTGCTAGGGATAGGGTTAGTGTTTCTAGGGTTAGGGTTTGTTTTTCCAGGGTTAGGGTTAGTTTTTCTGGGGTTAGGGTTAGTTATTCTAGGGTTAGAGTTAGTTTTTTTAAGGTTAGGGTTGCTTGGGTTAGGGTTTGTGTTTCTAGCATTCGGATTAGCATTTCAAGGATGACGGTTAGTGTTTCTAGGGTTAGGCTTAGTATTTCTAGGGTTAGGGTTTGTTATTGTAGGGTTAGGGTTAGTTTGTCTAGGGTTAGGGTTAGTGTTTCAAGGGTTAGGGTTAGTTATTCTAGGGTTAGGGTTAGTGTTTCTAGGGTTAGGGTTTGTGTCTCTAGGTATAGGATTAGTTTTTCGAGAGTTAGGGTTAGTGTTTCTAGGGTTAGGGTTAGTTTTTCTAGGGTTCGGGTTGGTTTTTGTAGGGTTACGCTTAGCGTTTCTAAGGTTAGGATTAGTGTTGCTAGGGTTAGGGTTTGTGTTTCTTGGGTTAGGGTTAGTTTTTCTAGGGTTGGGGTTAAGGTTTCTAGGGTTAGGGTTTGTGTTTCTAGGGTTAGGGTTTGTGTTTCTAGGGTTAGGGTAAGTTATTCTAGGGTTAAGGTTTGTGTTTCTAGGGTTAGGGTTAGTTTTTCTAGGGTTAGGGTTGCTAGGGTTAGAGTTTGTGTTTCTAGGGTTAGGGTTAGTTTTTCTAGGGTTGGGGTTAAGGTTTCTAGGGTTAGGGTTACTGTTTCTAGGGTTAGGGTTAGTTTTTCTCTGGTTAGGGTTAGTGTTGCTAGGGTTAGGTTTAGTGTTTCTAGGGTTAGGGTTAGTGTTTCTAGGGTTAGGGTTCGGGTTTCTAGGGTTAGGGTTAGTTTTTCTAGGGTTAGGGTTTCTAGGGTTAGGGTTAGTGTTGCTAGGGTTAGGGTTAGTGTTTCTAGGGTTAGGGTTTGTTTTTGTAGGGTTAGGGTTAGTTTTTCCAGGGTTAGGCTTGGTTTTTCTAGGGTTAGGGTTAGTGTTTCTAGTGTTAGGGTTAGTTTTTCCAGGGTTAGGCTTAGTTTTTCTAGGGTTAGGGTTAGTTTTTCTAGGGTTAGGGTTAGTGTTTCTAGGGTTAGGGTTCGTGTTTCTAGGGTTATGGTTAGTTTTTCTAGGGTTAGCCTTTGTGTTTCTAGGGTTAGGGTTAGTTTTTCTAGGGTTAGGGTTAGTGTTTCTAGGGTTAGGGTTCGTGTTTCTAGGGTTATGGTTAGTTTTTCTAGGGTTAGCGTTTGTGTTTCTAGGGTTAGGGTTAGTTTTTCTAGGGTTAGGGTTAGTGTTTCTAGGGTTAGGGTTGCTAGGGTTAGGGTTAGTTTTTCTAGGGTTAGGGTTTGTGTTTCTAGGGTTAGGGTTAGTTTTTCTATTGTTATTGTGAGTGTTTCTAGGGTTAGGCTTAGTATTTCTAGGGTTAGGGTTTGTTATTGTAGGGTTAGGGTTAGTTTGTCTAGGGTTAGGGTTAGTGTTTCTAGGGTTAGGGTTAGTTATTCTAGGGTTAGGGTTAGTGTTTCTAGGGTTAGGGTTTGTGTCTCTAGGGTTAGGATTAGTTTTTCTAGAGTTAGGGTTAGTGTTTCTAGGGTTAGGGTTAGTTTTTCTAGGGTTCGGGTTGGTTTTTGTAGGGTTACGCTTAGCGTTTCTAAGGTTAGGATTAGTGTTGCTAGGGTTAGGGTTTGTGTTTCTAGGGTTAGGGTTAGTTTTTCGAGGGTTGGGGTTAAGGTTTCTAGGGTTAGGGTTTGTGTTTCTAGGGTTAGGGTAAGTTATTCTAGGGTTAAGGTTTGTGTTTCTAGGGTTAGGGTTAGTTTTTCTAGGGTTAGGGTTGCTAGGGTTAGGGTTTGTGTTTCTAGGGTTAGGGTTAGTTTTTCTAGGGTTGGGGTTAAGGTTTCTAGGGTTAGGGTTACTGTTTCTAGGGTTAGGGTTAGTTTTTCTCTGGTTAGGGTTAGTGTTGCTAGGGTTAGGTTTAGTGTTTCTAGGGTTAGGGTTTGTGTTTCTAGGGGTAGGGTTCGTTTTTCTAGGGTTAAGGTTAGTTTTTCTAGGGTTAGGGTTACTGTTTCTAGGGTTAGGGTTTTTGTTTCTAGGGTTAGGGTTAGTGTTTCTAGGCTTAGGGTTGCTAGGGTTAGGGTTAGTGTTTCTAGGGTTAGGGTTGCTAGGGTTAGGGTTAGTGTTTCTAGGGTTAGGGTTAGTTTTTCTAGGGTTAGGGTTTGTGTTTCTAGGGTTAGGGTTAGTTTTTCTATTGTTATTGTGAGTGTTTCTAGGGTTAGGGTTAGTTTTTCTAGGGTTAGGGTTAGTTTTTCTAGGGTGAGGGTTAGTGTTTCTAGGGTTAGTTATTCTAGGGTTAGGGTTTGTGTTTCTAGGGTTAGTGTTGCTAGGGTTATGGTTTGTGTTTCTCTCGGGTTAGGGTTTGTGTTTCTGGGGTGAGGGTTGCTGGGGTTAGGGTTAGTTTTTCTAGGGATTGGGTTAGTTTGTCTCGGGTTAGGGTTTGTGTTTCTAGGGTTAGGGTTAGTTTTTCTACGGTTAGGGTTTTTGTTTCTAGAAGTAGGGTTAGTTTTTCCAGGGTTAGGGTTAGTGTTTCACGGGTTAGGGTTAGTGTTTCTAGGGTTAGGGTTAGTTATTCTAGGGTTCGGGTTTGTGTTTCTAGGGTTATGGTTTGTGTTTCTAGGGTTAGTGTTTTTAGGGTTAGGGTTTGTGTTTCTAGGGTTAGTGTTTTTAGGGTTAGGGTTTGTGTTTCTAGGGTTAGGGTTTGTGTTTCTTGAGTTAGGGTTGCTGGGGTTAGGGTTGGTTTTTCTAGGGTTACCGTTAGTTTTTCTAGGGTTAGGGTTAGTGTTTCTAGGGTTAGGATTAGTTTTACTAGGCTTAGGGTGCGTGTTTCTAGGGTTAGGGTTAGTTTTTCCAGGTTTAGTTTTTCTAGGGTTAGGGTTAGGGTTTCTAGGGTTAGGGTTAGTGTTTCTAGGGTTAGGGTTTGTTTTTGTAGGGTTAGGGTTAGTTTTTCCAGGGTTAGGCTTGGTTTTTCTAGGGTTAGGGTTAGTGTTTCTAGTGTTAGGGTTAGTTTTTCCAGGGTTAGGCTTAGTTTTTCTAGGGTTAGGGTTAGTTTTTCTAGGGTTAGGGTTAGTGTTTCTAGGGTTAGGGTTCATGTTTCTAGGGTTAGGGTTAGTTTTTCTAGGGTTAGCGTTTGTGTTTCTAGGGTTAGGGTTAGTTTTTCTAGGGTTAGGGTTTGTGTTTCTAGGGTTAGGGTTAGTTTTTCTAGGGTTGGGGTTAGTGTTTCTAGGGTTAGGGTTTGTGTTTCTAGGGTTAGGGTTAGTTTTTCCAGGGTTAGTCTTAGTTTTTCTAGGGTTAGGGTTAGTTTTTCTAGGGTTAGGGTTTGTGTTTCTAGGGTTAGGGTTAGTTTTTCCAGGGTTAGTCTTAGTTTTTCTAGGGTTAGGGTTAGTTTTTCTAGGGTTAGGGTTAGTGTTTCTAGGGTTAGGGTTCGTGTTTCTAGGGTTATGGTTAGTTTTTCTAGGGTTAGCGTTTGTGTTTCTAGGGTTAGGGTTAGTTTTTCTAGGGTTAGGGTTAGTGTTTCTAGGGTTAGGGTTCGTGTTTCTAGGGTTATGGTTAGTTTTTCTAGGGTTAGCGTTTGTGTTTCTAGGGTTAGGGTTAGTTTTTCTAGGGTTAGGGTTAGTGTTTCTAGGGTTAGGGTTGCTAGGGTTAGGGTTAGTTTTTCTAGGGTTAGGGTTTGTGTTTCTAGGGTTAGGGTTAGTTTTTCTATTGTTATTGTGAGTGTTTCTAGGGTTAGGCTTAGTATTTCTAGGGTTAGGGTTTGTTATTGTAGGGTTAGGGTTAGTTTGTCTAGGGTTAGGGTTAGTGTTTCTAGGGTTAGGGTTAGTTATTCTAGGGTTAGGGTTAGTGTTTCTAGGGTTAGGGTTTGTGTCTCTAGGGTTAGGATTAGTTTTTCTAGAGTTAGGGTTAGTGTTTCTAGGGTTAGGGTTAGTTTTTCTAGGGTTCGGGTTGGTTTTTGTAGGGTTACGCTTAGCGTTTCTAAGGTTAGGATTAGTGTTGCTAGGGTTAGGGTTTGTGTTTCTAGGGTTAGGGTTAGTTTTTCGAGGGTTGGGGTTAAGGTTTCTAGGGTTAGGGTTTGTGTTTCTAGGGTTAGGGTAAGTTATTCTAGGGTTAAGGTTTGTGTTTCTAGGGTTAGGGTTAGTTTTTCTAGGGTTAGGGTTGCTAGGGTTAGAGTTTGTGTTTCTAGGGTTAGGGTTAGTTTTTCTAGGGTTGGGGTTAAGGTTTCTAGGGTTAGGGTTACTGTTTCTAGGGTTAGGGTTAGTTTTTCTCTGGTTAGGGTTAGTGTTGCTAGGGTTAGGTTTAGTGTTTCTAGGGTTAGGTTTTGTGTTTCTAGGGGTAGGGTTCGTTTTTCTAGGGTTAAGGTTAGTTTTTCTAGGGTTAGGGTTACTGTTTCTAGGGTTAGGGTTTTTGTTTCTAGGGTTAGGGTTAGTGTTTCTAGGGTTAGGGTTGCTAGGGTTAGGGTTAGTGTTTCTAGGGTTAGGGTTGCTAGGGTTAGGGTTAGTGTTTCTAGGGTTAGGGTTAGTTTTTCTAGGGTTAGGGTTTGTGTTTCTAGGGTTAGTTTTTCTATTGTTATTGTGAGTGTTTCTAGGGGTAGGGTTAGTTTTTCTAGGGTTAGGGTTAGTTTTTCTAGGGTGAGGGTTAGTGTTTCTAGGGTTAGTTATTCTAGGGTTAGGGTTTGTGTTTCTAGGGTTAGTGTTGCTAGGGTTATGGTTTGTGTTTCTCTCGGGTTAGGGTTTGTGTTTCTCGGGTGAGGGTTGCTGGGGTTAGGGTTAGTTTTTCTAGGGATTGGGTTAGTTTGTCTCGGGTAAGGGTTTGTGTTTCTAGGGTTAGGGTTAGTTTTTCTACGGTTAGGGTTTTTGTTTCTAGAAGTAGGGTTAGTTTTTCCAGGGTTAGGGTTAGTGTTTCACGGGTTAGGGTTAGTGTTTCTAGGGTTAGGGTTAGTTATTCTAGGGTTCGGGTTTGTGTTTCTAGGGTTATGGTTTGTGTTTCTAGGGTTAGTGTTTTTAGGGTTAGGGTTTGTGTTTCTAGGGTTAGTGTTTTTAGGGTTAGGGTTTGTGTTTCTAGGGTTAGGGTTTGTGTTTCTTGAGTTAGGGTTGCTGGGGTTAGGGTTGGTTTTTCTAGGGTTACCGTTAGTTTTTCTAGGGTTAGGGTTAGTGTTTCTAGGGTTAGGATTAGTTTTACTAGGCTTAGGGTGCGTGTTTCTAGGGTTAGGGTTAGTTTTTCCAGGTTTAGTTTTTCTAGGGTTAGGGTTAGGGTTTCTAGGGTTAGGGTTAGTGTTTCTAGGGTTAGGGTTTGTTTTTGTAGGGTTAGGGTTAGTTTTTCCAGGGTTAGGCTTGGTTTTTCTAGGGTTAGGGTTAGTGTTTCTAGTGTTAGGGTTAGTTTTTCCAGGGTTAGGCTTAGTTTTTCTAGGGTTAGGGTTAGTTTTTCTAGGGTTAGGGTTAGTGTTTCTAGGGTTAGGGTTCGTGTTTCTAGGGTTAGGGTTAGTTTTTCTAGGGTTAGCGTTTGTGTTTCTAGGGTTAGGGTTAGTTTTTCTAGGGTTAGGGTTTGTGTTTCTAGGGTTAGGATTAGTTTTTCTAGGGTTGGGGTTAAGGTTTCTAGGGTTAGGGTTTGTGTTTCTAGGGTTAGGGTTAGTTTTTCCAGGGTTAGTCTTAGTTTTTCTAGGGTTAGGGTTAGTTTTTCTAGGGTTAGGGTTTGTGTTTCTAGGGTTAGGGTTAGTTTTTCCAGGGTTAGTCTTAGTTTTTCTAGGGTTAGGGTTAGTTTTTCTAGGGTTAGGGTTAGTGTTTCTAGGGTTAGGGTTCGTGTTTCTAGGGTTATGGTTAGTTTTTCTAGGGTTAGCGTTTGTGTTTCTAGGGTTAGGGTTAGTTTTTCTAGGGTTAGGGTTAGTGTTTCTAGGGTTAGGGTTCGTGTTTCTAGGGTTATGGTTAGTTTTTCTAGGGTTAGCGTTTGTGTTTCTAGGGTTAGGGTTAGTTTTTCTAGGGTTAGGGTTAGTGTTTCTAGGGTTAGGGTTGCTAGGGTTAGGGTTAGTTTTTCTAGGGTTAGGGTTTGTGTTTCTAGGGTTAGTTTTTCTATTGTTATTGTGAGTGTTTCTAGGGTTAGGGTTAGTTTTTCTAGGGTGAGGGTTAGTGTTTCTAGGGTTAGGGTTAGTTATTCTAGGGTTAGGGTTTGTGTTTCTAGGGTTAGTTTTGCTAGGGTTAGGGTTTGTGTTTGTCTCGGGTTAGGGTTTGTGTTTCTCGGGTGAGGGTTGCTGGGGTTAGGGTTAGTTTTTCTAGGGATTGGGTTAGTTTGTCTCGGGTTAGGGTTTGTGTTTCTAGGGTTAGGGTTAGTTTTTCTACGGTTAGGGTTTTTGTTTCTAGAGGTAGGGTTAGTTTTTCCAGGGTTAGCGTTTGTGTTTCTAGGGTTAGGGTTAGTTATTCTAGGGTTCGGGTTTGTGTTTCTAGGGTTATGGTTTGTGTTTCTAGGGTTAGTGTTTTTAGGGTTAGGGTTTGTGTTTCTAGGGTTAGTGTTTTTAGGGTTAGGGTTTGTGTTTCTAGGGTTAGGGTTTGTGTTTCTTGAGTTAGGGTTGCTGGGGTTAGGGTTGGTTTTTCTTGGGTTACCGTTAGTTTTTCTAGGGTTAGGGTTAGTGTTTCTAGGGTTAGGATTAGTTTTACTAGGGTTAGGGTTTGTGTTTCTAGGGTTAGGGTTAGGGTTTCTAGGGTTAGGGTTAGTTTTTCTAGGGTTAGGGTTTGTTTTTGTAGGGTTAGGGTTAGTTTTTCCAGGGTTAGGCTTGGTTTTTCTAGGGTTAGGGTTAGTGTTTCTAGGGTTAGGGTTAGTTTTTCCAGGGTTAGGCTTAGTTTTTCTAGGGTTAGGGTTAGTTTTTCTAGGGTTAGGGTTAGTGTTTCTAGGGTTAGGGTTCGTGTTTCTAGGGTTAGGGTTAGTTTTTCTAGGGTTAGCGTTTGTGTTTCTAGGGTTAGGGTTAGTTTTTCTAGGGTTAGGGTTTGTGTTTCTAGGGTTAGGATTAGTTTTTCTAGGGTTGGGGTTAAGGTTTCTAGGGTTAGGGTTTGTGTTTCTAGGGTTAGGGTTTGTGTTTCTAGGGTTAGGGTAAGTTATTCTAGGATTAAGGTTTGTGTTTCTAGGGTTAGGGTTAGTTTTTCTAGGGTTGGGGTTAAGGTTTCTAGGGTTAGGGTTAGTGTTTCTAGGGTTAGGGTTAGTTTTTCTCTGGTTAGGGTTAGTGTTGCTTGGGTTAGGGTTAGTGTTTCTAGGGTTAGGGTTTGTGTTTCTTGGGTTAGGGTTAGTGTTGCTAGAGTTAGGGTTAGTCTTTCTAGGGTTAAGGTTAGTTTTTCTAGGGTTAGGGTTACTGTTTCTAGGGTTAGGGTTTTTGTTTCTAGGGTTAGGGTTAGTGTTTCTAGGGTTAGGGTTGCTAGGGTTAGGGTTAGTGTTTCTAGGGTTAGGGTTGCTAGGGTTAGGGTTAGTGGTGCTAGGGTTAGGGTTAGTTTTTCTAGGGTTAGGGTTTGTGTTTCTAGGGTTAGGGTTAGTTTTTCTATTGTTATTGTGAGTGTTTCTAGGGGTAGGGTTAGTTTTTCTAGGGTGAGGGTTAGTGTTTCTAGGGTTAGGGTTAGTTATTCTAGGGTTAGGGTTTGTGTTTCTAGGGTTAGTGTTGCTAGGGTTAGGGTTTGTGTTTCTCTCGGGTTAGGGTTTGTGTTTTCTCGGGTGAGGGTTGCTGGGGTTAGGGTTAGTTTTTCTAGGGATTGGGTTAATTTGTCTCGGGTTAGGGTTTGTGTTTCTAGGGTTAGGGTTAGTGTTGCTAGGGTTAGGGTTAGTTTTTCTAGGGTTAGGGTTAGTGTTTCTAGGGTTAGGGTTTGTGTTTCTAGGGTTACGGTTAGTGTTGCTAGGGTTAGGGTTAGTTTTTCCAGGTTTAGTTTTTCTAGGGTTAGGGTTAGGGTTTCTAGGGTTAGGGTTAGTGTTTCTAGGGTTAGGGTTTGTGTTTGTAGGGTTAGTGTTAGTTTTTCCAGGGTTAGGCTTAGTTTTTCTAGGGTTAGGGTTAGTGTTTCTAGGGTTAGGGTTAGTTTTTCCAGGGTTAGGCTTAGTTTTTCTAGGATTAGGGTTAGTTTTTCTAGGGTTAGGGTTAGTGTTTCTAGGGTTAGGGTTCGTGTTTCTAGAGTTGTGGTTAGTTTTTCCAGGGTTAGCGTTTGTGTTTCTAGGGTTAGGGTTAGTTTTTGTAGGGTTAGGGTTTGTGTTTCTAGGGTTAGGGTTAGTTTTTCCAGGTTTAGTTTTTCTAGGGTTAGGGTTTCTAGGGTTAGGGT
The DNA here is from genome assembly GCA_019788955.1 of Albula glossodonta. NCBI lineage: Eukaryota > Metazoa > Chordata > Actinopteri > Albuliformes > Albulidae > Albula > Albula glossodonta. The sequence continues at coordinate 13,846 of JAFBMS010000738.1, read as the reverse complement.
TAGTGTTTCTAGAGTTAGAGTTTGTGTTTCTACGGTTAGGGTTCGTGTTTCTAAGGTTAGTGTTGCTAGCGTTAGGGTTAGTGTTTCTAGGGTTAGGGTTAGTTATTCTAGGGTTATGGTTAGTTTTTCTAGGGTGAGGTTTTGTGTTTTTAGGGTTAGGGTTAGTTTTTCTAGGGTTAGGGTTAGTGTTTCTAGGGTTAGGGTTAGTTTTTCTACGGGTTAGGGTTCGTGTTTCTAAGGTTAGTGTTGCTAGGGTTAGGGTTAGTGTTTCTAGGGTTAGGGTTTGTGTTTCTTGGGTTAGGGTTAGTGTTGCTAGAGTTAGGGTTAGTCTTTCTAGGGTTAGGGTTAGTTTTTCTAGGGTTAGGGTTTGTGTTTCTAGGGTTAGGGTTAGTTTTTCCAGGGTTAGTCTTAGTTTTTCTAGGGTTAGGGTTAGTTTTTCTAGGGTTAGGGTTTGTGTTTCTAGGGTTAGGGTTAGTTTTTCCAGGGTTAGTCTTAGTTTGTCTAGGGTTAGGGTTAGTTTTTCTAGGGTTAGGGTTCGTGTTTCTAAGGTTAGTGTTGCTAGGGTTAGGGTTAGTGTTTCTAGGGTTAGAGTTTGTGTTTCTAGGGTTAGGGTTCGTGTTTCTAAGGTTAGTGTTTCTAGGGTTAGGGTTAGTGTTTCTAGGGTTAGGGTTAGTTATTCTAGGGTTAGGGTTAGTTTTTCTAGGGTGAGGGTTTGTGTTTTTAGGGTTAGGGTTAGTTTTTCTAGGGTTAGGGTTAGTGTTTCTAGGGTAAGGGTTCGGGTTTCTAGGGTTAGGGTTAGTTTTTCTAGGGTTAGGGTTTCTAGGGTTAGGGTTAGTGTTGCTAGGGTTAGGGTTAGTGTTTCTAGGGTTAGGGTTAGTGTTGCTAGGGTTAGGGTTAGGGTTAGTGTTTCTAGGGTTAGGGTTTGTGTTTGTAGGGTTAGGGTTACTGTTTCTAGGGTTAGGGTTTGTGTTTCTAAGGTTAGTGTTGCAAGGGTTAGGGTTAGTTTTTCTAGGGTTAGGGTTTGTGTTTCTAGGGTTAGGGTTAGTTATGCTAGGGTTAGGGTTAGTTTTTCTAGGGTTAGGGTTTGTGTTGCTAGGGTTAGGGTTAGTGTTTCTAGGGTTAGGGTTTGTGTTTCTAGGGTTAGGGTTAGTTATGCTAGGGTTAGGGTTAGTTTTTCGAGGGTTAGGGTTTGTGTTTCTAGGGTTAGGGTTAGTTTTTCGAGGGTTAGGGTTAGTTTTTCTAGGGTTAGGGTTAGTGTTTCTAGGGTTAGGGTTGCTAGGGTTAGGGTTAGTGTTTCTAGGGTTAGGGTTAGTTTTTCTAGGGTTAGGGTTAGTGTTTATAGGGTTAGGGTTCGTGTTTCTAGGGTTAGGGTTAGTTTTTCTAGGGTTAGCGTTTGTGTCTCTACGTTTAGGGTTAGTTTGTCTAGGGTTAGGGTTAGTGTTGCTAGGGTTAGGGTTAGTTTTTCCAGGTTTAGTTTTTCTAGGGTTAGGGTTAGGGTTTCTAGGGTTAGGGTTAGTGTTTCTAGGGTTAGGGTTTGTGTTTCTAGGGTTAGGGTTAGTTTTTCCAGGGTTAGGCTTAGTTTTTCTAGGGTTACGGTTAGTGTTTCTCGGGTTAGGGTTAGTTTTTCCAGGGTTAGGCTTAGTTTTTCTAGGGTTAGGGTTAGTTTTTCTAGGGTTAGGGTTAGTGTTTCTAGGGTTAGGGTTAGTTTTTCTAGGGTTAGGGTTTGTGTTTCTTGGGTTAGGGTTAGTGTTTCTAGGGTTAGGCTTAGTTTTTCTAGGGTTAGGGTTAGTTTTTCTACGGTTAGGGTTCGTGTTTCTAAGGTTAGTGTTGCTAGGGTTAGGGTTGGTGTTTCTAGGGTTAGCGTTTGTGTTTCTAGGGTTAGGGTTAGTTTTTCTAGGGTTAGGGTTTGTGTTTCTTGGGTTAGGGTTAGTGTTGCTAGAGTTAGGGTTAGTTTTTCTAGGGTTAGGGTTAGTGTTTCTAGGGTTAGGGTTACTTTTTCCAGGGTTAGGGTTAGTTTTTCTAGGGTTAGGGTTAGTGTTTCTAGGGTTAGGGTTAGTGTTTCTAGGGTTAGGGTTAGTTTTTCCAGGGTTAGGCTTAGTTTTTCTAGGATTAGGGTTAGTTTTTCTAGGGTTAGGGTTAGTGTTTCTAGGGTTAGGGTTCGTGTTTCTAGAGTTGGGGTTAGTTTTTCTAGGGTTAGCGTTTGTGTTTCTAGGGTTAGGGTTAGTTTTTCTAGGGTTAGGGTTTGTGTTTCTAGGGTTAGGGTTAGTTTTTCCAGGTTTAGTTTTTCTAGGGTTAGGGTTAGGGTTTCTAGGGTTAGGGTTAGTGTTTCTAGAGTTAGAGTTTGTGTTTCTACGGTTAGGGTTCGTGTTTCTAAGGTTAGTGTTGCTAGCGTTAGGGTTAGTGTTTCTAGGGTTAGGGTTAGTTATTCTAGGGTTATGGTTAGTTTTTCTAGGGTGAGGCTTTGTGTTTTTAGGGTTAGGGTTAGTTTTTCTAGGGTTAGGGTTAGTGTTTCTAGGGTTAGGGTTAGTTTTTCTACGGGTTAGGGTTCGTGTTTCTAAGGTTAGTGTTGCTAGGGTTAGGGTTAGTGTTTCTAGGGTTAGGGTTTGTGTTTCTTGGGTTAGGGTTAGTGTTGCTAGAGTTAGGGTTAGTCTTTCTAGGGTTAGGGTTAGTTTTTCTAGGGTTAGGGTTTGTGTTTCTAGGGTTAGGGTTAGTTTTTCCAGGGTTAGTCTTAGTTTTTCTAGGGTTAGGGTTAGTTTTTCTAGGGTTAGGGTTTGTGTTTCTAGGGTTAGGGTTAGTTTTTCCAGGGTTAGTCTTAGTTTGTCTAGGGTTAGGGTTAGTTTTTCTAGGGTTAGGGTTCGTGTTTCTAAGGTTAGTGTTGCTAGGGTTAGGGTTAGTGTTTCTAGGGTTAGAGTTTGTGTTTCTAGGGTTAGGGTTCGTGTTTCTAAGGTTAGTGTTTCTAGGGTTAGGGTTAGTGTTTCTAGGGTTAGGGTTAGTTATTCTAGGGTTAGGGTTAGTTTTTCTAGGGTGAGGGTTTGTGTTTTTAGGGTTAGGGTTAGTTTTTCTAGGGTTAGGGTTAGTGTTTCTAGGGTTAGGGTTCAGGTTTCTAGGGTTAGGGTTAGTTTTTCTAGGGTTAGGGTTTCTAGGGTTAGGGTTAGTGTTGCTAGGGTTAGGGTTAGTGTTTCTAGGGTTAGGGTTAGTGTTGCTAGGGTTAGGGTTAGGGTTAGTGTTTCTAGGGTTAGGGTTTGTGTTTCTAGGGTTAGGGTTAGTTTTTCTAGGGTTAGGGTTAGTGTTTCTAGGGTTAGGGTTAGTTTTTCTAGGGTTAGGGTTAGTGTTTCTAGGGTTAGGGTTTGTGTTTCTAGGGTTAGGGTTAGTTTTGCTAGGGTTAGGGTTAGTTTTTCTAGGGTTAGGGTTTGTGTTGCTAGGGTTAGGGTTAGTGTTTCTAGGGTTAGGGTTTGTGTTTCTAGGGTTAGGGTTAGTTATGCTAGGGTTAGGGTTAGTTTTTCTAGGGTTAGGGTTTGTGTTTCTAGGGTTAGGGTTAGTTTTTCGAGGGTTAGGGTTAGTTTTTGTAGGGTTAGGGTTAGTGTTTCTAGGGTTAGGGTTGCTAGGGTTAGGGTTAGTGTTTCTAGGGTTAGGGTTAGTTTTTCTAGGGTTAGGGTTAGTGTTTATAGGGTTAGGGTTCGTGTTTCTAGGGTTAGGGTTAGTTTTTCTAGGGTTAGCGTTTGTGTCTCTAGGTTTAGGGTTAGTTTGTCTAGGGTTAGGGTTAGTGTTGCTAGGGTTAGGGTTAGTTTTTCCAGGTTTAGTTTTTCTAGGGTCAGGGTTAGGGTTTCTAGGGTTAGGCTTAGTGTTTCTAGGGTTAGGGTTTGTGTTTCTAGGGTTAGGGTTAGTTTTTCCAGGGTTAGGCTTAGTTTTTCTAGGGTTACGGTTAGTGTTTCTCGGGTTAGGGTTAGTTTTTCCAGGGTTAGGCTTAGTTTTTCTAGGGTTAGGGTTAGTTTTTCTAGGGTTAGGGTTAGTGTTTCTAGGGTTAGGGTTAGTTTTTCTAGGGTTAGGGTTTGTGTTTCTTGGGTTAGGGTTAGTGTTTCTAGGGTTAGGCTTAGTTTTTCTAGGGTTAGGGTTAGTTTTTCTACGGTTAGGGTTCGTGTTTCTAAGGTTAGTGTTGCTAGGGTTAGGGTTGGTGTTTCTAGGGTTAGCGTTTGTGTTTCTAGGGTTAGGGTTAGTTTTTCTAGGGTTAGGGTTTGTGTTTCTTGGGTTAGGGTTAGTGTTGCTAGAGTTAGGGTTAGTTTTTCTAGGGTTAGGGTTAATGTTTCTAGGGTTAGGGTTAGTTTTTCTAGGGTTAGGGTTAGTTTTTCTAGGGTTAGGGTTAGTGTTTCTAGGGTTAGGGTTTGTGTTTCTAGGGTTAGGGTTAGTGTTGCTAGGGTTAGGGTTAGTTTTTCCAGGTTTAGTTTTTCTAGGGTTAGGGTTTCTAGGGTTAGGGTTAGTGTTTCTAGGGTTAGAGTTTGTGTTTCTAGGGTTAGGGTTCGTGTTTCTAAGGTTAGTGTTTCTAGGGTTAGGGTTAGTTATTCTAGCGTTAGGGTTAGTTTTTCTACGGTGAGGGTTTGTGTTTTTAGGGTTAGGGTTAGTTTTTCTAGGGTTAGGGTTAGTGTTTCTAGGGTTAGGGTTCGGGTTTCTAGGGTTAGGGTTAGTTTTTCTAGGGTTAGGGTTTCTAGGGTTAGGGTTAGTGTTGCTAGGGTTAGGGTTAGTGTTTCTAGGGTTAGGGTTAGTGTTGCTAGGGTTAGGGTTAGTGTTTCTAGGGTTAGGGTTTGTGTTTGTAGGGTTAGGGTTAGTGTTTCTAGGGTTAGGGTTAGTGTTTCTAGGGTTAGGGTTAGTTATGCTAGGGTTATGGTTAGTTTTTCTAGGGTTAGGGTTTGTGTTGCTAGGGTTAGGGTTAGTGTTTCTAGGGTTAGGGTTTGTGTTTCTAGGGTTAGGGTTAGTTATGCTAGGGTTAGGGTTAGTTTTTCTAGGGTTAGGGTTTGTGTTTCTAGGGTTAGGGTTAGTGTTGCTAGGGTTAGGGTTAGTTTTTCCAGGGTTAGTTTTTCTAGGGTTAGGGTTAGGGTTTCTAGGGTTAGGGTTAGTGTTTCTAGGGTTCGGGTTTGTGTTTCTAGGGTTAGGGTTAGTGTTTCTAGGGTTAGGGTTGCTAGGGTTAGGGTTAGTGTTTCTAGGGTTAGGGTTAGTTTTTCTAGGGTTAGGGTTAGATTTTCTAGGGTTAGGGTTTATGTTTCTAGGGTTAAGGTTAGTTTTTCTAGGGTTAGGGTTTGTGTTTCTAGGGTTAAGGTTAGTTTTTCTAGGGTTTGGGTTTGTGTTTCTAGGGTTAGGGTTAGTGTTTCTAGGGTTAGGGTTTGTGTTTCTAGGGTTTGGGTTTGTGTTTCTAGGGTTAGGGTTAGATTTTCTAGGGTTAGGGTTTGTGTTTCTAGGGTTAAGGTTAGTTTTTCTAGGGTTAGGGTTTGTTTTTCTAGGGTTAAGGTTAGTTTTTCTAGGGTTTGGGTTTGTGTTTCTAGGGTTAGGGTTAGTTTTTCTAGGGTTAGGGTTTGTGTTTCTAGGGTTAAGGTTAGTTTTTCTAGGGTTAGGGTTTGTGTTTCTAGGGTTAGGGTTAGTGTTTCTAGGGTAAGGATTTCTTGGGTTAGGGTTATTCTGATGAGTATTGAAATGACCTGTGTAAACTAAACAATAAAACAATATGTGAAATCCACAAAACAGAAGTGTGACTGTTATATTTATAACAGTGTGACAGTGTTATGCTTGGCTGTATATCCTTTTGACATTTACATTTTACACCACAGGGCTGAATGTTATGAAACATCAGGTGTGAGAATATGAAAAAGTGGTAAAACTTGTATTTGCACAGTGCTGTACTGTCACAGCCTCCCACAGTCAGAATTCCATTTGATGGTGGTATTGACACCCACACACACACATACACACAGAAAAACACACTGGCACAGGGAAAACATGCCAGGAAAAGAGATAGATGTATGATTGCCGACAGAAATAGAAACAGCACATTCACAATACATTTTTTTGTTTACAGGCAGTCAAAGGAAATTGCAAGTGACCCAGTGTCATATTGTAGTCCAGTTTTCTAAAGTTGAAGTAATAAATCAGTCAGTCTTTGTTCTTCTTCAGTAAATTGTTGAACCAGAATAATTTCCCCTGAAATCCAAATTGAGAATAGAGGAGTACACAGCCATCAGACTTCCCTCACTGAAACTATCACTGTTCCATTTGAGAAAACTATCACTGTTCCATTTGAGAAAACTATCACTGTTCCATTCAAGAAAACTATCACTGTTCTGTTTGAGAAAACTATCACTGTTCTGTTTGAGAAAACTATCACTGTTCCATTCGAGAAAACTATCACTGCTCCATTCAAGATGTAAAAAAATTCTGTAATGTGGTTTTCCCATAGTTGTTATTACTGAAATGTTCATCCATATGTATGATTTGAATAAGTGAAATGACATCATAAAACAGTAGAAATTGAGCTAATCTAGTATTTATATATAAGTTCAGGGTTTTAGGGTTATGGTTAATTTCAGGGTTTTAGGGTTATGGTTAAGTTCAGGATTTTTGGGTTAGGGTTAAGTTCAGGGTTTTAGGGTTAGGTTTGTTTGTGGGGGGTTTGGGAGCTGGACTCCAAACTAAGCATACAGGCTCTATTCCCAGGCAACATGCTCTCAGTCAATGCAACCCATTCAACTGCCTGAGCAAATGACCATCCTTATAAACGAATATTATGTAAAAATGTTACAAAAAAATTCTAATCACATGAAATTTGAAAATACAAACCAAAGTTACAACCACTGGAAGGGAAGAGTTCACCTCCGTTTCAGCAGGTGAGTTACCTGAATGCTCTGCTGCCGTTGCCGCTGATTCAGAGCTCTTGTTTGTGAAATAGACCAGCACACTGGGGCCTGTGATCAGATTCTGCTCCTGAAGGACACACATTACCTCAGATGATCTCAGCTACACAGTCAGCTGGATCAGTCAGTGAACTGGGATTCCTCACACTTTGTGCAGAATTCCCGGGGCTGTTTTACTGGACTGAGGAACAGTAACACCCCCCCCCACCACCACCCCCCCATGGTGAATTAGCAGCCCTGTGAGCCCCATAGCCTGCTAAGTAATTAACCCCCCAAGAGGTAGAGGTATAGAGGGGGGTGATTAGCCAATAATTGCATGACAGCATTTAGCAGCCAGAGAATGGGGGGGGGGGGTTATACCCAGGTGTACTTAACCTCCTCACAGCTGTGCTGTTCACTCCTCTCCTCACAGAAACCATTGCTGAGGGTACCTGGGTGTACTTAACCTCCTCACAGCTGTGCTGTTCGCTCCTCTCCTCACAGAAACCATTGCTGAGGGTACCTGGGTGTACTTAACCTCCTCACAGCTGTGCTGTTCGCTCCTCTCCTCACAGAAACCATTGCTGAGGGTACCCGGGTGTACTTAACCTCCTCACAGCTGTGCTGTTCGCTCCTCTCCTCACAGAAACCATGGCTGAGGGTACCGGGTGTTCTTACTGGTCCTAAACCGATGACAGGCCGGTATTTCCCCTCAGGTACAATACCACAACATGGTTTTGAGGGGAGGAAGATCAAACCCTGCCCCCCACCCCATTCTGACCCCATGGAGACACACCCAGAGGGGATGTAGGGTGTGTGTGTGTGTGTGTGTGTGTGTGTGTGATGGGGGGTTGAGGGGGATGGTAACCCTGCAGGACAGGCTGGAGACGTTCACTCTACGTTTCCAATCGATTGGTCCCGGCCCCAGCGTGTCTAATGCATCTGCCCACTGACTGCAGGGGACTGTCCCCTCCAGGGACTGGATCCTGTGTGTGTGTGTGTGTGTGTGTGTGTGAGAGAGAGAGAGAGAGAGAGAGAAAGAGCATGTGTTGAGAATGTACGTTAAGGGACAGAATGGGGATGTATATTGAGATTATGAAATAAATCTCTCTCCCTCTCCTGGTAGTGACACATACATGGTGTTGTGAGGACCACGCTGTGCTCTGCTCAGTCATTAATTTCCATGTAAATGGTGTGTGTCACGGCCTGGCCCAGGGAGAAGTGAGAATGTACTGACAGCTCATCTGATTCCTCCCCAGCAACCGGGCCCACATCCAGCCAGTCACCAGTACAGAGCGACTCTGCTCCTTACACACTCAGGGAAAGACAGAGAGGAGAGAGGAGAGAGAGGAGAGAGGAGAGAGCAGAGGAGAGGAGAGAGCAGAGGAGAGGAGAGAGCAGAGAGCAGAGGAGAGGAGAGAGCAGAGGAGAGGAGAGAGCAGAGGAGAGAGAGGAGAGAGGAGAGCAGAGGAAAGGGAAGAGAGCAGAGGAGAGAGAGGAGAGAACAGAGGAGAGAACAAAGGAGAGAGAGGAGAGAGCAGAGGAGAGAGAAGAGAGCAGAGGAGAGGAGAGAGCAGAGAGCAGAGGAGAGGAGAGAGGAGAGCAGAGGAGAGGAGAGAGGAGAGCAGAGGAGAGAGCAGAGAGCAGAGGAGAGGAGAGAGCAGAGGAGAGGAGAGAGGAGAGCAGAGGAGAGAGCAGAGAGCAGAGGAGAGGAGAGAGGAGAGCAGAGGAGAGAGCAGAGAGCAGAGGAGAGGAGAGAGCAGAGGAGAGGAGAGAAAGTTGTTGAACCTGCAGAGGTCAGGCCAGGCCCTAAGCAGAGGTCATGTCAGACATTACTGTGTATGCAACATAAGTTTCAAACATGAGTTTTAGTGTGTTTCTGTATAAGTTTGCATGATTTCCATGCACTCTGTCAGAGAGTGAGGACCTGTGGGGGAAGGTAAAGTCCAGGAGTGCTTAAACTGCTTTGAGCTGGAGTTTTCAAAGATCTGGGGTAAAAGATCTATGGGCACATTCCTCTGGCATTTTGCATAATTACAAATGTAAGCAGTAATATTTATATCTTCTTCTCATCTAAAGAGAGACTGGTTAGGCACCTTGGCTGGCTGTAGAGTGGAAGGGTTTTGTGTTTAAACAGCAGTAATTCTCTTCTCGTCAGACCCTCCCTACCTTTGGACAAACACACTTAAAGACCAGGCTTACCTCATCCCCAGACCACGCCCCTTTCCCCAGCACAGGGAACTAAAAGATTTAAGTGCTGCTATTTAAAAACATCTTATAAGATCAAACATTCTCAAAAGATTTAATGTATCACTATTTAACTGTTTATTTAAAGTCAGCTTTAAATTATCTACAGTCTAGCATATAATGTTGATATCATGAAATATTATTATGTATTAATGGACATAATGTGATACAAAAAAAATGAATGAGAACCAAAAAAAATGAAGGCAAAATTCACACCTTTTTCCTTCCTTCTCCCTGCTTAATTGATATTCTGTGATGTCACCCCCCCCCCCCCCCCCCTCCCCAATGAAGAAGCAGAGGCTCATTGAGGATAGTGGTTAGTGGGCCAATGGCACGGGGTTTCATTGGCACTGACCAATGGCCCGAGACACCCTTTCTTTCATGTCTCTGCATTGGCTCTGTGGGGCCCTGTGTGCAGCTCTGTGGGGCTCTGGGTGTGGCTCTGTGGGGCCCTGGGTGCGGCTCTGTGTGCAGCTCTGTGGGGCTCTGGGTGTGGCTCTGTGGGGCCCTGGGTGCGGCTCTGTGGGGCTCTGGGTGTGGCTCTGTGGGGCTCTGGGTGCGGCTCTGTGGGGCCCTGGGTGCGGCTCTGTGGGGCTCTGGCTGCAGCTCTGTGGGGCCCTGGCTGTGGCTCTGTGGGGCTCTGGGTGTGGCTTTGTGGGGCCCTGTGTGGCCTCTGGGTGCGGCTTTGTGGGGCTCTGGGTGTGGCTCTGTGGGGCTCTGGGTGTGGCTCTGTGGGGCTCTGGGTGTGGCTCTGTGGGGCTCTGGGTGCGGCTCTGTGGGGCTCTGGGTGCGGCTCTGTAGGGCCCTGGGTGCGGCTCTGTGGGGCTCTGGGTGCGGCTCTGTGGGGCCCTATGTGCGGCTCTGTGGGGCTCTGGGTGCGGCTCTGTGGGGCTCTATGTGCGGGTCTGTGGGGCTCTGGCTGCAGCTCTGTGGGGCCCTGGCTGTGGCTCTGTGGGGCTCTGGGTGTGGCTCTGTGGGGCCCTGATGAAGAAGCAGAGGCTCATTGAGGATAGTGGTTAGTGGGCCAATGGCACGGGGTTTCATTGGCACTGACCAATGGCCCGAGACACCCTTTCTTTCATGTCTCTGCATTGGCTCTGTGGGGCCCTGTGTGCAGCTCTGTGGGGCTCTGGGTGTGGCTCTGTGGGGCCCTGGGTGCGGCTCTGTGGGGCTCTGGGTGCGGCTCTGTGGGGCTCTGGGTGTGGCTCTGTGGGGCCCTGGGTGCGGCTCTGTGTGCAGCTCTGTGGGGCCCTGGGTGTGGCTCTGTGGGGCTCTGGGTGCGGCTCTGTGGGGCTCTGGGTGCGGCTCTGTGGGGCCTGGGTGCGGCTCTGTGGGGCTCTGGGTGGGGCTCTGTGGGGTCTGGGTGCGGCTCTGTGGGGCTCTGGGGTGGGCTCTGTGGGGCTCTGTGTGCGGGTCTGTGGGCTCTGGGTGTGGCTCTGTGGGGCCCTGGGTGTGGCTCTGTGGGGCCCTGGGTGCGGCTCTGTGGGACCCTGGGTGTGGCCAAGGGAAAGGGGGAAAGGGGAGGGGGGCATGGCCACTCGCCCGGCCAGTCAGCCTGGCCAGCTGGCGTGGGGAACCGGGCCAAAAGACCGGGGGCCCTCGGACACCCCAGCACCCCGTGAATAGGGCCATTGAGCTCCGGTGTGGCGTCAAGTCTGGCATGAGCCGGGCACATGAAACGACGCTCAATTTAAGGAGCACAGAGCAAAACAGGGAAGCACAGTTTCACAAAACATGTTTTCTTTTTTCCTAACCTTTTTATTTTTTTTTTTCAAAATATATGCAACTCAGCAACTTTTTACTTGTATTTATGTATTTATTTGTGAAAGGTCTGATGGGATAGGTGAAATTGCAGCCAGGTTCAGACTATCCCTGACTCAGCCCTTTTTCCTGAGCTCTTGCCCTGAGGAGCGTAGTGTTTGTTTTTTGTGATGATTTTGATTGGTTGTACTGCACTGTGTTCACAGATACTCATCTTTACCTGGATTGTGCTCTTCTTTGTCTCTATCTTTTTGTCCATTTCTCTACAACTGGTGAGTTAAATTTAAACATACCTGCCATTAATTATATTGATTGAGAGGTTGATTATGCAGTCACCTAATCGTTTTGTTTTTAGCTGTGACTTGATGAACTAGTGCTGAAACACATTGGTGATACATTGGTAAAAACAAATGCTTTTGTACTAGCACACTAAAAACAGTGACTTTTACACAAAATACTCCTTAAAATGAACATCTTTTCTGATACTTTAAGTGCCTTTGTGCCAACCAGCACCTTTTTTTAAACAAAATTTTCTCTTTTTCCATTTTTAATGTAAAAAAAAATGTTCCAAAAGTTTCTCTTACCTCTCGCAATGTATGTGGAAGCATGGTTCCAGACCAACAATATAAGATGTCTTAAGTAAATGTTGTATTTGAATTTATAAATATCACATATTAAATGTATTTCTGAAAGCATTTAGTCTGGAAGGCCCGACTTGGCGTCGCGCTCAGAATACGCTTTGAGTCGATTATTATTTTGATTATTTTTTGCCAGTGTTGTCAGAGGGTGTAAGATCTGTCCACAGCTATGAGGTCTTGAGCAAATGAATCCAAAATCTTTCACAGCATCCTCTGGCGTGCAGAAACATTTTTATTTGTGTTTTTTTCCCCCTTTAACCAACAGACTGTCACTCTCTGCCGAGCGCTTCAGTCAGGCACCAGATCAATATTATTGGACTGGTGGCCAGTGCTAACAGCCAGAGCTAGAGCGAGAAAATGTAAGTCTGGGTGGGACTTTGGGTGGCTGCAGAAAGGGGTAGGGGGTCATTGCTATGTGAATTGAACGACTTCCTGTGCACGGCCACTTCCTGTGCACGGTCACGTCCAGTGCACGGTCACTTCCTGTGCACGGCTACTTCCAGTGCGCATTCACTTTCTGTGCACAGCCACTTCCTGTGTGCGGTCACTTCCTGTGCATGGCTAAGGAGAGCGAAGAACGCAGCTCAGTTCAAATGGTAAAAATATATATATTAAAACCCAACAAAAAAAGTAGATTTTGTGCTCTTTCCATGGTAAAGATGTCTGTGGGTCCCTCTCATTCTGCTTCCTTTAAGCAGAAGGAAAAAAACACATTGCAAACTGAATTTAATAAATACTGTCACCCCATCACATTTCCTGGAAGCAGCATCAACTGGTTCCTTCAGACATCGTGAGAGAAGAGAGTGACTTCTGGAACCCATATTTTGCTTTTTAGAAAGAAAATGAAATGAAATTAATTTAAATACAATTTAAATAATTGTATTAAAAAGGTGCAAGGTCTTTCCTTGAAGGATCAGAAATACTGACCAAAAGATGACAGCCAAAGAACAGGGACTTGAGTCACCCTGGTACCACCAACAGTGCTGGCCTGTTCTTTCCACAACATGTTTGTGTTTATCGCCTTATTCTTTGTGTTCTACTTCATCCAGAGATTCAGCATGTTTGTATTTTAGAGGTGTCAGGGAATTACTTTATTTTATTTAACTTTTTCCAGATTGGTTCAACTGCTTTTCCAGATTGGTTTTTCTGGCTGTTCCTTCTGCGTATCAGTCTGTGTGTACATGGTGCTGTGCGAAGTGACTGACTGACTGACTGACTAAGCCATATAACTCTTTTTGTGGAATTCAACACAAAAACTTGAGAAATATGAAAGATCCACTTACTCCATCAAACAGTCTAACTTTTTTGCACCTTTTTGCACTCATTCTAAACTGTCTCAAAATAAACAATTAAATAACAGGTTATTTTACACTGGGCTATGCAATATTCATTGATTTAGTGTTTAATTAGTTTAGTGTCTGATTAGTTGAAAAAAAAAACCAGCCACAGTACTTTTTGTCGAATGCTCGGAGTGTGCAGATCCACAGTCATTTGGACTATATGCTCCGTCTATCGGCCCCCCACCCCCCCCCCCCCCCCCCACCTCCCCTGCTAGGAGGAGCTGTTTGATCCTCCTGGCTCTCCTTATTGAAGCTGAGGCATTCCTCTGCAGATATGAGCTCTTTAAAGCAGGTCAGTGTCAGGCTGGGAGGAGACGGGGCCTGAGGCCTGTCCTCCTCTGACTCTCTCTGTAATGGCTAACATCCTCACCATGCTGGAGCAGACACTGCACCTCCAGGCTACACACACACACACACACACACATATATACACACACACAAACATATATATAGACACATATATACACACACACACTCACACACATACACACACACACACACACGCACACACACACACACGCACACACGCACGCACGCACACACACACACACACACTCACACGCACACACGCACTCACACGCACACCGCGACACCCCTGCTCCTGGACAGGTCAGTCCCTGGTCCTCACACCACTGGTTTCTGTGCTCCACTGAGGTTCCACAGGAGTGGTCAGTTTGGCTTGAAACAGTTTTTAATCAGTCAATTACATTCAGTAACACTAAAACCAGCACACCCTGTGGATCTCTACAGCCAGGAGTCCAGACCTTGGGGTTTGCCGCATCTGCACGTCACGATGCTGCTCATTCATTCACTCATTCATTCATTTTTTCCAGGAAAGTCACACATAGATGCTAAATGTCTATTTTCAGATGGGTACCAGCCATGACAAATAGTTTTACTTTCTCAACTGAATTTGGCACATGGTACCAGTGATCGATTAAACATTTGCATTTCATTTCAGATTTAGGGTTTATCTCTCTCTCTCTTT
>JAFBMS010000737.1:0-64000 GCA_019788955.1 Albula glossodonta | reverse complement strand
ACTGTCGTGTATCCATGATAAGTTTGCACACATGCAGGCAAAATTTGTCAAGCTGACAAAATCTCATGGAGCACTGTAGTATCGTGCAGATTCTATTTCTTTGTTTTTCAGTTAGTTTTTAGTCATTAGTATGTCTCTTCAATCCATGCTGCAACACAAATTGATAAGTTTCTTTCTAGTCTATCAGGCTTGCCTTTTTTTCTTTTGCCCACCCCTCCGTGCAGATGCTAGTTTCACAACTTTTGGACTGGGGATGAAAGCTGCATTCAGTAACTGGATTTCACCGTGAAGCACACCTGGATGAGCTGGGTGTCTCTATGCAGGGCTGGGTGGGCAGCCCACCAGAGGGAGCTGATTCCAGGGATTTTGGGGTGTAGGAATTTTTATTATTGTGAAGTAAGTAATTATAAAGTAATAATATTGAGTATTAACATGAAGTAAATATTATTAACCATATAGTTTTGGTTAATAATAATGTATTAATAACATTAATAATAGTGGAATTCATACAAAGTTACATTCATTACAAAGTTAAACATTGTGATTGTACAAAATAAAAATGTGAAATAAAATCCTGAAATAAAATGTAGATTCCTGTCCAACAATCAGTGGGCAGACAGTCAGATGGTCATGGTCAGCATGTATGTTTGGCAACTTACTTTTGTCCTCTAGTCATGTCATCTCCCCCTTTTGCCCTTAGCCAGTTGGAGTTTACAGTAAGGCTCAAAGATTGAATTGACATCCAAAGCAGATTATGTTAAGATAATTATGTAGCCTCTATAAAGAGAGAAGCTTCCCGGACGTATCATAGACAATAAGCCAAGTTTGTGCCCCAGGGGGGTGGTGCTTTCAAGTTCTGCCTGCTGTCAGTTGGGGCTAGCAAACCCCTAGCTATTGCCCCTTTATCACTGTCTGCAATAGTTACTAAGCCTGTACCAGCAGGATTTAAGACCTCCAAGGCCAGAATGGCTAGTGTGTCACCAGCACAGGTCAATTGGGTCACTTTTCTGTATCTTATAGGTTCAAAAGTCAGAGCCAGCCAGTGATGTAAGTGGTCTCTTAGGGTCCACTAGTGGTTGAAGGGACCCTTCATCATCTAATTGGGCTAAAAGTATTGGAGGACAGGGAGGGCAATCAAAATAAATCTCCTTTAGGCCCCAGAAAAGTTGGGGCCAGCTCTGGCTATTGTTATTTGATGGCCATTGTTCATTTCGTAGGTACATTGGACTGCAGTTGTGAGTCAGTTGGTCTGCTGTCATGTCAGGCCATCGTACACCCTTAGTCATTAGATGGCCTCACCACCATTCATAGAGTCCATGAGCTTCGTGTGTTTTTTCCCGTTTCCTAAGGTCTTTCTGCATTGGGTCCAGGGTGGTCTTAATACTGTCCCCTTCCAGTATCCTGTTGTGACAGTGCATGTAATTATTGGTGTTTTAAAGTTTGTACTCTTAGTGGGCAACACAGTGCTGAGTCTCAAGGTCCCAAAGCCAGTCATCATTTTCTCATCACTACCTAGAAAACTCCCCACTCCTCCCCCCACTCCCTCTCAACTCCCCCCACCTAAAATATGTTTCCTTCTTCAGGATTTTTCTGAATTGTCTGTGAATACCAAGCAGCGGCTGATATGAGTCAGTGAATATAGCCCTTTGATGTGGATTCTCCCCCCAATGGGCTATACATGCTCCTAGAGATAAAACAAGTGTTTCCCCAGCTCACAAAGAGTGCTGTGCTCTGATGGTTGAGAGCACCCTGAAACATAAGATCTTCCCGTGGGAGGATCTTAAATCTGGTCATGCTTTGCTAAGCTCCTAGGCAAGGAATTCACTGCCAACTGCTACTGAGGCAGTTGTTTTCTGAACAGAAACTTGTGCTGTTCAACATCAGAATATTGATTCTCCATCACTCTGGGGCTTATGACTGAACCCAAGTCTCCAAAATGTTCTATATTTCTTTTGCTTTTATGCATAGTTTCAAGTAACATGTATTCCTTCAATGTGCTGCACATAAAATCAGTGGGTGTTCCCTGCAGTTCAGCGCACTCAGTCCCATTAAGAATGCAATATCTCAATATGCACTTGTGTGATAAAGAGTGACTGACAGTGAATTGTGAGCCTGAGAATTCAGTTGAGAGAGCCCGAGAAATATCCCAACCAACAAGAAATGAACACAATTTAACTCCAACATGCTGTGTCACCATTTCTCTGCAAGCTTTTTTAAAATTTAAAACAATTTAACAGAAAAACAATACTATTCTATTTCCATTAGAAATTATTGATTTTATAGTGCTGTTAGTTTCACTTTCCATTAGTGCTCAGTGACATTCTAATGGATACTTACTGTGAGCTTTCCTATTTTGTATCTTGACAGGAAGATTGAAAAAGTAATTTGCCGTTTTAATTTTTCATTTTATAAGCTAATTCAAGTCTATTGTCTTGTAACGATATAAATCTCTAACTAAGCAACACCAGCCTTTTAACCTAATCCACATGTCATTTTTATTATTTGAGAGCGCTTTTCAAAGACTCATCATCTGGATGTTTTCTTAGTCACAAAAGGTCATGGCTAATCTCCTTAAAATAAGAAATAAAGGACCATGCAGTACTACGCATATTACTGCGGTAAAATACCCTTTCCTCAGTCTTAACACAAATGTCTGTCTAGTGCTAATTGCTTGACTCTTGACAAATTGTGTCACCTGCATCCTAGAACAAAAACAAACATAAATGTTCTTTTGTTCTGCCATACTTTCGTTATAAAAACACTCCAAAGCTCATTTCGGTTATTTCGGAGAGTGAACATCTCTTTGATGTACATTGCGTAAATCCATGCATTTTTTAACACACTCACATACTACAAGATGTAACATCACAACTGCAAAGACAAAATCACAAAATTATTATTATTATTATTCGAGATTGTTTATCCGTCTAACAACCATACTATGTTTACCTGTTGTATTTTCATGTGTTGCTTTTTATCCCAAAGGATATGATGTATATTGCAACACAAAAAGTCATGAAAGTACATATTACATACAGTACATTTGTTTCTATGGTCTCTATGTTAAACATTTTGAAAAAAATTGAAACCGCAAGATGGATATTTTAACTCAGATACAGTCAAGCACAATCCCACAGTGACTGGCTGGGAAGGCTAACTCATTCATTTTTCAGTTTGATTTTTGCTCCTCATGTCTTTATTATATCTCTTTGTTTTAGTTGCATACACAGGGAGAAATATTTGTAAATAATTCAAGATCAATCTCTACACTACATCTTAATAGCAGACCTTAAAATTAATTTGTATAATTATTTTAAATGCATTGAGGCTATTTTCATTCAAGCATAAGATGATTTTTTTCATACATCGCAATGAAATTCTAGGCTGACCCAGAAACACTGACTTGAAAAGGAAAGAACTCATGAATTATGAAACACCTGAACATAAATTGTTTGGCAGGCACAGTAATAAAATCAATAATGAATGCCCTCTTTTCAAAGCATAATCACAAGCCAGAACATGATACAACAATTGTTAATTATTCAGTCCCTCCACAATACATAGCTATAAATGAGTGACAGCTTTCTTTTTAGAATAGAGAGACATGGGGGGAGAGGAGGAGGATTTGATGATGATAATGATTCATCATACAAAGGCAAAAAAAGAAAAGGCGGTGTAACCTTTTCCACAAGTTAGTAGCAGTGCATTGCCGTCAGCACTTCCCTCACATGTATGTTTCTAAATGGTGCTAACTATGCTCAACACAAATGGAAATGTTATCAAAACAAAAATGATGGTGCTAAGAGTACTAAAAGCAAACATAATGAGGGCATATTGTTGGACATGGTTAACTTTATGTTGTAAATAATTGAATTCCTTTGTCTTAATTTGTAACCCTGTCTCAAGGTGGTGTACATGTTCAATGATCCAAAGCAAATTAAAACATGTTTAATTATTTCCCCCTTCCAGGAACGCCTCTACCTTCTCCTCTGCGTAATTCAGACTCCTTCTAGAGCTAATCACTGAAATGCCAGTGGCAGCCTCTCCCTGCATGCAGAGGTGGCATCTGATACTGTAGCCCCATTGCCCTTCCTCTCAGTTATTGCTGTTTATTTTAGATGTCTTGTTTGCAGTATGATTAATATGAGTTCTACTGTGGATTGCTCTCACATTTATGTTGAAGCGAACCCATTTTTTTTTCTTTCTTTGTAGGTGAAATTATTTTTTATTTACATTTGCTTACCATTCTCCACACGAACAAGGGAATTGTAAACCTCCCATATTCATCCAGCTATATTGTGCAGGGAGAGCAAATATTTTCCCAGTTAGTTCCTGAATTCACATTCGGTTGTTAGGAGACTGCCGTTAGTCATGATCGTTTGCGCAGCTCTCAAAGTGGGTCATGGCCGTAGCTGGATGATGATAGATTCTCCTGCGTTTGAAACTCTCGGAGGGTAACATGCTGTTTTAGGCTCAATCCTGCTTGAGCAGCTATAGAAAGTGTTTGTTTTCTGTACAGGACATATGGAGGGAATACTGATGCTAATGCACTGAATTAATGCCGTTGTACTGAATATTCAGTATATTATAATTCATTGAATTAATGTTTTTGGCATCAGACCCTGTCTATCCCCAATGTTTTATGCTCTCTCAGAATTAATCTGTCTGGAGAATTCTCCCCGTGTGATCTCCGACAATCTGCTTGTACTATACTATATAAATAACATACGATTGACATTTTCATAATGACAAGGCTTTTGGGGGTTGAGGGGGCGTTTAGAGGAGGCATAAGGACTATGAGCACACTTGCCCCATTGGATCATGGATGACTGTTGTCTTCTGATGGCGGGTCTCTGACTTTGTGATACAGGGGAGGCAATAAAAACCACTGTGCCTGTCTCTGTTTTGTTGTTGACATTTATTTCCCCCATCTCCTACCCTGAGGCAAAGTTAGCAGTGGCCCTCTCCCACAGGCTCAGGAAGAGCCAGACTTCCTGTTTTATGTTGTTGAGCTCACCACTTTTAACACTACAGATATTTCACAAATAATATTCTGACTATGAACGAGATGATGGAGATGGACAATGATGACATGGATGAGATTAACCCATAGGGAGGCTGAACTGGCTGTAGTCTTGCAACTCTTTTGCCATAGCTCATAATAATCCTAACTTCATGCAGTCATCTTATTGTTGTTGTTATTGTTGTAATTTAATTTTCATGTGAAGTATATGTAAGGCTGGAAATTGTTTTGCTTTCCACAAACAATTAAAAAGGTATCAGTATTTAAACTGACATTACTGTTCATCATGGAAAATAAGATAAAACAAGGTTCAGGGTGATTTGAAGTTGAAGTAAATTTTCAGGTAGCCTTAATCCAAGCTTCTCCCATTTTCAGACTATGAAGTCTTACAAGAATGGGTTCTTACATAATTGCTAACCATGTAAGTGGCTGAATTCCAAAACAGCCTTTCTAAACGGAGGTCATGCCTTTTCTCACTGCCATTCCCACAACTGTGTTCCAACATGATAAGTGATTCAGCCACAATGGTGTAATCTTTGTGCATTTTCAAAAAATACATAACATCATACATATCAAGGACAAAAAGGCATCCTGCACACTAATTCCCTTTTCATGTGGTTTCCTGGTTGACCATGAGGTGATGACACTTCAGCTGTGTTTTACTGTAGACAGGAAGAAGCAGGGCCCTCCTTGTTTGACTTCCAGTGCTGAAAAGCAAAGCTTTTGTGATAAGGCTTAATGAGAAAGGGGAAGTAACAGACTGAGGCAAGGGAAGAGGTGTAGACATGAGGAAAAGCTGCTGAACAGGCCAGGGTTGGGGGTGGGGGGGAGGGGGGTTTCTTTTTCAGTTACTTTTGTCAACTCTTAAGTAAAAATTTGTGCTAGCCACAAAGTGGTTTTTAAAATATCCTCACATTGTCATATTATTATTATTATTATTATTATTATTATTATTATTATTATCATCATCATTTATATCCTGCCCCAAGGTCAATCTTCAGTGCAAGTTCAGGTTTTTAAAGTGTGATTTTAGAGTGATGTGGCTGGTCCATCCCCACTTCTGGGGAAAAAAAAAAGGTTTAACAGAAGCTGAAGGTGTACTCATGCAGTATAATAGCCTTCTTTGTTACTTAATTGTTACTTACCTGTCAGCAGGTTATTGATCCAAATAGCATGCATCTGCTGTTTTGCAAACTTATTTTATATGGGATATTGATTCATACCCATAATGAGCCCCTGCAAACTTTTATCTTCCCCACAAAAGCTCCTTTCTTTCCCTCTCTCTCACA
This sequence comes from Albula glossodonta, assembly GCA_019788955.1. Classification (NCBI taxonomy): domain Eukaryota; kingdom Metazoa; phylum Chordata; class Actinopteri; order Albuliformes; family Albulidae; genus Albula; species Albula glossodonta. The sequence continues at coordinate 57,688 of JAFBMS010000737.1, read as the reverse complement.
CAGGCACTAATATGACTGAAGAATGAGTGATACTGAATGATGAGTGATACTTCTTTATATTTATTTATATTTATATATTTTATATACAGTGGGGTCCAAAAGTCTGAGACCACTTGTGGAAGTGCTTCTATTTTGCATTCTTTTATAATTTAATACAACATTTTTCATTACATATTATATTAACAATTTCAGTGAAAAGTTGAATTTTAAAAGAATGTACATGAATTTTAGAATATCTTAGTATTCTGGTGTTCCCCTTTTTGCTTGTGTAGTTTGTGTAGATCCTTATGATCCATGTTATCAATGTTTGATGGAGTCTGACCTTCTGGACAGAGCAGTTAATATTATCAATGTGACAAAGTTGCTTAAATTTAGAAATAACTAGAAATGGTGCAGAATGTTAATATTTCTTCTTCATTTTTAATTCTTCTTTTCTTTGTTTAAAATACTTTGAAATCCTGCAACTTTCTTTTTGTTTCCAGGTTTACATGAAAAAAGAAAAAAACTATTTAAAGTGGTCTCAGACATGTTTGACCCCACTGTATATTTATTTATTATTTTTTGGTCAGATGTTTCTTTCCTTCATCATGTACTGTCTTAGTTTTCTCTGTTTTAAATGTATTATGGATACTGTAAATAAAACACATATTGTTGGATTCAGTCGAGGCCAATACGGAGCAGAGATGGAGCTGATGTCTTCTAAAACATATTCTGAAAGCCATAAGATTCTTTCAGATGTCTGTAATCTATCGATTCCTTATAGGAAAGCTGAAAGTGTCATACCTATGTGAGCATATCAGTTTGCTTGTAAAATCTTGCATGAGAGTTTGCTTGTGATAAATTGAGGAAATGGTGTTTATGATCTCCCACTGAAATAAGCAGGTTATAAAAGGCAGTATTTTCTATCCCACTCCACACAGCTTGGTGAAATAGCTGTTTTTTATTAATGTACACAACAGTACTCCTCTGTACTTGACTAAGCAAACTGTTTCAAATTTTTCAGTGCATTCCACTTTCACTGGTATACACTTTGGATTTATTAGTATTTGTCTAATTATTTTGGCTTCCAGTGTTTTCATTGCAGTACTTATTGTATCAACAACAAAAGTTCACTTGGAATATTTTACATAATACCAACCCCTGAGCAAAATTGAGGCTGTTTGACAGTTTTAACTTGTATAGTCAATGTGGGATCCACATGAGAGTGCTTACTGATGGCAGTGTGAGATATTTTTAATCACAGTACGTGACACGGGTTTATGTAAACATAATGCCTCATCAACACTGTTGGCGGTTATATAATTGAACAGCATTCATTTTCCATCATTCATAGAATTAAGTAAACAATGCCAGAACAACAAAGCACAAGTACTTTGACAGTATTGTTTAGCTTGGGGCTGTCCTGTTTGAAAGTTTTAAGGGCATTACATTTTAGAATAGGGAAATAAGTTAGTCCTCATGCTTAGTCTTAACTTACATACATAAAATGAAATCTCATGATATCATGATGAAAAACACTATTGATTTATAAGCTGCCCTCTGGCTTTTGCTGAAAGTGTTTGCGATGGACACTGAGTGGCCTCTTCCCACATAACACCATGCTGTGCTTTAATGATCGATGCAGTGCTCGGCAACAGCAAAGTCCTTCACACCCTGCAGCTCTCCAAGGGAAAGAGTAAATGCCACTGTGCTATGACAACACAACACTTCCTTGAACCACCATGTTACGGGGGGTAGGATGAGGTTGTAGGGAGATGACTGCTGAATGGGTCAGCCAGGTTACCTGAAACACAAAGCAGGGTAAGGCACCGGACAGGAACATTCTGAAACAGCAGATAATATGAACCACCCTCACGACTTGACCTTTAAGTCTCCATTCAAAAGGACACAGCCACAGAAGGGCGCCTCCTCTCACCAGAGCTGCAGATGCACAGAGCGAAAATGCCATTCTGGGTGCTGCCTGTTTGCATCTTCGTCAGAATGCCCACCAATCATGGCAAAGCCTTCTCGATGGCACTCTGAACAGTGTGGATGACGCAGGATGGCACAGGCCTTTTGTGCATTTAATCGGAAAGGAAGACACCAAGTTCATACTGTTGGCATGAATGAGAGTATGAGAGAGAGAAAGACAATAGAGCAGGTTTAGCTCAGTTTGGTGAAAACTTTAGAGTGCAGAATCTCCGAGTAAATAACTAAGATGGGCTAAGATGGTTCAGCTTAATAAAGCCCTTTGAGAAGAGTGGCCCATAAAGATAACAGGGCTGTTTGAAGAACAGTCACCTCAAAGCAATAAGGGCCTGAGATGTTTCATATGAGGCCAATACTTTTATGTAAATTATGCTCTTGGAATTTGGCATTGGGCCAGCGAATAAGATGCTAAATGTATGGGTAACCTGTGTTTCCTTAGACAAGGTCCCCGGGCTTTACTACTCATTGTAGAGTTTCAAGGTTTAAATGTTCAGGAGTTGAAACTCTCACTACCATCTGCATCAGAAAAACCCATAGGAAGCGCCTACTATTTACAATACAGAGTCACATCTGAAATTCAGTTTAGTAGTAATATACATAGTTAACATTAAAAGCATGTAAAAGTGGCACAGACAGGATGAAAATGAATGGGATGAAAGAGGTCCCTGTCTGAGCAGAAATAGGTTGAGCCACCCCATGGAATTGTCTGAATAAGCATGCTTTTGTTTCTATAAGGGAAAAGAAAAAATGATGGTCATGATCTGCCTTGACAATGCAGCTGTGCATATTGTACTGTTAACAAAGCTAATTTCAGCAAAACTTAATGGTCAGTTGTAGCTGTGGCTTGATTTTCTGAGGGAAAGCAATAGTTTGGTCCTCCACGAATTAAAGAGGGCTATATGTTCTGTATTTGTATGCATACATGAAGCACCCTAATTTTTTAATTTCTGTTAAACCTGCAGTGCTTAATCTGAGCTCATCTCCCTCTGCAGGTTAATCGGAACATTCCGGATGGTTCTGCAGAAGGTGGTTGAGGAGGCCCAGCTTGAGGTCTCTGACACTCTGATCGATGACAACAACACGGCCATACAGGTGAGAGACCCCACCCTTCTCTAGGCTCTACACCTGCCATTATCCAGCTGGTGAGCTACACTCAGGTCATTATCACAGAGAGTGCATTCACACAGCACTGCCATACATTATTCTCAGGAGTGAAGGGCAATGAAGTCATCTGGAAAGGTTACAGTTGTGTCCGGTGTCTGCAGTGGAAAGCCTTCAGGCCCAATTTTTATACCAGTAAATGCACCCCACGCCTGCCGCCTGCAGTGTCAGTCCAATGGTTGTAAGGAGCACAGTGATTTTTTTTTTTTTTTTTTGTGGAAACATCTTTTGTTTATGGTCAGCCAGAGAGGGTTGCCACAGTAACACTGAGGATCTTAATTCTGTAATTCTTAATTCTCTCTAAAACTTAATTCTTAATTCATCTGGAAGATTTTTTATTTACACATAGGTCTGTATGGCCTTTATTTATGTACTTATTTATTAGGGGTCCAAGCAGCGAAGCTGCTGGAACCCTATTGTATTTGTTCCGATTTTTATTATTATTATTATTATTATTATTAGGGGTCCAAGCAGCGAAGCTGCTGGAACCCTATTGTATTTGTTCCGATTTTTATTATTATTAGGGGTCCAAGCAGCGAAGCTGCTGGAACCCTATTGTATTTGTTCCGATTTTTAGGGGTCCAAGCAGCGAAGCTGCTGGAACCCTATTGTATTTGTTCCGATTTTTATTATTATTATTATTATTTTTCTGCCCTAAAAGTGTTTGCCCAGCCAAAACTATACAAGCTACAGCTACCAAACTTGGTGGATAGGTTTCTATATCCACCCACTACTCAGGTTAAAAAAATTAGCCCGATTGGCCACATGGTGGCGCTATAGAGAGCCTCAACGCGTTTCGGCCTGTAACTCTTGAACCGTTTGGGCTAGAGTCAAAATTCTTTTTCCTTCTGATTCCCTGGCTCAAGCTGAACAAAAAAGCCTCTTGGACCAAATTGATGCGTCATAATAGATTTTCCGCCATTTTGAATTTTATCAAAAAGTTTCAAAATTTTTCACAGGCCACAAATTTTGTCCAATCTTCCCCAAACTTGGTACAGATGATCTTTAGACGAAGCCTCACAAAAGTTATCGGATGGATTTTTGATTTTCAAGACCGTTTGTCTGTCACAGCCAATTGAAATTTGCGGCGAAGCCGCCAAACAGGAAGTGAGGTCATGTCTCCTAAATGCAACGTCCAATCATCACCAAACTTGAGATGCCTCATCTACAGGCTACTACAATCAAGTTTACCGAATTTGGTGTAAATCCATCCATAGGTGGCGCTATAGCACACAAATGTTCATAACTCCATAACCCATAGTCCAATCAACTTGAAACTTTGCAGGCTGCATGTTGGTCAAGCCTACTATGGATTTCTACAAGAAGAAGGTGATTGCTCAAACAGGATGGCAAATATCAGCCAATCAAATTTTAGTCACCATTATACTAACATAGCTATCACCTATCTTCACCAAACTTTATCGGATGGTTAAGGATGTATCAAAGAGCGATCTATATGAACATTGGTCTGATTGGCCTGATGATGGCATTTTAACAAACCAAAAACATGATTTTGCCTATAAGTTTTGATCTGTTTGTGGTTTGCCTAATGAATGTGATTCTTAAGACATGAACTTGCAATCGTTGCTGAGTCACACTTTTGAAATGATCAGATCAATTTGCCATGGTGACTCTTAACCGCTGGACTGCTTGGACCCCGTTGATCGCCGCTTGCGGCTATATTTATTATTATTATTATTATTAGGGGTCCAAGCAGCGAAGCTGCTGGAACCCTATTGTATTTGTTCCGATTTTTATTATTATTATTATTATTTTTCTGCCCTAAAAGTGTTTGCCCAGCCAAAACTATACAAGCTACAGCTACCAAACCTGGTGGATAGGTTTCTATATCCACCCACTACTCAGGTTTAAAAAATTAGCCCGATTGGCCGCATGGTGGCGCTATAGAGAGCCTCAACGCGTTTTGGCTTGTAACTCTTGAACCGTTTGGGCTAGAGTCAAAATTCTTTTTTCTTCTGATTCCCTGGCTCAAGCTGAACAAAAAAGCCTCTTGGACCAAATTGATGCGTCATAATAGATTTTCCGCCATTTTGAATTTTATCAAAAAGTTTAAAAATTTTTCACAGGCCACAAATTTTGTCCAATCTTACCCAAACTTGGTACAGATGATCTTTAGACCAAGCCTCACAAAAGTTATCGGATGGATTTTTGATTTTCAAGACCGTTTGTCTGTCACAGCCAATTGAAATTTGCGGCGAAGCCGCCAAACAGGAAGTGAGGTCATGTCTCCTAAATGCAACGTCCAATCATCACCAAACTTGAGATGCCTCATCTACAGGCTACTACAATCAAGTTTACCGAATTTGGTGTAAATCCATCCATAGGTGGCGCTATAGCACACAAATGTTCATAACTCCTAAACCCATAGTCCAATCAACTTGAAACTTTGCAGGCTGCATGTTGGTCAAGCCTACTATGGATATCTACAAGAAGAAGGTGATTGCTCAAACAGGATGGCAAATATCAGCCAATCAAATTTTAGTCACCATTATACTAACATAGCTATCACCTATCTTCACGAAACTTTATCGGATGGTTAAGGATGTATCAAAGAGCGATCTATATGAACATTGGTCTGATTGGCCTGATGATGGCATTTTAACAAACCAAAAACATGATTTTGCCTATAAGTTTTGATCTGTTTGTGGTTTGCCTAATGAATGTGATTCTTAAGACATGAACTTGCAATCGTTGCTGAGTCACACTTTTGAAATGATCAGATCAATTTGCCATGGTGACTCTTAACCGCTGGACTGCTTGGACCCCGTTGATCGCCGCTTGCGGCTATATTTAGGGGTCCAAGCAGCGAAGCTGCTGGAACCCTATTGTATTTGTTCCGATTTTTATTATTATTATTATTATTATTATTATTATTATTTTTCTGCCCTAAAAGTGTTTGCCCAGCCAAAACTATAAAACCTACAGCTACCAAACCTGGTGGATAGGTTTCTATATCCACCCACTACTCAGGTTAAAAAAATTAGCCCGATTGGCCACATGGTGGCGCTATAGAGAGCCTCAACGTGTTTTGACCTGTAACTCTTGAACCGTTTGGGCTAGAATCAAAATTCTTTTTTCCTGTGATTCCCTGGCTCAAGCTGAACAAAAAAGCCTCTTGGACCAAATTGATGCGTCATAATAGATTTTCCGCCATTTTGAATTTTATCAAAAAGCTTCAAAATTTTTCACAGGCCACAAATTTTGTCCAATCTTACCCAAACTTGGTACAGATGATCTTTAGACCAAGCCTCACAAAAGTTATCGGATGGATTTTTGATTTTCAAGACCGTTTGTCTGCTCCAGCCAATTGAAATTTGCGGCGAAGCCGCCAAACAGGAAGTGAGGTCATATCTCCTAAATGCAATGTCCAATCATCACCAAACTTGGCAGGCCTCGTCTACACCGTACTACAATCAAGCTTCCTGAATTTGGTGTAAATCCATCCATAGGTGGCGCTATAGCACACAAATGCTCATAACTCCTAAACCCATAGTCCAATCAACTTGAAACTTTGCAGGCTGCATGTTGGTCAAGCCTACTATGATTACCTGTAAGTGCAAGGTGATTGCTCAAACAACATGGCTGACATTAGCCAATCAAATTTCATTACACGTTACACCCACGTAGCTATCACTTATCATCATTAAACTGTATAGGATGGTTAAGGATGTACCAAACAGCAATCCACATGAATATTATTTTGATAGGCCAGACGGTGGCGCTGTAGAGAGAGACAACGTGTTTTGGGCTATAACCCTTGAACCGTTTGGGCTAGAATCAAAATTCATTTTCCACCTGATTCCCTGGATCCAGATGAACAAAACAGTTTCACACCAAAATTATTTGTCATGACAGCTCTTCGGCCATTTTCAAATTTCTGAAAAAGTTTAAAAATTTTTCACAGGCCACAAATTTTGTCCAATCTTCCCCAAACTTGGTACAGATGATCTTTAGACGAAGCCTCACAAAAGTTATCGGATGGATTTTTGATTTTCAAGACCGTTTGTCTGTCACAGCCAATTGAAATTTGCGGCGAAGCCGCCAAACAGGAAGTGAGGTCATGTCTCCTAAATGCAACGTCCAATCATCACCAAACTTGAGATGCCTCATCTACAGGCTACTACAATCAAGTTTACCGAATTTGGTGTAAATCCATCCATAGGTGGCGCTATAGCACACAAATGTTCATAACTCCTAAACCCATAGTCCAATCAACTTGAAACTTTGCAGGCTGCATGTTGGTCAAGCCTACTATGGACATCTACAAGAAGAAGGTGATTGCTCAAACAGGATGGCAAATATCAGCCAATCAAATTTTAGTCACCATTATACTAACATAGCTATCACCTATCTTCACGAAACTTTATCGGATGGTTAAGGATGTATCAAAGAGCGATCTATATGAACATTGGTCTGATTGGCCTGATGATGGCATTTTAACAAACCAAAAACATGATTTTGCCTATAAGTTTTGATCTGTTTGTGGTTTGCCTAATGAATGTGATTCTTAAGACATGAACTTGCAATCGTTGCTGAGTCACACTTTTGAAATGATCAGATCAATTTGCCATGGTGACTCTTAACCGCTGGACTGCTTGGACCCCGTTGATCGCCGCTTGCGGCTATATTTATTATTATTATTATTATTTTTCTGCCCTAAAAGTGTTTGCCCAGCCAAAACTATAAAACCTACAGCTACCAAACCTGGTGGATAGGTTTCTATATCCACCCACTACTCAGGTTAAAAAAATTAGCCCGATTGGCCACATGGTGGCGCTATAGAGAGCCTCAACGTGTTTTGGCCTGTAACTCTTGAACCGTTTGGGCTAGAATCAAAATTCTTTTTTCCTGTGATTCCCTGGCTCAAGCTGAACAAAAAAGCCTCTTGGACCAAATTGATGCGTCATAATAGATTTTCCGCCATTTTGAATTTTATCAAAAAGTTCAAAAATTTTTCACAGGCCACAAATTTTGTCCAATCTTACCCAAACTTGGTACAGATGATCTTTAGACCAAGCCTCACAAAAGTTATCGGATGGATTTTTGATTTTCAAGACCGTTTGTCTGCTCCAGCCAATTGAAATTTGCGGCGAAGCCGCCAAACAGGAAGTGAGGTCATATCTCCTAAATGCAATGTCCAATCATCACCAAACTTGGCAGGCCTCATCTACACCGTACTACAATCAAGCTTACTGAATTTGGTGTAAATCCATCCATAGGTGGCGCTATAGCACACAAATGCTCATAACTCCTAAACCCATTGTCCAATCAACTTGAAACTTTGCAGGCTGCATGTTGGTCAAGCCTACTATGATTACCTGTAAGTGCAAGGTGATTGCTCAAACAACATGGCTGACATTAGCCAATCAAATTTCATTACACGTTACACCCACGTAGCTATCACTTATCATCATTAAACTGTATAGGATGGTTAAGGATGTACCAAACAGCAATCCACATGAATATTATTTTGATAGGCCAGACGGTGGCGCTGTAGAGAGAGACAACGTGTTTTGGGCTATAACCCTTGAACCGTTTGGGCTAGAATCAAAATTCATTTTCCACCTGATTCCCTGGATCCAGATGAACAAAACAGTTTCACACCAAAATTATTTGTCATGACAGCTCTTCGGCCATTTTCAAATTTCTGAAAAAGTTTAAAAATTTTTCACAGGCCACAAATTTTGTCCAATCTTCCCCAAACTTGGTACAGATGATCTTTAGACGAAGCCTCACAAAAGTTATCGGATGGATTTTTGATTTTCAAGACCGTTTGTCTGTCACAGCCAATTGAAATTTGCGGCGAAGCCGCCAAACAGGAAGTGAGGTCATGTCTCCTAAATGCAACGTCCAATCATCACCAAACTTGAGATGCCTCATCTACAGGCTACTACAATCAAGTTTACCGAATTTGGTGTAAATCCATCCATAGGTGGCGCTATAGCACACAAATGTTCATAACTCCTAAACCCATAGTCCAATCAACTTGAAACTTTGCAGGCTGCATGTTGGTCAAGCCTACTATGGATATCTACAAGAAGAAGGTGATTGCTCAAACAGGATGGCAAATATCAGCCAATCAAATTTTAGTCACCATTATACTAACATAGCTATCACCTATCTTCACGAAACTTTATCGGATGGTTAAGGATGTATCAAAGAGCGATCTATATGAACATTGGTCTGATTGGCCTGATGATGGCATTTTAACAAACCAAAAACATGATTTTGCCTATAAGTTTTGATCTGTTTGTGGTTTGCCTAATGAATGTGATTCTTAAGACATGAACTTGCAATCGTTGCTGAGTCACACTTTTGAAATGATCAGATCAATTTGCCATGGTGACTCTTAACCGCTGGACTGCTTGGACCCCGTTGATCGCCGCCTGCGGCTATATTTATTATTATTATTATTAGGGGTCCAAGCAGCGAAGCTGCTGGAACCCTATTGTATTTGTTCCGATTTGGGGTCCAAGCAGCGAAGCTGCTGGAACCCTATTGTATTTGTTCCGATTTGCCCTAAAAGTGTTTGCCCAGCCAAAACTATACAAGCTACAGCTACCAAACCTGGTGGATAGGTTTCTATATCCACCCACTACTCAGGTTAAAAAAATTAGCCCGATTGGCCACATGGTGGCGCTATAGAGAGCCTCAACGTGTTTTGGCCTGTAACTCTTGAACCGTTTGGGCTAGAATCAAAATTCTTTTTTCCACTGATTCCCTGGCTCAAGCTGAACAAAAAAGCCTCTTGGACCAAATTGATGCGTCATAATAGATTTTCCGCCATTTTGAATTTTATCAAAAAGTTAAAAAATTTTTCACAGGCCACAAATTTTGTCCAATCTTACCCAAACTTGGTACAGATGATCTTTAGACCAAGCCTCACAAAAGTTATCGGATGGATTTTTGATTTTCAAGACCGTTTGTCTGCTCCAGCCAATTGAAATTTGCGGCGAAGCCGCCAAACAGGAAGTGAGGTCATATCTCCTAAATGCAATGTCCAATCATCACCAAACTTGGCAGGCCTCATCTACACCGTACTACAATCAAGCTTACTGAATTTGGTGTAAATCCATCCATAGGTGGCGCTATAGCACACAAATGCTCATAACTCCTAAACCCATTGTCCAATCAACTTGAAACTTTGCAGGCTGCATGTTGGTCAAGCCTACTATGATTACCTGTAAGTGCAAGGTGATTGCTCAAACAACATGGCTGACATTAGCCAATCAAATTTCATTACACGTTACACCCACGTAGCTATCACTTATCATCATTAAACTGTATAGGATGGTTAAGGATGTACCAAACAGCAATCCACATGAATATTATTTTGATAGGCCAGACGGTGGCGCTGTAGAGAGAGACAACGTGTTTTGGGCTATAACCCTTGAACCGTTTGGGCTAGAATCAAAATTCATTTTCCACCTGATTCCCTGGATCCAGATGAACAAAACAGTTTCACACCAAAATTATTTGTCATGACAGCTCTTCGGCCATTTTCAAATTTCTGAAAAAGTTTAAAAATTTTTCACAGGCCACAAATTTTGTCCAATCTTCCCCAAACTTGGTACAGATGATCTTTAGACGAAGCCTCACAAAAGTTATCGGATGGATTTTTGATTTTCAAGACCGTTTGTCTGTCACAGCCAATTGAAATTTGCGGCGAAGCCGCCAAACAGGAAGTGAGGTCATGTCTCCTAAAAGCAACGTCCAATCATCACCAAACTTGAGATGCCTCATCTACAGGCTACTACAATCAAGTTTACCGAATTTGGTGTAAATCCATCCATAGGTGGCGCTATAGCACACAAATGTTCATAACTCCTAACCCATAGTCCAATCAACTTGAAACTTTGCAGGCTGCATGTTGGTCAAGCCTACTATGGATATCTACAAGAAGAAGGTGATTGCTCAAACAGGATGGCAAATATCAGCCAATCAAATTTTAGTCACCATTATACTAACATAGCTATCACCTATCTTCACGAAACTTTATCGGATGGTTAAGGATGTATCAAAGAGCGATCTATATGAACATTGGTCTGATTGGCCTGATGATGGCATTTTAACAAACCAAAAACATGATTTTCCCTATAAGTTTTGATCTGTTTGTGGTTTGCCTAATGAATGTGATTCTTAAGACATGAACTTGCAATCGTTGCTGAGTCACACTTTTGAAATGATCAGATCAATTTGCCATGGTGACTCTTAACCGCTGGACTGCTTGGACCCCGTTGATCGCCGCTTGCGGCTATATTTATTATTATTATTATTAGGGGTCCAAGCAGCGAAGCTGCTGGAACCCTATTGTATTTGTTCCGATTTTTATTAGGGGTCCAAGCAGCGAAGCTGCTGGAACCCTATTGTATTTGTTCCGATTTTTATTATTATTATTATTATTTTTCTGCCCTAAAAGTGTTTGCCCAGCCAAAACTATACAAGCTACAGCTACCAAACCTGGTGGATAGGTTTCTATATCCACCCACTACTCAGGTTAAAAAAATTAGCCCGATTGGCCACATGGTGGCGCTATAGAGAGCCTCAACGTGTTTTGGCCTGTAACTCTTGAACCGTTTGGGCTAGAATCAAAATTCTTTTTTCCTGTGATTCCCTGGCTCAAGCTGAACAAAAAATCCTCTTGGACCAAATTGATGCGTCATAATAGATTTTCCGCCATTTTGAATTTTATCAAAAAGTTAAAAAATTTTTCACAGGCCACAAATTTTGTCCAATCTTACCCAAACTTGGTACAGATGATCTTTAGACCAAGCCTCACAAAAGTTATCGGATGGATTTTTGATTTTCAAGACCGTTTGTCTGCTCCAGCCAATTGAAATTTGCGGCGAAGCCGCCAAACAGGAAGTGAGGTCATATCTCCTAAATGCAATGTCCAATCATCACCAAACTTGGCAGGCCTCATCTACACCGTACTACAATCAAGCTTACTGAATTTGGTGTAAATCCATCCATAGGTGGCGCTATAGCACACAAATGTTCATTACTCTGAAACCCATTCTCCAATCAACTTCAAACTTTGCAGGCTGCATGTTGGTTAAGGCAACTATTGATATCTACAAGAACAAGGTGATTGCTCAAACAACATGGCTGACATTAGCCAATCAAATTTCATTACACGTTACACCCACGTAGCTATCACTTATCATCATTAAACTGTATAGGATGGTTAAGGATGTACCGAACAGCAATCCACATGAATATTATTTTGATAGGCCAGACGGTGGCGCTGTAGAGAGAGACAACGTGTTTTGGGCTATAACCCTTGAACCATTTGGGCTAGAATCAAAATTCATTTTCCACCTGATTCCCTGGCTCCAGATGAACAAAACAGTTTCACACCAAAATTATTTGTCATGACAGCTCTTCGGCCATTTTCAAATTTCTGAAAAAGTTTAAAAATTTTTCACAGGCCACAAATTTTGTCCAATCTTCCCCAAAGTTGGCACTGATGATCTTTACACCAAGCCTCACAAAAGTTATCAGATGGATTTTTGATTTTCAAGACCGTTTGTTTGTTACAGCAAATTGAAATTGGTGGCGAAGGCGCCAAACAGGAAGTGAGGTCATATGTCCTGAATGCTATGTCAAATCATCATAGACCTTTAGATGCCTAATCTACATCCCATTGAAGTCAAGCGTACCGAGTTTGGTGTAAATCCATCCATAGGTGGCGCTATAGCACACAAATGTTCATAACTCCTAAAGCCATTGTCCAATCAACTGGAAACTCTGCATGCTGCATGTTGGTCAAAGCTACTATGGATATCTCTAAGTACAAGGTGATTGCTCAAACAAGATGGCCAACATCAGCCAGTCAAATTTTAGTAGTCCTTTTACTCAGCAAACCAAAACATGTTTTTCCCTGTAAGTTTCAACTGTTTGGTCAACAGTCAAAATGTTTTTGTCTGAATCCCTGGCTCCAGATACACCTTTAAAATATATCTTCCCCAAGAGAGTTTTTCCAATTTTCATGAAACTTGGTGCACAGCATCATCACACCAGTGTAAAGAAAGTTCCTATTGTTAAAAAGTGTGGCTGTAGTTAGCAAATGAAAAAACTGTGGTCATGGCCTCTATTGATATAATGACCTATAACTTTTGAATGTAATGTGCAATCATCACCAAACTCATCTATAGGACAGTAGATTGAAGCCTATGTTTGGTGCAAAAAAACTATTCTGTAGTTAAATTGCGAAGGAAAGGTGTATGTCAAAAATGGCCACCAATTGTTAAATGTAATTAATAGTTTTCATAGGAATAAGAAGTAAAACAACTGCCTTTTTACACTTCATGTCGTTTAACACATGGATAGGTTGTTTCACAATCTGTTGTTTGATCGTAACATGCCAATATTGCATAGTGGAAGTTCATGTCATTTTTCAGAATTACTCAAAATGAAAAGGGAACAAAACAGAATTTACTTACATAGCTACAAACCTAATTGGAACAACTGGATTACCAAATCTTGAGTTTTGCAGTATATTTTCATGCAGCTGGCACCTCCAGCTTGCAATGAAATTAACTACTGAGTAAGGGTAGCTCAGCTTTGCAATGTCCTGACCACTTTTTTTTTTAAACTTCTTTATTACAGTGGCACAAACAGCTATGTCCTTTTTTATCAAGCAGATGTATAAAATGAAAAAGCACAAAAATATACTTGTATATTTCACATTTATTTCAGTGTTCAATCAATGAATTTAACAATCAACAGAGATGATAAATATAACAGAAAACATGAAATGGAAGTATAATGGGAATAAATGCATCTTGTGTGCTGTATTTCTTTAAGAGGTGCGTCCTGTCCATACACTGCATTGCAGTCCTGACAGGTGTCTTGAATCTGAGATGACAGTTTTGAATGTCACCTGTGCCATAATGGCTATCGGTTGTCTTCAGTCCTTGGGAACAATATTTGGCTGCTAGGTGGCTGAAAGAGGCATGTGGTTGTCTTTGGAGTCCTGGCCTAGTGTGCATGCTCTGCATTCAGGACATGTATGTGGTTGAGTAAATGGTGGTTATTCCATTGGCACAACAGTTTTGAAGTAAAAAAATGATTTTGCTTCTTTAAGCTTCTTAATGTTATAGCATTTCCCTGGACAGATTACACTGGTCTATTTTATTTTTGCCTGCAGTGGTGGACTCCCTTTGGTTGACTCTAGGCAGGAGATCCTACACTTTTCAAGCTCACACGACCTCACTGGTCAGAGGTTTCATAGGAATATCTTGCCATCTTTTATTAATTCTCAGTGGCGGCACACACCTGCCTTAGGTTGCCTCCCACCCTTAGGAGGTCTTACCCGTCATTGATGTGTGCCTCTGGTCTACACTGAGCTACACTACACTGAGTCATAGTGTTGTCTCTTCCAAATCGCAAACGGACATGATATATCATCTCGTCTCAACATTACTTGTTTGTATCATCACTTGGATGTTAAGCCAACATAAATTGCTACTTAGTATTTACAGTAAAGGGATATAATTGTACACTTGTCTGCCTCATTCAGAGTAAATATGTAGCTTAACATTTCAATGAGAAATATTTATATATACACATACATATTTACAGACCAAACTAACTGACCTGCGCAGCTGACACAACATAAAAAATACATACATTTGTACAACAATTAATTGGTTTATGATATACAACACATACATTTGTGAAGTACACATAAATCTCTGGGTATGAAAGTGGGATCCATTTGAACATTTATATTCAAATATACAATATCAATGTCAGTTAAATTATTCTTTTCATAGTCACTTGATACACTTTTCCACTTCAGGCAGACATTGGTAATGTCAAAAATTGACAGCCTAATTTACCAAAGCAGTCATTTATACCCATGTACACTACCCTACCAAATGTACTGGGACACTGGTTGGTTAAGTGGAGAGTATCACAAATTAAGACATTACAAAATGCCACAAGGTAATGAAACAACAGACTTTCAGATGGGGTGACTGTAGGGTGCAATTTAGCATGAATTTCAGCACTGAATGCCACCCCTTGCATCTGGACAACCCTATCTATCCTTCACTGTGGCAGTTCTGTGTAAAAGGCCCCTGCATGTTAATGCCTTGTGCTACAAAGCATGCACCGTATGTTCATGGCTTCAAGACAACAATGGCAGAATAGTTGATTGGCCAGCATAAAACCAAGGTTTGAATTGATCTGGGATGAATTGTAACGCACAATAAGGGTACATACTTACTAGGTTTGAGTTGCATTTTTTCAATTTTTTTCAAATTACTTCTTAAAATAAAACCTTATTTATTGCAGTTTTTACTTTTTATTTTACAAGTAGTTTTTCCCTTCTTTTATTTGTTTTGTCAATCTTCCCATATTTTATTGTTTCTTTTGTTTATTTTTTGTCTTTTCATTTTTTGTAATTTTTTTTTCTTTTTAGAATCAGGGTACATCCAAATTGGTGATGTCAATCAATAAGCTTATTAAATACATCTCATGTTATCAGATGTTATCATTGTTCCATCTGATAACATGAAAGTGTTCTGATAAGACTTTCATGTTATCAGAAATTACAGTAATGTGGTTATGCAAGCCAAAGGTGGTATTAAAAGGTAAATAAATGATTTCAATCAAACCATATTTTGCCCTGAAATACAGGTGTCTTAATACTTTTGGTAGAGTAGTGTACACCCACAGGGGCCGTCCATTTCTTCTGTACCCCTGTATCCCCCTCCCCCCAAATTAGCGGACGATCATAATGCAAAATACTAACTGCAAAAACATCTTTACAAATACTGTTCTCTAGACCACTTTACTGAAAAAAATGTATTACAACACATTCATGGCAGCTAAAATACGTTGGCATGATATCAACATTAATGCAATCGGCCGTAATATCTTTAATATATATGTGATCGATTAATGTACCGTTTTCAGTGGTTGCATCTTTAACAACTTGAGTGAATCCATATTGCTGCATAACCTTGTGAACAGAGGATGTGACAAACAGATTTTCATTAAAATCACCCATGATTATCTTGCCTCCTGAAAATGTATTCATGTGATCAATCAAAGCTATCAGCTTATGTCGGAATGCAGGAAGCATGTATGACGGTGGTCTATACAAAACTGCCACAACTGTTCTCAGAGGATCAACAGTAAACATCACACATTCAATGTTAATACATGGCAAATCTATTAGACCACAATCAGTGCCTTCTCTGTAGTACACACCAACACCTCCATGCTGCTGTTGTTTCAATTCAGCAAATAATTGTTCACTTTCGTCATATGCAAGGCATCTAGGTTTGCTGTGAAATGAAAAACCTGTCAGTTGAGCTTCATCAATGGAATGTTCATGTTTTAGCCATGTTTCTGTCACACAAATGACATCTGCCTCCATATACCTTTGGTCATGTCTTATGTCTTCAACATGGGATGTGAGTCCTTCAACATTGTGTAAAATGATCTTGTGTGATGGCTCTGGGACTTTATTTAAAGCTTTGATGAATGCAGGCATGTCTTCCATTGACTTTTCAATAGTATCTTTAGCATATATAGCTGTCTGCTTAAAATCTTCTATTGTAAGTCCTTTCAAAGACGTCACACGACTCAATGCCACATATGCTTGTCCAGGAGCAAAGATCTTTTTGAGTGAGACAACAGCCTTTTCCACTGTTAAACCCTGTACTTTGTGCACAGTGCAAGCCCAAGCTAATTTCAAAGGAAATTGACGCCTCATACCACCACTGTTTGTCACTCGTTCCTCCTCTGCCTCAATTGGGGTCGCTGTTTGCAGTCCAGGTTCTAAAGATCGCTTCTTGGCTCTCATTGTCGTACCAACCTTTTCATCATCAAAGGTAACATATATTCTTGATGGGAAAGTTTCATCATCTTCATAACATACTTTAGAAACAGTGCCAAATACCCCATTTACAAGTCCATCTGAAACATCAATGTTTTTCAGTAGCATTACACGTGCATGTACACCAAGCGTGAGTGATCTTTCCAGACAAGTATTAAAAACCTTGCCATGATGCCCATTTTTTCTTTCCAATCGACCAGTTTTAGCAATCCTCTCAAAATCCTGAGCTTCAATGGAAATGACATAAGGGCATACTTTATGCAACATCTTAAAGTTATGATCATCAACCTCACTGTTAGTTGCATAAATGTGAATGTCAGTACTCTCCTCTCCTTCACCTGTCTCACATTGCTTTAGCGCAGTAGCATCTTGTTCTTGTAAAGGTTCATCTTTTTTGTGTTTCCTTATGCGATTCAGTAATTCTGCAAACTGGACGTCTTTCTGTCGAACAATATCAGTTAGTTCAGTCAGAGTGAAATGATTTGACCATAAATTCACACCTTTTGGCTCAGAATATAGAGGTTTTCCTTTCACTGGGGCCAACTGATAAAAATCTCCCACAGCAATTACAGAAACTTTTCCAAAAGCAGAGTAATCACCTGTCTGCTTAATCTGTCTCAGTCTGCCGTGAATGTATGCAAGGATTTTATGATCAACCATTGATATTTCATCAATAATTAATATTTGGAGGTTTCCCAGCTTTGCTCTCAAAGAATTGATTTTTTCCTCCCTGAGTGGTTGATAAGGTAGTGTTGCATCTGTTCCAATTGAAAAGCAATTGTGAATTGTTGAGGCATTAATGTTATAGGCGGCAACACCAGTTGGAGCTGTTAATAACACATGTGTCTCATCAGGGTTGTGTGACAACTGTGATAGAATACGGGATGCTTCATAATATACTGCCTTTATTAAGTGAGATTTACCAGTCCCAGCACCGCCAGATACAAACACATGGAATGGGTCAGGGTTCTCACCACGTCTTTTCTGTAAACACCAGGAACGAATTGTATAAAAAACCTGTGACTGTTTTTCATTCAGTGAACGGAGCAACAGCATTGCATCCTCCTTTCGCATTCCATAGGGGTTATGTTCAAATGTGCAAATGTTATCTTTGTTTGGTTCGAGATCTGGTATGATTTCATCACTTTCCTCAGCATCTGTACTTCGAACTGTCATGCTCTCAATACATTCTAACCGTTCCAGTTCAGCTTCTGGACAAATTTGTGCCCAGGCATCTTCCATCACACCATTCATTTCCAGATCTTGTTGAGCTTTTTCTATGTCGTCAGCTTCTTTCTCAAACCTTTTCCTGTTTGAGTCCACAATGAATTTCACAGACTCGAGTTTACTATCAAACTGTTTAACAAATCCTGTGTTGTAGAAATCTTCAAAGGTATTGAAGTTTAATGGTTTCAGTTGACAGTCAACATAATGAGGCAAAAAAAGTTGTAAGATGCTATGGTAATATTTCTCTGGGTTTTTGGTTGGTGAAAAACGAGCATATCGTACAACTGCAACATTTGTGCGTGACCTTTTCCTTACAAATCCTAGTCCATTATCCAACTTAATACTGTTTGGTGCTGAGCTCTCAGATTTTGACAAAATTCTGTACTCAGATGCAAAGCTTGCCAAACACATTTCAGCTAATTCCTTTGTTTTTGGTCTCCCTTTGTATTTGTCTACGATGCTGTTCATCCATATGTTTTCTTTGTCAATGTCACCACATTCACTTTTCTTTTGAATAACACTGAGTGGAAGACTCATCCTTATTGCGTGTTCACCAGTTGGGATAAACTGTACCTTTTGAGAACCCTCTTTTAGCCTCATGTTTGTCAGGCGATAGACACTCTCTTGCGCAGAAATTTCACGATTATGAAGAAAGACACTACCGAGTTTTTTTAAAGCTTGCTTGGCGTCAAGATTACCTTGATTTGATGCCTCTTTTTGTGCATGATCCAGCAGCAATCCCATTTCTCTTTCTGCTTTTGAAATGTACGAGATGATGTAAACTATACAAGAGTATGCATCAACAACATATTGAATGTCCATGTTTGCATTCCAGCACCGCAAAAGATCTCTGTTGTATTGATTTACCCAAATGTCACTGGGTTTTCTTTTTAAAACTATACTTGTTTTTTTGCTCATTGTCTTGTAAGCACATTCAAATATGACTTGAGATATACCAATTGAAGCAAACAAGGAGTCCACTGAATCAAACTTTATGTCAGCATTTGTCAAAACCTCCCTTACTCTTTTCATGATTGCTTCTGCTAGATCTTTTGTCATAGGTGGGCCATCATTAGTATACTTATCTTTTCCATGATTTTCTTTGTGATCACATTTTTTATCAGAATTTTGCTTAGCTTCTTCAGCATCTTTACTTCTTGTGATAAAAGTGTTTTCAGATGGTGGGCGTGGGAAGTTGAATCTGCAGGTTGTTCCCTTTTTTTTGCATGTTTTTGCATGTTTTCTGCTGTGTTGTTGCACACTGGACACTATTTCATGCATTTCTGTATCATCAACAGGTGGCATCTCACATGACACATAACGATCAACAAATGTTACAACATCATGGTCATCATCTTTTTCAATTTGAGGTGCATCTTCCACCCAGAACAGGCAATGAGTATGAGGAGAACCCCGTTGCTGAAATTCCACTCTGTAAAAGTAGTCTATAATTTTACCAATTGGTTGTGCTGGTGACATGATCACATCTTTAAGAAAACAGTGGAATCGGTGATCAAACATTCTGGCAGCAGTTACAGGATTTCTTTTCAGTATGCCACACCTCTCTGACCAGTCCAAATCTTCAGTGCTCATGTCTCGGCCTTCTTGCTTTAGAATACTTTCCATCATTTCTTTCCATCGCATATCAGCTGAAGAAAAAGAGCAAAACCATGTTGGGATACCCAGCTGTCTGACCATAGCGAATAGATCTTTTTGAACGCTTTGCCAAAACACAGGAGTGCCTCTTATGGGTCTCAGAAATTTGTAGCCCTCATCAAAATTGAAAATCATTTGAAGTGAATCTTTGTTTGTCAGCATTTCTGAGGTAATGTTCATTCTGCTTCCACTGTCATACCCTTTCCTCAACGCAATAGATACATTGGACACAACTTGGTTGACCTCAGATAAATATTGTCCATAAAAAATGTAGTCCAAGTTCTTTGCAAATCTTCCATCTGCATTGAGTATTCGTGTATTGAAATATCTACACAGTGTCAACTTCTCTTGCCTTGCATCATGAAAAGTACCTGTGCCTTTTGGGAAAAGAACTGGGAAACATTTGGCTTCATTGCTTTCATCCATTAAGAGTCTCACTGGACTGTTTTGTTCTGCAGGGGCCACAGACATAATGCCATCAAAGTGCTGATCCAACACCTCTTGTGCAATATCAACAGATTGTAAACATGTATCCATGAACATACCATGTTGCTGTCTGTCATGTAGTGATTCATCAATGTTTTCCTCATTTCTTTCTCTCTCAGAAAATTCTTCTTTGTCAACAGAAATACACTCACATGTGTCATCAGCATGCTCATCACATTCTTCCTCAATTTTGCTAAGTGGATTAATCCATTCATTGTTAAAGTGTACATCTTCATACCATTTGTTGTGTTGTTTTAAATATGACAAAGCACCTTGTATTTTGTCAGTGTGTACATATTGATATTCATAATGCCCTTTGTAAGTTAACTTTCTCTTCAGTTTGACACGGATCATAAAATCATGACTTTCAGACCTTGGAAGTACATCAGCTACTTCTGTAATGTTTGATGGAACACATGTGACAGGTCCATGTACGCCATTTTGTCCTCCTTTTGGTAAGGCAAGGATTTTCATAAATGGAATGTGTTTTGCGATTAAATGTTGCTCAAGTGAGTTTAAATTGTTCAACTGTGGTGGGATAGGCTCCAAAGCAAGATTGTTTGCTACACTTTCCCCAGGCATTCTGCCATCAAGAAGCTTTCTGTGACATGTGTAACAAATCCATAGTACACTAGTCGGGCCTTTTTTAAAAATGCAGTCAGATATGCAAGTCTCATTGCATTTGTGAAGGTATGTTTCAGTTATGCATTTTTTTGCCATTGAAGCAACCACATTTCCTCTTTTTAAATATTGGTCTTTCTTGCATGTTATTACTTGATGTTTGAACAGTTGTCGATGGCATACAGAACACACATATTCTGGACCACAGCTTATTTTTTCTCTGAATTCTTGAGTAATACACTCCATTTCTTGCCTTTTATGAATTGATTCATTTCTTCTCTCCATATTTCTCATTTTAATTTTGTTAGCATAAGAAGCATCAGTTCTGTACTTATCAATATTATACTTTCTCACAGTTGCTCTGAGTTGGTCATCAGTGGCATATTTCACAACACTGTGCTCTCTCACCTTTACTCTGTGTTGGTCATCAGTGGCATATTTCACAACACTGTGCTCTCTCACCTTTGCTCTGTGTTGGTCATCAGTGGCATATTTCACAACACTGTGCTCTCTCACCTTTGCTCTGTGTTGGTCATCAGTGGCATATTTCACAACACTGTGCTCTCTCACCTTTGCTCTGTGTTGGTCATCAGTGGCATATTTCATGATACTGTATTGTTTAACATCTGCTCTGTGCTGTATGTCTGTTGCATATAACAAAATGCTATGCTTTTTCACAGATTGTTTATAATGTTCATCCTCAAGGTATCTTTTAACTGCCTTTTTGACTTTTTCATTTCGATAGTCTGTACTTGTTTCATATTGTCTCTTTTGTCTTTCAAGTTTACGTCGGCTAGATGTAGCATGGGAATGGATTGTATCTTGCTGTGATTTACTGCACAAATTGGCACAAACCTCAACATCTCTGTTTTTGACACAAGTCACAACTTCATAATGACATTCATTGCAATGCTTCAGGTATATTGCTCTTTCCTCATTGTTCTCTCTACTTGATCCAACAAAATTAGATGTAGAATATTTCAACCACTTGTTACGACTGTATGTAAAAATATGTACACCAAGAAGATCTGCAGCTGCCTGTATTTCAACTTCGGTTGCCCAGCTTCCAACATACTTCATTCGTGATGTGTTCACATAATGGTCAACAGAAGAATACCCATGTCTGAGATGATGTATGTACTTGGATGGATTCTTCTCCATATGCTTCACCACAGCAAGTCGGATTTTTCTGTGATCGTTCTCTCTTCCGCTGATTGCAAATGATACAGCTCTGAAAAAACAGTTACCATCACCCACAATAGCATTTGTTTCACAAGGATCATCCATTAGAATTGCTTCAATTGTGTCAACATCATCATTTCCATAGTGTACTACATTCAGCTTTGAACAAAGTCTTTTCTGCTGCTGAACTGTCAAAGGAGAGAACAGGAAACAAGTACTCTCAGATTCTTTCACCAACATCACTTCATCTGTACTGTGGTCAGACACTGTTAGATCATTGCTCTCATTCACAACATTTGAACTGTCAATACCCATATTAACACGGTTTACATAGTCACCTCTTTTAGCTTCAGTAGCTCTATTACGGAATGAATTACTCACATAACATTTGTCCGGTTTACTCTCCAATTCACAGCAGGTAAGTGGCTTGTCATTTTTACATATAGTTCTAGATTCAAGGTCAGTATGGTGTTGGCTGTGTGCACTGTGTTGGTTTGTGTTTACATCGGTGCCAGCAGCATATACCTCGGACATGTCATTTTGTTTGGCAACACCAATACAAAACCCATCCTTACCAATGCTGGCCTTGCATTTTAAAACTTCACTGTACAGTTCTCTGCTTACGTCAACAATTTCCTCTGACTCCATCTGCGCAGAATCTTCTGTGCCGTTACCAATACTCACTGCAACTGTAGCTTGCTTGTTCAATCCACTTCCAACTGCCTGCTGTACATACACCTTATTACCTTTCATGACATCACTGTAGAGTGGATGGCTGCGCGGAGAGCTCGCTGTGTTGACCATGTAGCTGGAAGATGTACCTGCTTCATTCTGCATTCCAGACAGTTCTGCGTTGACATCAATCATGACCGCTTCAACTCCAGTTATCTCAAATTGTGGTGTACTTACTCCAAATGACTGTGCCAGGTCAAAAACATAGCTGTACAGAGATTTAACAGAGCTGAAATAAGCTACAAAACTTGCCTCCTGTTGTTTCTGGTTAACAATTCTGTTAGCATGTGAATCAATCAGCGCAAACCATGATCCCTCTTTCACAATAGCACATGTATTAGCACAAATGGTTAACAGGCATGCATCATTACTCAGCAGTGTCCGCTGTAATGCTACATCAAATGGCATTGCAATATCACATATGGCATGGTCATACTCCTCAACAGATACAAATCCAGTGAAAGAATCAGCAAAGTTTATTGTGAAATCAAAATTACACAATCTTTGTCTCCTTGGCAGTTCAGACACGGCAATGTAACCCCTTCCTTGGACATGATCTCTTATGTTACCCTGAGCTCTCATTGACCTATAAAGGCAAGTCCCTTGCACCAAAACATCATCTAAATCTTGAGTCTCCCAAGTCAACACACACTTTGTCTTGCTTTTCAAAACTGCAGTCAGACTGATGGCACCACACTGCTTGTTCTGCGCATCTCCAAACTGTGGATGACCTTGATGAAAGGATCCTGTCAGGACAGATTTGTCAAGAAAATCATCAGGTTTAGTGAAAGACAAACAATCATGATCAGTAACAGGGTGTTCCACACAGTTTTGCACAGTATTTGACAGCAAGTTTGTTGGAGACTCACAAGAGTCAGAGTTAGGCATGGGAGTACCACACGAGTGAACTGAAAAGGTGTCCAGCATAGGTGTACCACACGAGTGAACTGAAAAGGTGTCCGGCATAGGTGTACCACACGAGTGAACTGAGAAGGGGTCTGGCATGTCTGTGCGACAAGAGTTTGAAAATGTTTGTTTGGCCTTGGGATAGGGAGGTGGCCCAACCCCCGACGAGTTTGTTTTGGCCTTGGGATAGGGAGGTGGCCCAACCCCCGACGAGTTTGTTTTGGCCTTGGGATAGGGAGGTGGCCCAACCCCCGACGAGTTTGTTTTGACTTTTTTTTCACGAGGAAGTATAACCTCGGCAGTGGACCCCTGGTCCTCTGCAGCACACCCCTGGTCAGCCAACCTTCGCTTGGCTGCCTGGGATCTTCGGCTGGGCCGTGGCATCTGCAACACACAAAGAAAACGCATGACAAACAGTCAAGTCTAACATACCACTACTGCTCAACTATTTCATTCAATATTACATTGTAATCATTTCATATTGTACAGTCTTATAAACGGATATATTGTGAAGACAGTGATGAACATATTTAGATAAAGGTTCTTAAACACCAACCACTTCAATTACTTACATATCAAATATTTCACTTTATTCATACCACATACATTCAGATTCTAACTGTGTACAATATTTGTACACAGAGAAAAAAACCTGCAGCCCCACTCCTGACTATGTGTAAGAATTAAGACTGATATTTAAAATATCTTCGACGTTATACTACCGTTTCACATTATCATACGTAATCATGAAAGTTCTGCACAAATAGTACTGCTGACAATCTCCAAGACACTGACCACATGTTCTAACCTTTTCATTTATAAGACATATAATGTGAGATGGTCTTATGTGTAAAACAGGAAACACATCAACACCGTTAGTATAAATTACATAATCAAGAGCATGGAGCAGGCATGGGTACAGCACAGAATACCTCACCTACATGTTGTTGCTGTTAGAAATACTCCACTGAGTCCAATCTATTGCATATTACCCGTAAGTACATTTTCCAGATATATATGGTATTTCACTAAAAACATTTACAAAACAGTAATAACACTTTTGCCGGTACGACTCTCCATCTTGCTTTCCTTGATTGATACGAAAGCATAAGCCACACCACATTCATCAATAACTTATGCTTACCTTCACTGTAGCAGTCACAGATTCAATATCTGGAACAGAAAGAAGTCTCTCAGGTTATTGCACAGATATACATCATGCAATTTCAAGTCAGAAACAATACATAGTTAGCTAGCCATTATTAAAATCCACAAATCATATTCCAATTTATTCTTACATAAGTGCCATTTATATACACTTACTGGGAAAAAATGCCATTACTATCGAACTCCATCAGACTGATGGACTGACAGGACTATTGATTAACATCAGTATCGGAATAATAAAGACAAAACGTTACTTACCCGACATGATAACTAAACTAGTTACACTTAATCCACTAAGGATTTTTTTTTTTTTTTTAAAAAAACCTGTTGCTACTTCATAAATATTTGAGGCAAATTAAAAGCATAACGTTGCCAACATCATATTACCCGACATTAGCGCCGAGTTACGCAACACCAACGTTACCGACAACGGCTAATCTCTAGCCAAGTAATTGACCATAACCTCAGCACAAAACAACCTAACCTTAATATATAATATAAATACCCTACCATCACTCAAGCTTGCCTTACCATCCAATTTAGTTGAAGTTAACTTACAACATAGAGGACCAACGAAACGATTAACACAATAACTTTACACTATAATGCTATATCATTAAACACAACATTGACATGAATGTTTTCTTCATTTGAGAAAGCACTTAGGGAATAATAATGAGCAATGGCTAAGAAATACAGCTTGGTAAAATAATCGCGTTTACTATGCATCGCAACGCCAAAGTGAAAGATTCTGCATGGATGCAGAAAAAAAAATTACCGATTTTTGAAAATTCTCAGTAGCATTCCATTAATTGGAAAACACAGGCTTTCGGTTCCTTCTCCATACCTAGAAGCAAAGATATAGAGTCCCATCTCGTAGTTTACACCCCCCCCCCCCTACAGACACTGCTATACCTGCTCTGTACAATCACACAAAAGCCCGACTGATGGGCTTTTATATGTTTATATCAGTCAAATGCCGGTTTTAAGTACACATTCTACGGTTCACATTCTAAATACACATTCCACAACCGTCAGTTTTTTTAAGGAACAGAATTGCATTCACAAAAGAAATTAGAATTATATTGTAATTATGAGAAAACATCTACTGAACTTTGTTTCCTACAACCGAATAAGGACGGTCGGCAATGATTGTGCTATAGCATTTAATCTGCTTTTATTTCCTTGTCGAAATGAGACACTATGAAATATTAGCCTAATGTTACTTAATGTGAATGGCAATGACAAGAAAAAAAGTCTCTACATGTTCAGACACACATCATTAGCCTTGTATTCTTGTTTTACTCAAAAAAAAAAAAAACCTTGGGGGAAAAGATGCATCATGACACATTCAGAATCGTTTTATAATCGAATCGCTACCCTTTCTGCCTTAATTGAACCATGAGACCAGTGAACATCCACACCTCCACTAACAAATTCTCACTTTATCCTGTTCCTCAACCAGCAAAAATCGCACTGCAATGACCCAGGACACTAACCACAAATATCGTTACACAGGGAACGTTCATGCGAAAACCGGTCTAATTCGCAAGTATAAAAATGTGCTTTCACCGAAATTATGGAGAGCTCAATGGACAAACTGACTTCCATACTAAACATCAATTAAATTACATGAAGGCACAGCTGGACAATTTAAAACAAAACATTACTCCTAGATTTTACTAGATAACAGGTATAAATACATCGTGCGGTTGAATCAAACCTATGCTTCAATAAACCCAACACGCTGCTAACAGATTAACACAGTGGTTTAAACTCTGGTAACGTAGCCTCACCGAAGCTATCGCTTCTAGCTGCGATGTACATTCACTTAATTGTTAGGCGTGGGGTCGATTTGCTAACAAAACTTTCACTCAAGCACTTATCTTTACTACATTACTGTGTATAAATCAAGCCTTAGGTGTATTACAATAATGTATTTCGGGAGCTTCACATCATTCATCGAAACACGTTAAAGACCGCGGCGCCATTTTATTTCCATCCAGTGCAACACGCTAGTTGCTACCAGCTAGCCCATTTCTAATTCGACGAAAAGACGAGGAAAACAAGCACCACTTCGACACAAATGAAGATATACCATTCCTAACATGATTATCTAACTATTTTGAGAATTATACCGCACTTCTGAACAACTATGAGCTAATGACTGACGGTTCCCTACCAGAATGAACACAAGCGACTTACCTTCACCGATGGCTGGATCACAATGAACTAACGTTGACCTATGACGTGTAATGACACTACCGTTTAACAACAATACATCAATATATTAAATTAATCATTTTTCAGTACATATACGATATCCCTTATATTTGTGATTTCCTCATATGCTTTCATTCAAGAGCTTCACATTACTACATGTAAATCAAGCATTAGATGTATTAAACTAATGGATTTCAGGAGCTTCACATCATCTACCATACAACTCAGACGTCAATCATCTTAAGATAATCTTAGCATGATATGTTGCTAACGGTTTACAGCTTAAGGTTTCCGGGTGAAACTCCGGCTTGTGAAATTTAATGAACTTTAATACGTTCATCAATCTTCGCATATAGGCTACTGCACAATCTCCATATAACTGCATGCACCCAACCATAACGTCCGTACTGACGGTACGGAACGATACCGTTACACGGGCAACGTTAATACCACCAAAAGCGTTCAAATTTGCAAGTTTAAAAGTGTGCTTCCAACAAACGTTATGTACAGCTCAACACACAACGTGACTTCCATGCTAACCTTTAACTGCTTAAATGAAGGTGCAGCTGGACAATTTCAAAAACAACACTATTTATATACTTTGCTAAACACCAGTTGTTAATACATCGTGCGTTTGAATCAAATCTCTGCTTCAATAAAACCAACACGCTGCTAACAGATTAACACAGTGGTTTAAACTCTGGTAACGTAGCCTCACCGAAGCTATCGCTTCTAGCTGCGATGTACATTCACTTAATTGTTGGACGTGGAGTTGATTTGCCAACAAAACTTTCACTCAAGCACTTATCTTTACTACATTACTGTGTATAAATCAAGCCTTAGGTGTATTACAATAATGTATTTCGGGAGCTTCACATCATTCATCGAAACACGCGAAAGACCGCGGCGCCATTTTATTTCCATCCAGTGCAACAGGCTAGTTGCTACCAGCTAGCCCATTTCTAATTCGACGAAAAGACGAGGAAAACAAGCACCACTTCGACACAAATGAAGATATACCATTCCTAACATGATTATCTAAATATTTTGAGAATTATATGACACTTCTGAACAACTATGAGCTAATGACTGACAGTTTCCTACCAGAATGAACACAAGCGACTTACCTTCACCGATGGCTGGATCAGAATGAACAAACGTTCACCTATGACGTGTAATGAGACTGCCGTTTAACAAAAATAATTCAATACCTTAAATTAATCATATTTCAGTATATATACGATATCACTTATATTTCTGTTCCACGATTTTACATTAATTTATACGGCTAATTAATTCTATTGAAGTTAGAAATATTTCGAAGTTCAACGACCATTTAGGCTACTGCCGGTGGCACAGCGCCATCATGTGCTTGTGGATTAATTGATCCAGTAGATGAAATAGTTCGGCGTGGAGTCATTCACAAACAACATTTCACCTCAGAGCTTTATCTCACTGCGATCAAGCCTGACATGTATTAAACTAATGGATTTCAGCAGTGTCACACCAATGAAGAAACAAAAACCCGTCGATTGCCATCTTATTTCCATGCCCTACAACAAGCTAATTGCTAGCCACACCATGTCATGCTTAACATCACCATCTTACTATTTTCATAACTATACTGCACTTCTTACCAAATACAACCTAACTAGTGAGGTTTACCTACTAGCAACAAAGTCTGCAACTTACCTTCACTACAGGTTCAATCAGAATGAAGTTCAACCTCCTAGTCACGTAAATCTATGAGGTGTAATAGAACTTCAGTTGAACAAAAATAATACATTACAGTAAATTAATTACGTTTCAATATAAATACAAGATCATTTCCATTTCTAATCCAAGAGTCTTCCATAATTAATTCATATTGCAAATTAATTTAACTGAATTTACAAACATTTCCAAGTTGCAGAAGCATTTAGGCAAGCTTCCCTGCCATACTGCCATCATGTGGTCGTTATCATTCTCATTGTTTCCACCGTCTTCCAAGTTTGCAAAGAACAGCAATTCTATCACAAAATTACATTGATAACCATTTACTCCATTTACATCAATTGATGTTGATTACTCAAATGACTGGTTTTATTGTTAATCAACGAGGATAAAAGGGAAGAGTTTGGAAATAACAATAGGTACGAAGGTAAGGTTTGTTCCTCCCTTCTTTTTCCTTGTTACCACCATAGTTACACAAGTACGCTTTTGAAAAACTCACCCCAGACTAGTTAGATCAACAAGCCTCCCAATGACTCCTATTAACACAATCAGTCACGCTACACAAAGAATGTAAATGTATGGCAATAAACCCAAGATAGGAATAAGCACTGTATGAAAATTGCTCCCTCATTACTGCAACATTGACCATTGCTCTACCAAGAGCAGACAGTTACACTGAAATACTAATTAAACACTATTTACCGATAACTTTACCTATTTTTCTCCGTCCAGAAAAGAATTGCATGCCTTACACATGAGTAGAAGAATAACACCAGTGGTGAACTTTATTAGTGAAAATGCACACAAACAGAACTAAAACACAAAAATGGAAACGTCACAAACTTAATCAGGCAGAAAGCAAGAACTATACATTGCCAAATGTCAGAACATGTCAGAACATCAACCAACTGAAAACTGCCATTGAACCAAGAAAACAAACGGGTTACAGCATCAACACACAGCACACATGAAAACGGACGAAATAAAAACAAACCAGAAAAACAAAGTAAGAAATCCACAAGTTCAGTGCTTTACCTCCTCATGCTCTAAAGATAACTCGTGTAATTCCCCTGCAAAGTCCGCTTCCAGCACTAGCCCACCCAGTTCGTTCTCTGCGCATTCCTGAATCGAAACGATCAGCCCCTCTCCGTTGACGGAAATATCAACTTGACCAATATTAAGAAAGTGTTCTTCGATCGCCTCCACGTCCTTCATGGACTCGCTCATTTCCTTCTCCTTCAAGTAGTTACATATAGCAGAGTTTGTGAAACTCAGGGACTGATCCTGGCCATTGCTGGTCAGCACCAAGACTCCGCTGTACGAAACAGCAAAGGAGGTAGATCTCTGTAAGAGTTTGCAGCGCTGGCATCTATGTGTTGACGCGCGAGTCACAAACTCCTCTTGATTGCTGTGGCATCTCCGACAACGGTGTTTGCCGATTATCTGTACTCCGTTGACAATTCCACGGATCATCGATGTGTTCTGGCGGTCATCACGGACCTCGATTGAGTCTGGCTGTCCCACGGCCGAGATCTCGCTGAGCGTCGTCGATGGGGTGCTGGTGAGAACCGTGCGGTCCCCGGATTTTCTGGTTGCCAGCTTCGCCAACCTGTACGACTTCGATACTTGGACAGCCAGTATCTGTTTGTCCCAGAGGGTGAGCGTCGTCTGACCAGTACGATCGCAGATCTGAAACTCCTTCAGCTCGCACTGGACGCCGTCTACAGCTACCACTTTGCTTACGGTGCCTTCGGGCAGGATCTTGACCTCCACCACGCCCACCTGTAACAAACACGCAGACAGAAAACATGGAATTACTACAAGGGCGATCTCCACAACGGCGCTCCGGATATGTATTTTCTTTCTAAGTACTGCATTAAAAGTTCCAGGATGAATGCCGGACAGAAGACATAAACGTCACAGCCAAGCAAAACTATTAACATTTCCTAATTCTCCTAGCTACACACATGCCTTCCAAAACATGCCGCTCAACTTACGCTCTGTCTTGGGCCAAGACGCAGCACCTCTCCGATCGTCATCTGTCCCATACTGGAAGGGTCTCTCCGGCAGAATTGTACGCCCTCCACCACCTCCAAACTGCTGCCGTTCGAACAGATCACGTCGAATCCACCGGGATCGGAGTAACCTGAATGGAGCAAAATATAAACCATTATTCTGTAAAACGCACCAATGCTTAAACCACTGAAAAACCTAAAGGATATCGAAATACGGGCCTACTTACTGACGCTTTTCTTCACATTTGCCAACTTGACTGCACGGTCGTTCTGCGAAGCTTGTACGAACGCCGTCCGCTTACCCACCGCAAACGCTACCAATCGGTGGTATTCTTCTCTGCCGGTCTGCAGGTTCGCCTCGAAATATCTGACATTCCGCCTAGAGGTTTTCACCGGTGACACGCTGTGCACATACCCCACAATGGTGTGGCTTTCCGCTTTTGCTTGTTTAGCCGGGCTGGCCATTCTCCCAGCTGATGCCAGGTGTGATTTCTCCTTTATGCTTCTCCTTATGCATAAAAATGTGTTGCCGTACCAGTATTTATAGGCAGCAGACTTGCCAGCATTTGTAACTTTGTTTATTTCGACATAGACAAGTCTCAAACTTAAACCCTGGAACAGACGTTTTGACCTTGGTATGCCTCATAATGCGAGTTGACCTAACTTTCAACTTCAAACAGCCTATTTCTCAAGTGTGCTCATCAAACAAGTAGGCTACCTGCGCGGCCCTGATTGAACATTTTTTATCTATAGATTTGCCATAATTTCTTGTACGAACTCGCATGCATGGCTCCTAATTCTCCATGATTCAAATTCAACCACATTTCAAAATGTGCGTGGAGTTCGCACCCCATGAATTCAAAAACATATAAAACTATTCCTTTGTGCTTGGCTTCTGCATGACAAATGAACATTAGTCCTCATACCGTTTTTGAGATATTAAACAAAACATTTTGCAAACATGTCAGGTCACTCTGCACCCCAACATTGTCAAAATAATCCCAACAAATTCCAGTTCGTTTCTGCAAGATAAATGAACATTTGTGCTCTCTTAATTGTAACTTATTAACGTTTCTTCATTCTGAAGTCAAGTAATGTCCAAATCTGTCCAAAGTGGTGTCATTCCTCTGTGCATCGTTTGTGCACGACAAATTAAGACTTGTGTTCATACCGTTTTTGAGATACCAAACAAAAGAGTTTGTAAACACAGAACTTCACTCAACCTGCATGAACTTCGCACCCAATATGTTCAAAAAAACATGTACAACTATTTTTTAACATCTGTACTCTTTTAATTTTAGTTATTAAGGTTTCATTTTTGCACTCAGCAGCCCAGTTATGTCCGAAACAGTCCAAATCAGTATCATTCATTTCTGCATTGTTTCGGCTATATGCATTTGTGACAATGCAGTTTGTAAGAAATTCAACGTGTTCAACAAATATCTGTTCTTCGTGCACAAATGAATCACAAACGAATGGCACCTATTTGGAAGAAATTGTACACTACTAGGTGTTGGGTGGAAAAAATGAAACCTTAATGTAAAAATGAAAACATCACACATGTTCATTTTTCGTCCACAAACGATCAAAAATAGGTTTATATGTTTTTGAACATATGGCATGCCAACTTCACGCAGGTTGAGTGACATGATATTTTTACAAAATGTTATGTTTACCATCTCATAAACGGTATGAGCACAAATGTTCATTTGTCGCACACAAATGATGAACAAAACAAATGAGAGTAACTTGGTCAGATTTGTACATAATTGGGATGCTGAGTTAAAAAATGAAACCTTAATAACTGCAAAATTTAAAGAGCACAAATAATAATTAGTAGTGCAAAAACGATCAGAAATAGTTCTGTATGTTTTTGCAACATCAGCAGTGTCAACTTCACGCAGGTATCATACCACACCTATAAACCCGACACTTTAACCCATACAAAAAACGCCATAATTCCCTGTTGACATGGTCTTTGTGCAAGAAAGCAAAGACGCATTATCTTTTGCACCGTCTGCGTTACTTTGTCTGGATTTAACACAAGCAAAATAATCACTGAAAAAAAAAACCCATGCACTGCCATCATATGCACTCTACAATTAAGTATCATACGCTACGCTGTCAGACACGGGATCTTTGACCTCCGCGACAGCGTGTCTGGATTGGCCCTGCAGAGACGTAGTAATTCTGCAATGTATTGCTTCCCCTTCGCACGCACTGGCCTACCCAGACAAACTAAGCTAGGAAGGTTATTCATTCCGAGGGCTGT
Source organism: Albula glossodonta (assembly GCA_019788955.1). NCBI lineage: Eukaryota > Metazoa > Chordata > Actinopteri > Albuliformes > Albulidae > Albula > Albula glossodonta. Next base: position 24,483 of record JAFBMS010000737.1, on the reverse strand, counting down.
TTCAGAAAGCAGGTTCTCATCCCCTTACTGCTATTTGTAACTTTGTTTATTTCGACCCACACAAGTCTCAAAGTTCAACCCTGGCACAGACGTTTTGACCTTGGTATGCCTCATAAAGCTAGTTGACCTCATTTTCAACTTAACCCAACCTTCAAATAGTCTATTTCTCAAGTGTGCTCATCAAACAAGTAGGCTACCTGCGCAGCCCTGATTAAACATTTTTTTATCTATAGATTTGCCGCAATTTCTTCTAGGAACACGCATACAGGGCTCTTAATTCTCCACCATTCAAATTCATCCACATTTCACAACCTGCGTGAAGTTCGCACCCCATAAGTTCAAAAACATATAAAACTATTCCTGATCGATTGTGCTTCGCTTGTGCATCACACATGAACATTAGTTCTCATACCGTTCTTCACATATTAAACATACAATTTTGCAAACATATCAAGTCACTCTGCACCCCACCATTGTCAAAATAATCCCGACAAAATCCAGTTCGTTTCTACACGACAAATTAACATTTGTGCTCTCTTAACTAAAACGTATTAACGTATTTTCATTCAGAACTCAAGTATTATCCAAGTCTGTCCAAACTGGTCTCATTCCTTTCTGCATCGTTTGTGCAGGAGAAATTGAGATTTGTTGTTTTTTTTTTTTCCACACACCAGACATAACAGTTTGTAAACATATAACTTCACTCAACCTGCGTGAAGTTCGCACCCAATATGTTCAAAAAACATATAAAACTATTTCTGAACATCTCTGCTCTTTTAATTTTAGTTATTAAGGTTTCATTTTTTTTTCACTCAGCACCCCAGGTATGTCCGAATCAGTCCAAATGAGTGTCATTCATTTCTGCATCGTTTATGCACGTTCCTATACGGGATATGAACATTTCTGATAATCCCGTTTGTAAGAAATTAAACAAGACATTTTTGAAGCGTTACGTCACGCACAACCACCACTGAAATGATTCTTAGATAGTTCAGCACTGGGTTCCTTTCGCCTTTCTCCTGACAAGGTTGTACATGTGCATCACTTGTAAAAAAAATATATATATATATATATGTGGTTTTATAACTTGACAAATACTGAACAACAAATATCTGTTCTTCGTGCACAAACTAATCACAAACGAATGGCACCTATTTGGAACTAATTGTACATTATTACGGTGCTATGTTTACCATCTCATAACCGGTATGAGCACATATGTTCATTTGTCGCACACAAACGATGCACAAAACAAATGAGAGTAACTTGGTCAGATTTGTACATTATTGGGATGCTGAGTTAAAAAATGAAACCTTAATAACTGCAAAATTTAAAGAGCACAAATGTTCATTTGTCGTGCACAAACGAACTGGATTGTCTCTGGATGATTTTGACAATGTTGAGGGGCTGAGTGACGTCATGTGTTTGCAAAATGTTATGTTTAATATGGTATGAGCACAAATAATAATTAGTACTGCACAAACGATCAGAAATAGTTCTGTATGTTTTTGCAACATCAGGAGTGTCAACTTCACGCAGGTATCATACCACACCTATAAACCCGACACTTTAACCAATACAAAAAACGCCATAATTCCGTGTTGACATGGTCTTTGTGCAAGAAAGCAAAGACGCATTATCTTTTGCACCGCCTGCGTTACTTTGTCTGGATTTAACACAAGCAAAATAATCACTGAAAAAAACCCCATGCACTGCCATCATATGCACTCTACAATTAAGTATCATACGCTACGCTGTCAGACACGGGATCTTTGACCTCCGTGACAGCGTGTCTGCATCGGCCCTGCAGAGACGTAGTAATTCTGCAATGTATCGCTTCCCCTTCGCACGGGTTCACCTAATAAATGTGATTCTCATGACATAAACCTCTTATCAGTACTTACAGTACTTACACTTTTAAAATCACATCAGATCAATTTGCCATGGTGACTCTTAACCGCTGGACTGCTTGGACCCCGTTGATCGCCGCTTGCGGCTATATTTATTATTATTATTATTTTTCTGCCCTAAAAGTGTTTGCCCAGCCAAAACTATACAACCTACAGCTACCAAACCTGGTGGATAGGTTTCTATATCCACCCACTACTCAGGTTAAAAAAATTAGCCCGATTGGCCACATGGTGGCGCTATAGAGAGCCTCAACGTGTTTTGGCCTGTAACTCTTGAACCGTTTGGGCTAGAATCAAAATTCTTTTTTCCTCTGATTCCCTGGCTCAAGCTGAACAAAAAAGCCTCTTGGACCAAATTGATGCGTCATAATAGATTTTCCGCCATTTTGAATTTTATCAAAAAGTTTCAAAATTTTTCACAGGCCACAAATTTTGTCCAATCTTACCCAAACTTGGTACAGATGATCTTTAGACCAAGCCTCACAAAAGTTATCGGATGGATTTTTGATTTTCAAGACCGTTTGTCTGCTCCAGCCAATTGAAATTTGCGGCGAAGCCGCCAAACAGGAAGTGAGGTCATATCTCCTAAATGCAATGTCCAATCATCACCAAACTTGGCAGGCCTCATCTACACCGTACTACAATCAAGCTTACTGAATTTGGTGTAAATCCATCCATAGGTGGCGCTATAGCACACAAATGCTCATAACTCCTAAACCCATTGTCCAATCAACTTGAAACTTTGCAGGCTGCATGTTGGTCAAGCCTACTATGATTACCTGTAAGTGCAAGGTGATTGCTCAAACAACATGGCTGACATTAGCCAATCAAATTTCATTACACGTTACACCCACGTAGCTATCACTTATCATCATTAAACTGTATAGGATGGTTAAGGATGTACCAAACAGCAATCCACATGAATATTATTTTGATAGGCCAGACGGTGGCGCTGTAGAGAGAGACAACGTGTTTTGGGCTATAACCCTTGAACCGTTTGGGCTAGAATCAAAATTCATTTTCCACCTGATTCCCTGGATCCAGATGAACAAAACAGTTTCACACCAAAATTATTTGTCATGACAGCTCTTCGGCCATTTTCAAATTTCTGAAAAAGTTTAAAAATTTTTCACAGGCCACAAATTTTGTCCAATCTTCCCCAAACTTGGTACAGATGATCTTTAGACGAAGCCTCACAAAAGTTATCGGATGGATTTTTGATTTTCAAGACCGTTTGTCTGTCACAGCCAATTGAAATTTGCGGCGAAGCCGCCAAACAGGAAGTGAGGTCATGTCTCCTAAATGCAACGTCCAATCATCACCAAACTTGAGATGTCTCATCTACAGGCTACTACAATCAAGTTTACCGAATTTGGTGTAAATCCATCCATAGGTGGCGCTATAGCACACAAATGTTCATAACTCCTAACCCATAGTCCAATCAACTTGAAACTTTGCAGGCTGCATGTTGGTCAAGCCTACTATGGACATCTACAAGAAGAAGGTGATTGCTCAAACAGGATGGCAAATATCAGCCAATCAAATTTTAGTCACCATTATACTAACATAGCTATCACCTATCTTCACGAAACTTTATCGGATGGTTAAGGATGTATCAAAGAGCGATCTATATGAACATTGGTCTGATTGGCCTGATGATGGCATTTTAACAAACCAAAAACATGATTTTGCCTATAAGTTTTGATCTGTTTGTGGTTTGCCTAATGAATGTGATTCTTAAGACATGAACTTGCAATCGTTGCTGAGTCACACTTTTGAAATGATCAGATCAATTTGCCATGGTGACTCTTAACCGCTGGACTGCTTGGACCCCGTTGATCGCCGCTTGCGGCTATATTTATTATTATTATTTTTCTGCCCTAAAAGTGTTTGCCCAGCCAAAACTATAAAACCTACAGCTACCAAACCTGGTGGATAGGTTTCTACATCCACCCACTACTCAGGTTAAAAAAATTAGCCCGATTGGCCACATGGTGGCGCTATAGAGAGCCTCAACGTGTTTTGGCCTGTAACTCTTGAACCGTTTGAGCTAGAATCAAAATTCTTTTTTCCTGTGATTCCCTGGCTCAAGCTGAACAAAAAAGCCTCTTGGACCAAATTGATGCGTCATAATAGATTTTCCGCCATTTTGAATTTTATCAAAAAGTTTCAAAAATTTTTCACAGGCCACAAATTTTGTCCAATCTTACCCAAACTTGGTACAGATGATCTTTAGACCAAGCCTCACAAAAGTTATCGGATGGATTTTTGATTTTCAAGACCGTTTGTCTGCTCCAGCCAATTGAAATTTGCGGCGAAGCCGCCAAACAGGAAGTGAGGTCATATCTCCTAAATGCAATGTCCAATCATCACCAAACTTGGCAGGCCTCATCTACACCGTACTACAATCAAGCTTACTGAATTTGGTGTAAATCCATCCATAGGTGGCGCTATAGCACACAAATGCTCATAACTCCTAAACCCATTGTCCAATCAACTTGAAACTTTGCAGGCTGCATGTTGGTCAAGCTTAGTATGGACATCTACAAGAACGAGGTGATTGCTCGAACAGGATGGCCACTATCAGCAAATCAAATTTTAGTCACCATTATACTAACATAGCTATCACCTATCTTCACGAAACTTTACAGGATGGTTAAGGATGTATCAAAGAGCGATCTATATGAAAATTGGTCTGATTGGCCTGATGATGGCATTTAAACAAACCAAAACATGTTTTGGCCTATAATTGTTGATCTGTTTGTGGTTTGCCTAATAAATGTGATTCTTAAGACATGAACTTCCAATCGTTGCTGAGTCACACTTTTCAAATGATCAGATCAATTTGCCCTGGTGACTCTTAACCGCTGGACTGCTTGGACCCCGTTGATCGCCGCTTGCGGCTATATTTAGGGGTCCAAGCAGCGAAGCTGCTGGAACCCTATTGTATTTGTTCCGATTTTTATTATTATTAGGGGTCCAAGCAGCGAAGCTGCTGGAACCCTATTGTATTTGTTCCGATTTTTAGGGGTCCAAGCAGCGAAGCTGCTGGAACCCTATTGTATTTGTTCCGATTTTTATTATTATTATTATTATTATTATTATTTTTCTGCCCTAAAAGTGTTTGCCCAGCCAAAACTATACAAGCTACAGCTACCAAACCTGGTGGATAGGTTTCTATATCCACCCACTACTCAGGTTAAAAAAATTAGCCCGATTGGCCGCATGGTGGCGCTATAGAGAGCCTCAACGCGTTTCGGCCTGTAACTCTTGAACCGTTTGGGCTAGAGTCAAAATTCTTTTTTCCTCTGATTCCCTGGCTCAAGCTGAACAAAAAAGCCTCTTGGACCAAATTGATGCGTCATAATAGATTTTCCGCCATTTTGAATTTTATCAAAAAGCTTCAAAATTTTTCACAGGCCACAAATTTTGTCCAATCTTACCCAAACTTGGTACAGATGATCTTTAGACGAAGCCTCACAAAAGTTATCGGATGGATTTTTGATTTTCAAGACCGTTTGTCTGTCACAGCCAATTGAAATTTGCGGCGAAGCCGCCAAACAGGAAGTGAGGTCATGTCTCCTAAATGCAACGTCCAATCATCACCAAACTTGAGATGCCTCATCTACAGGCTACTACAATCAAGTTTACCGAATTTGGTGTAAATCCATCCATAGGTGGCGCTATAGCACACAAATGTTCATAACTCCTAAACCCATAGTCCAATCAACTTGAAACTTTGCAGGCTGCATGTTGGTCAAGCCTACTATGGACATCTACAAGAAGAAGGTGATTGCTCAAACAGGATGGCCAATATCAGCCAATCAAATTTTAGTCACCATTATACTAACATAGCTATCACCTATCTTCACCAAACTTTACAGGATGGTTAAGGTTGTGTCAAAGAGCGATCAATATGAAAATTGGTCTGATTGGCCTGATGATGGCATTTAAACAAACCAAAACATGTTTTGGCCTATAATTGTTGAACTGTTTGTGGTTTGCCTAATAAATGTGATTCTTAAGACATGAACTTCCCATCAGTGCTTACAGTCACACTTTTCAAATGATCAGATCAATTTGCCATGGTGACTCTTAACCGCTGGACTGCTTGGACCCCGTTGATCGCCGCTTGCGGCTATATTTATTATTATTATTATTATCTGCCCTAAAAGTGTTTGCCCAGCCAAAACTATAAAAGCTACAGCTACCAAACCTGGTGGATACGTTTCTATATCCACCCACTACTCAGGTTAAAAAAATTAGCCCGATTGGCCACATGGTGGCGCTATAGAGAGCATCAACGTGTTTTGGCCTGTAACTCTTGAAACGTTTGGGCTAGAATCAAAATTCTTTTTTCCACTGATTCCCTGGCTCAAGCTGAACAAAAAAGCCTCTTGGACCAAATTGATGCGTCATAATAGATTTTCCGCCATTTTGAATTTTATCAAAAAGTTTAAAAATTTTTCACAGGCCACAAATTTTGTCCAATCTTACCCAAACTTGGTACAGATGATCTTTAGACCAAGCCTCACAAAAGTTATCGGATGGATTTTTGATTTTCAAGACCGTTTGTCTGCTCCAGCCAATTGAAATTTGCGGCGAAGCCGCCAAACAGGAAGTGAGGTCATATCTCCTAAATGCAATGTCCAATCATCACCAAACTTGGCAGGCCTCATCTACACCGTACTACAATCAAGCTTACTGAATTTGGTGTAAATCCATCCATAGGTGGCGCTATAGCACACAAATGCTCATAACTCCTAAACCCATTGTCCAATCAACTTGAAACTTTGCAGGCTGCATGTTGGTCAAGCCTACTATGATTACCTGTAAGTGCAAGGTGATTGCTCAAACAACATGGCTGACATTAGCCAATCAAATTTCATTACACGTTACACCCACGTAGCTATCACTTATCATCATTAAACTGTATAGGATGGTTAAGGATGTACCAAACAGCAATCCACATGAATATTATTTTGATAGGCCAGACGGTGGCGCTGTAGAGAGAGACAACGTGTTTTGGGCTATAACCCTTGAACCGTTTGGGCTAGAATCAAAATTCATTTTCCACCTGATTCCCTGGATCCAGATGAACAAAACAGTTTCACACCAAAATTATTTGTCATGACAGCTCTTCGGCCATTTTCAAATTTCTGAAAAAGTTTAAAAATTTTTCACAGGCCACAAATTTTGTCCAATCTTCCCCAAACTTGGTACAGATGATCTTTAGACGAAGCCTCACAAAAGTTATCGGATGGATTTTTGATTTTCAAGACCGTTTGTCTGTCACAGCCAATTGAAATTTGCGGCGAAGCCGCCAAACAGGAAGTGAGGTCATGTCTCCTAAATGCAACGTCCAATCATCACCAAACTTGAGATGCCTCATCTACAGGCTACTACAATCAAGTTTACCGAATTTGGTGTAAATCCATCCATAGGTGGCGCTATAGCACACAAATGTTCATAACTCCATAACCCATAGTCCAATCAACTTGAAACTTTGCAGGCTGCATGTTGGTCAAGCCTACTATGGACATCTACAAGAAGAAGGTGATTGCTCAAACAGGATGGCAAATATCAGCCAATCAAATTTTAGTCACCATTATACTAACATAGCTATCACCTATCTTCACGAAACTTTATCGGATGGTTAAGGATGTATCAAAGAGCGATCTATATGAACATTGGTCTGATTGGCCTGATGATGGCATTTTAACAAACCAAAAACATGATTTTGCCTATAAGTTTTGATCTGTTTGTGGTTTGCCTAATGAATGTGATTCTTAAGACATGAACTTGCAATCGTTGCTGAGTCACACTTTTGAAATGATCAGATCAATTTGCCATGGTGACTCTTAACCGCTGGACTGCTTGGACCCCGTTGATCGCCGCTTGCGGCTATATTTAGGGGTCCAAGCAGCGAAGCTGCTGGATATTGTATTTGTTCCGATTTTTATTATTATTATTATTATCTGCCCTAAAAGTGTTTGCCCAGCCAAAACTATAAAACCTACAGCTACCAAACCTGGTGGATAGGGTTCTATATCCACCCACTACTCAGGTTAAAAAAATTAGCCCGATTGGCCACATGGTGGCGCTATAGAGAGCCTCAACGTGTTTTGGCCTGTAACTCTTGAACCGTTTGGGCTAGAATCAAAATTCTTTTTTCCTGTGATTCCCTGGCTCAAGCTGAACAAAAAAGCCTCTTGGACCAAATTGATGCGTCATAATAGATTTTCCGCCATTTTGAATTTTATCAAAAAGTTTCAAAATTTTTCACAGGCCACAAATTTTGTCCAATCTTACCCAAACTTGGTACAGATGATCTTTAGACCAAGCCTCACAAAAGTTATCGGATGGATTTTTGATTTTCAAGACCGTTTGTCTGCTCCAGCCAATTGAAATTTGCGGCGAAGCCGCCAAACAGGAAGTGAGGTCATATCTCCTAAATGCAATGTCCAATCATCACCAAACTTGGCAGGCCTCATCTACACCGTACTACAATCAAGCTTACTGAATTTGGTGTAAATCCATCCATAGGTGGCGCTATAGCACACAAATGCTCATAACTCCTAAACCCATTGTCCAATCAACTTGAAACTTTGCAGGCTGCATGTTGGTCAAGCCTACTATGATTACCTGTAAGTGCAAGGTGATTGCTCAAACAACATGGCTGACATTAGCCAATCAAATTTCATTACACGTTACACCCACGTAGCTATCACTTATCATCATTAAACTGTATAGGATGGTTAAGGATGTACCAAACAGCAATCCACATGAATATTATTTTGATAGGCCAGACGGTGGCGCTGTAGAGAGAGACAACGTGTTTTGGGCTATAACCCTTGAACCGTTTGGGCTAGAATCAAAATTCATTTTCCACCTGATTCCCTGGATCCAGATGAACAAAACAGTTTCACACCAAAATTATTTGTCATGACAGCTCTTCGGCCATTTTCAAATTTCTGAAAAAGTTTAAAAATTTTTCACAGGCCACAAATTTTGTCCAATCTTCCCCAAACTTGGTACAGATGATCTTTAGACGAAGCCTCACAAAAGTTATCGGATGGATTTTTGATTTTCAAGACCGTTTGTCTGTCACAGCCAATTGAAATTTGCGGCGAAGCCGCCAAACAGGAAGTGAGGTCATATCTCCTAAATGCAATGTCCAATCATCACCAAACTTGAGATGCCTCATCTACACCGTACTACAATCAAGCTTACTGAATTTGGTGTAAATCCATCCATAGGTGGCGCTATAGCATACAAATGCTCATAACTCCTAAACCCATTGTCCAATCAACTTGAAACTTTGCAGGCTGCATGTTGGTCAAGCCTACTATGGACATCTACAAGAAGAAGGTGATTGCTCGAACAGGATGGCAAATATCAGCCAATCAAATTTTAGTCACCATTATACTAACATAGCTATCACCTATCTTCACCAAACTTTATCGGATGGTTAAGGATGTATCAAAGAGCGCTCTATATGAAAATTGGTCTGATTGGCCTGATGATGGCATTTTAACAAACCAAAAACATGATTTTCCCTATAAGTTTTGATCTGTTTGTGGTTTGCCTAATGAATGTGATTCTTAAGACATGAACTTGCAATCGTTGCTGAGTCACACTTTTGAAATGATCAGATCAATTTGCCATGGTGACTCTTAACCGCTGGACTGCTTGGACCCCGTTGATCGCCGCTTGCGGCTATATTTATTATTATTATTATTTTTCTGCCCTAAAAGTGTTTGCCCAGCCAAAACTATAAAACCTACAGCTACCAAACCTGGTGGATAGGTTTCTATATCCACCCACTACTCAGGTTAAAAAAATTAGCCCGATTGGCCACATGGTGGCGCTATAGAGAGCCTCAACGCGTTTCGGCCTGTAACTCTTCAACCGTTTGGGCTAGAATCAAAATTCTTTTTTCCTCTGATTCCCTGGCTCAAGCTGAACAAAAAAGCCTCTTGGACCAAATTGATGCGTCATAATAGATTTTCCGCCATTTTGAATTTTATCAAAAAGTTTCAAAATTTTTCACAGGCCACAAATTTTGTCCAATCTTACCCAAACTTGGTACAGATGATCTTTAGACCAAGCCTCACAAAAGTTATCGGATGGATTTTTGATTTTCAAGACCGTTTGTCTGCTCCAGCCAATTGAAATTTGCGGCGAAGCCGCCAAACAGGAAGTGAGGTCATGTCTCCTAAATGCAACGTCCAATCATCACCAAACTTGAGATGCCTCATCTACAGGCTACTACAATCAAGTTTACCGAATTTGGTGTAAATCCATCCATAGGTGGCGCTATAGCACACAAATGTTCATAACTCCTAAACCCATAGTCCAATCAACTTGAAACTTTGCAGGCTGCATGTTGGTCAAGCCTACTATGGATATCTACAAGAACAAGGTGATTGCTCGAACAGGATGGCCACTATCAGCAAATCAAATTTTAGTCACCATTATACTAACATAGCTATCACCTATCTTCACCAAACTTTACAGGATGGTTAAGGGTGTGTCAAAGAGCGATCAATATGAAAATTGGTCTGATTGGCCTGATGATGGCATTTAAACAAACCAAAACATGTTTTGGCCTATAATTGTTGAACTGTTTGTGGTTTGCCTAATAAATGTGATTCTTAAGACATGAACTTCCCATCAGTGCTTACAGTCACACTTTTCAAATGATCAGATCAATTTGCCATGGTGACTCTTAACCGCTGGACTGCTTGGACCCCGTTGATCGCCGCTTGCGGCTATATTTATTATTATTATTATTATTTTTCTGCCCTAAAAGTGTTTGCCCAGCCAAAACTACAATAGCTACAGCTACCAAACCTGGTGGATAGGTTTCTATATCCACCCACTACTCAGGTTAAAAAAATTTGCCCGATTGGCCACATGGTGGCGCTATAGAGAGCCTCAACGCGTTTTGGCCTGTAACTCTTGAGCCGTTTGGGCTAGAGTCAAAATTCTTTTTTCTTCTGATTCCCTGGGTCAAGCTGAACAAAAAAGCCTCTTGGACCAAATTGATGCGTCATAATAGATTTTCCGCCATTTTGGAATTTCTGAAAAAGTTTAAAAATTTTTCACAGGCCACAAATTTTGTCCAATCTTCCCCAAACTTGGTACAGATGATCTTTAGACGAAGCCTCACAAAAGTTATCGGATGGATTTTTGATTTTCAAGACCGTTTGTCTGTCACAGCCAATTGAAATTTGCGGCGAAGCCGCCAAACAGGAAGTGAGGTCATGTCTCCTAAATGCAACGTCCAATCATCACCAAACTTGAGATGCCTCATCTACAGGCTACTACAATCAAGTTTACCGAATTTGGTGTAAATCCATCCATAGGTGGCGCTATAGCACACAAATGTTCATAACTCCTAAACCATTAGTCCAATCAACTTGAAACTTTGCAGGCTGCATGTTGGTCAAGCCTACTATGGATATCTTCAAGAAGAAGGTGATTGCTCAAACAGGATGGCAAATATCAGCCAATCAAATTTTAGTCACCATTATACTAACATAGCTATCACCTATCTTCACCAAACTTCATCGGATGGTTAAGGATGTATCAAAGAGCGATCTATATGAAAATTGGTCTGATTGGCCTGATCATGGCATTTAAACAAACCAAAACATGTTTTGGCCTATAATTGTTGAACTGTTTGTGGTTTGCCTAATAAATGTGATTCTTAAGACATGAACTTCCCATCAGTGCTTACAGTCACACTTTTCAAATGATCAGATCAATTTGCCATGGTGACTCTTAACCGCTGGACTGCTTGGACCCCGTTGATCGCCGCTTGCGGCTATATTTATTATTATTATTATTATTATTATTATTTTTCTGCCCTAAAAGTGTTTGCCCAGCCAAAACTATACAAGCTACAGCTACCAAACCTGGTGGATAGGTTTCTATATCCACCCACTACTCAGGTTAAAACAATTAGCCCGATTGGCCACATGGTGGCGCTATAGAGAGCCTCAACGTGTTTTGGCCTGTAACTCTTGAACCGTTTGGGCTAGAATCAAAATTCTTTTTTCCTGTGATTCCCTGGCTCAAGCTGAACAAAAAAGCCTCTTGGACCAAATTGATGCGTCATAATAGATTTTCCGCCATTTTGAATTTTATCAAAAAGTTTCAAAATTTTTCACAGGCCACAAATTTTGTCCAATCTTACCCAAACTTGGTACAGACGATCTTTAGACCAAGCCTCACAAAAGTTATCGGATGGATTTTTGATTTTCAAGACCGTTTGTCTGCTCCAGCCAATTGAAATTTGCGGCGAAGCCGCCAAACAGGAAGTGAGGTCATATCTCCTAAATGCAATGTCCAATCATCACCAAACTTGGCAGGCCTCATCTACACCGTACTACAATCAAGCTTGCTGAATTTGGTGTAAATCCATCCATAGGTGGCGCTATAGCATACAAATGCTCATAACTCCTAAACCCATTGTCCAATCAACTTGAAACTTTGCAGGCTGCATGTTGGTCAAGCTTAGTATGGACATCTACAAGAACAAGGTGATTGCTCGAACAGGATGGCCAATATCAGCAAATCAAATTTTAGTCACCATTATACTAACATAGCTATCACCTATCTTCACGAAACTTTACAGGATGGTTAAGGGTGTGTCAAAGAGCGATCTATATGAACATTGGTCTGATTGGCCTGATGATGGCATTTTAACAAACCAAAACATGTTTTGGCCTATAATTGTTGAACTGTTTGTGGTTTGCCTAATAAATGTGATTCTTAAGACATGAACTTCCCATCAGTGCTTACAGTCACACTTTTCAAATGATCAGATCAATTTGCCATGGTGACTCTTAACTGCTGGACTGCTTGGACCCCGTTGATCGCCGCTTGCGGCTATATTTATTATTATTATTATTATTTTTCTGCCCTAAAAGTGTTTGCCCAGCCAAAACTATAAAACCTACAGCTACCAAACCTGGTGGATAGGTTTCTATATCCACCCACTACTCAGGTTAAAAAAATTAGCCCGATTGGCCACATGGTGGCGCTATAGAGAGCCTCAACGTGTTTTGGCCTGTAACTCTTGAACCGTTTGAGCTAGAATCAAAATTCTTTTTTCCTGTGATTCCCTGGCTCAAGCTGAACAAAAAAGCCTCTTGGACCAAATTGATGCGTCATAATAGATTTTCCGCCATTTTGAATTTTATCAAAAAGTTTCAAAATTTTTCACAGGCCACAAATTTTGTCCAATCTTACCCAAACTTGGTACAGACGATCTTTAGACCAAGCCTCACAAAAGTTATCGGATGGATTTTTGATTTTCAAGACCGTTTGTCTGCTCCAGCCAATTGAAATTTGCGGCGAAGCCGCCAAACAGGAAGTGAAGTCATATCTCCTAAATGCAATGTCCAATCATCACCAAACTTGGCAGGCCTCATCTACACCGTACTACAATCAAGCTTACTGAATTTGGTGTAAATCCATCCATAGGTGGCGCTATAGCACACAAATGCTCATAACTCCTAAACCCATTGTCCAATCAACTTGAAACTTTGCAGGCTGCATGTTGGTCAAGCTTAGTATGGACATCTACAAGAACGAGGTGATTGCTCGAACAGGATGGCCACTATCAGCAAATCAAATTTTAGTCACCATTATACTAACATAGCTATCACCTATCTTCACCAAACTTTACAGGATGGTTAAGGGTGTGTCAAAGAGCGATCAATATGAAAATTGGTCTGATTGGCCTGATGATGGCATTTAAACAAACCAAAACATGTTTTGGCCTATAATTGTTGAACTGTTTGTGGTTTGCCTAATAAATGTGATTCTTAAGACATGAACTTCCCATCAGTGCTTACAATCACACTTTTCAAATGATCAGATCAATTTGCCCTGGTGACTCTTAACCGCTGGACTGCTTGGACCCCGTTGATCGCCGCTTGCGGCTATATTTAGGGGTCCAAGCAGCGAAGCTGCTGGAACCCTATTGTATTTGTTCCGATTTTTATTATTATTAGGGGTCCAAGCAGCGAAGCTGCTGGAACCCTATTGTATTTGTTCCGATTTTTATTATTATTATTATTATTTTTCTGCCCTAAAAGTGTTTGCCCAGCCAAAACTATACAAGCTACAGCTACAAAACCTGGTGGATAGGTTTCTATATGCACCCACTACTCAGGTTAAAAAAATTAGCCCGATTGGCCGCATGGTGGCGCTATAGAGAGCCTCAACGTGTTTTGGCCTGTAACTCTTCAACCGTTTGGGCTAGAATCAAAATTCTTTTTTCCTGTGATTCCCTGGCTCAAGCTGAACAAAAAAGCCTCTTGGACCAAATTGATGCGTCATAATAGATTTTCCGCCATTTTGAATTTTATCAAAAAGTTAAAAAATTTTTCACAGGCCACAAATTTTGTCCAATCTTACCCAAACTTGGTACAGATGATCTTTAGACCAAGCTTCACAAAAGTTATCGGATGGATTTTTGATTTTCAAGACCGTTTGTCTGCTCCAGCCAATTGAAATTTGCGGCGAAGCCGCCAAACAGGAAGTGAGGTCATATCTCCTAAATGCAATGTCCAATCATCACCAAACTTGGCAGGCCTCATCTACACCGTACTACAATCAAGCTTACTGAATTTGGTGTAAATCCATCCATAGGTGGCGCTATAGCACACAAATGTTCATTACTCTGAAACCCATTCTCCAATCAACTTCAAACTTTGCAGGCTGCATGTTGGTTAAGGCAACTATTGATATCTACAAGAACAAGGTGATTGCTCAAACAACATGGCTGACATTAGCCAATCAAATTTCATTACACGTTACACCCACGTAGCTATCACTTATCATCATTAAACTGTATAGGATGGTTAAGGATGTACCGAACAGCAATCCACATGAATATTATTTTGATAGGCCAGACGGTGGCGCTGTAGAGAGAGACAACGTGTTTTGGGCTATAACCCTTGAACCATTTGGGCTAGAATCAAAATTCATTTTCCACCTGATTCCCTGGCTCCAGATGAACAAAACAGTTTCACACCAAAATTATTTGTCATGACAGCTCTTCGGCCATTTTCAAATTTCTGAAAAAGTTTAAAAATTTTTCACAGGCCACAAATTTTGTCCAATCTTCCCCAAAGTTGGCACTGATGATCTTTACACCAAGCCTCACAAAAGTTATCAGATGGATTTTTGATTTTCAAGACCGTTTGTTTGTTACAGCAAATTGAAATTGGTGGCGAAGGCGCCAAACAGGAAGTGAGGTCATATGTCCTGAATGCTATGTCAAATCATCATAGACCTTTAGATGCCTAATCTACATCCCATTGAAGTCAAGCGTACCGAGTTTGGTGTAAATCCATCCATAGGTGGCGCTATAGCACACAAATGTTCATAACTCCTAAAGCCATTGTCCAATCAACTGGATACTCTGCATGCTGCATGTTGGTCAAAGCTACTATGGATATCTCTAAGTACAAGGTGATTGCTCAAACAAGATGGCCAACATCAGCCAGTCAAATTTTAGTAGTCCTTTTACTCAGCAAACCAAAACATGTTTTTCCCTGTAAGTTTCAACTGTTTGGTCAACAGTCAAAATGTTTTTGTCTGAATCCCTGGCTCCAGATACACCTTTAAAATATATCTTCCCCAAGAGAGTTTTTCCAATTTTCATGAAACTTGGTGCACAGCATCATCAGACCAGTGTAAAGAAAGTTCCTATTGTTAAAAAGTGTGGCTGTAGTTAGCAAATGAAAAAACTGTGGTCATGGCCTCTATTGATATAATGACCTATAACTTTTGAATGTAATGTGCAATCATCACCAAACTCATCTATAGGACAGTAGATTGAAGCCTATGTTTGGTGCAAAAAAACTATTCTGTAGTTAAATTGCGAAGGAAAGGTGTATGTCAAAAATGGCCACCAATTGTTAAATGTAATTAATAGTTTTCATAGGAATAAGAAGTAAAACAACTGCCTTTTTACACTTCATGTCGTTTAACACATGGATAGGTTGTTTCACAATCTGTTGTTTGATCGTAACATGCCAATATTGCATAGTGGAAGTTCATGTCATTTTTCAGAATTACTCAAAATGAAAAGGGAACAAAACAGAATTTACTTACATAGCTACAAACCTAATTGGAACAACTGGATTACCAAATCTTGAGTTTTGCAGTATATTTTCATGCAGCTGGCACCTCCAGCTTGCAATGAAATTAACTACTGAGTAAGGGTAGCTCAGCTTTGCAATGTCCTGACCACTTTTTTTTTTTAAACTTCTTTATTACAGTGGCACAAACAGCTATGTCCTTTTTTATCAAGCAGATGTATAAAATGAAAAAGCACAAAAATATACTTGTATATTTCACATTTATTTCAGTGTTCAATCAATGAATTTAACAATCAACAGAGATGATAAATATAACAGAAAACATGAAATGGAAGTATAATGGGAATAAATGCATCTTGTGTGCTGTATTTCTTTAAGAGGTGCGTCCTGTCCATACACTGCATTGCAGTCCTGACAGGTGTCTTGAATCTGAGATGACAGTTTTGAATGTCACCTGTGCCATAATGGCTATCGGTTGTCTTCAGTCCTTGGGAACAATATTTGGCTGCTAGGTGGCTGAAAGAGGCATGTGGTTGTCTTTGGAGTCCTGGCCTAGTGTGCATGCTCTGCATTCAGGACATGTATGTGGTTGAGTAAATGGTGGTTATTCCATTGGCACAACAGTTTTGAAGTAAAAAAATGATTTTGCTTCTTTAAGCTTCTTAATGTTATAGCATTTCCCTGGACAGATTACACTGGTCTATTTTATTTTTGCCTGCAGTGGTGGACTCCCTTTGGTTGACTCTAGGCAGGAGATCCTACACTTTTCAAGCTCACACGACCTCACTGGTCAGAGGTTTCATAGGAATATCTTGCCATCTTTTATTAATTCTCAGTGGCGGCACACACCTGCCTTAGGTTGCCTCCCACCCTTAGGAGGTCTTACCCGTCATTGATGTGTGCCTCTGGTCTACACTGAGCTACACTACACTGAGTCATAGTGTTGTCTCTTCCAAATCGCAAACGGACATGATATATCATCTCGTCTCAACATTACTTGTTTGTATCATCACTTGGATGTTAAGCCAACATAAATTGCTACTTAGTATTTACAGTAAAGGGATATAATTGTACACTTGTCTGCCTCATTCAGAGTAAATATGTAGCTTAACATTTCAATGAGAAATATTTATATATACACATAAATATTTACAGACCAAACTAACTGACCTGCGCAGCTGACACAACATAAAAAATACATACATTTGTACAACAATTAATTGGTTTATGATATACAACACATACATTTGTGAAGTACACATAAATCTCTGGGTATGAAAGTGGGATCCATTTGAACATTTATATTCAAATATACAATATCAATGTCAGTTAAATTATTCTTTTCATAGTCACTTGATACACTTTTCCACTTCAGGCAGACATTGGTAATGTCAAAAATTGACAGCCTAATTTACCAAAGCAGTCATTTATACCCATGTACACTACCCGACCAAATGTACTGGGACACTGGTTGGTTAAGTGGAGAGTATCACAAATTAAGACATTACAAAATGCCACAAGGTAATGAAACAACAGACTTTCAGATGGGCTGACTGTAGGGTGCAATTTAGCATGAATTTCAGCACTGAATGCCACCCCTTGCATCTGGACAACCCTATCTATCCTTCACTGTGGCAGTTCTGTGTAAAAGGCCCCTGCATGTTAATGCCTTGTGCTACAAAGCATGCACCGTATGTTCATGGCTTCAAGACAACAATGGCAGAATAGTTGATTGGCCAGCATAAAACCAAGGTTTGAATTGATCTGGGATGAATTGTAACGCACAATAAGGGTACATACTTACTAGGTTTGAGTTGCATTTTTTCAATTTTTTTCAAATTACTTCTTAAAATAAAACCTTATTTATTGCAGTTTTCACTTTTTATTTTACAAGTAGTTTTTCCCTTCTTTTATTTGTTTTGTCAATCTTTCCATATTTTATTGTTTCTTTTGTTTATTTTTTGTCTTTTCATTTTTTGTAATTTTTTTTTCTTTTTAGAATCAGGGTACATCCAAATTGGTGATGTCAATCAATAAGCTTATTAAATACATCTCATGTTATCAGATGTTATCATTGTTCCATCTGATAACATGAAAGTGTTCTGATAAGACTTTCATGTTATCAGAAATTACAGTAATGTGGTTATGCAAGCCAAAGGTGGTATTAAAAGGTAAATAAATGATTTCAATCAAACCATATTTTGCCCTGAAATACAGGTGTCTTAATACTTTTGGTAGAGTAGTGTACACCCACAGGGGCCGTCCATTTCTTCTGTACCCCTGTATCCCCCTCCCCCCAAATTAGCGGACGATCATAATGCAAAATACTAACTGCAAAAACATCTTTACAAATACTGTTCTCTAGACCACTTTACTGAAAAAAATGTATTACAACACATTCATGGCAGCTAAAATACGTTGGCATGATATCAACATTAATGCAATCGGCCGTAATATCTTTAATATATATGTGATCGATTAATGTACCGTTTTCAGTGGTTGCATCTTTAACAACTTGAGTGAATCCATATTGCTGCATAACCTTGTGAACAGAGGATGTGACAAACAGATTTTCATTAAAATCACCCATGATTATCTTGCCTCCTGAAAATGTATTCATGTGATCAATCAAAGCTATCAGCTTATGTCGGAATGCAGGAAGCATGTATGACGGTGGTCTATACAAAACTGCCACAACTGTTCTCAGAGGATCAACAGTAAACATCACACATTCAATGTTAATACATGGCAAATCTATTAGACCACAATCAGTGCCTTCTCTGTAGTACACACCAACACCTCCATGCTGCTGTTGTTTCAATTCAGCAAATAATTGTTCACTTTCGTCATATGCAAGGCATCTAGGTTTGCTGTGAAATGAAAAACCTGTCAGTTGAGCTTCATCAATGGAATGTTCATGTTTTAGCCATGTTTCTGTCACACAAATGACATCTGCCTCCATATACCTTTGGTCATGTCTTATGTCTTCAACATGGGATGTGAGTCCTTCAACATTGTGTAAAATGATCTTGTGTGATGGCTCTGGGACTTTATTTAAAGCTTTGATGAATGCAGGCATGTCTTCCAGTGACTTTTCAATAGTGTCTTTAGCATATATAGCTGTCGGCTTAAAATCTTCTATTGTAAGTCCTTCCAAAGACGTCACACGACTCAATGCCACATATGCTTGTCCAGGAGCAAAGATCTTTTTGAGTGAGACAACAGCCTTTTCCACTGTTAAACCCTGTACTTTGTGCACAGTGCAAGCCCAAGCTAATTTCAAAGGAAATTGACGCCTCATACCACCACTGTTTGTCACTCGTTCCTCCTCTGCCTCAATTGGGGTCGCTGTTTGCAGTCCAGGTTCTAAAGATCGCTTCTTGGCTCTCATTGTCGTACCAACCTTTTCATCATCAAAGGTAACATATATTCTTGATGGGAAAGTTTCATCATGTTCATAACATACTTTAGAAACAGTGCCAAATACCCCATTTACAAGTCCATCTGAAACATCAATGTTTTTCAGTAGCATTACACGTGCATGTACACCAAGCGTGAGTGACCTTTCCAGACAAGTATTAAAAACCTTGCCATGATGCCCATTTTTTCTTTCCAATCGACCAGTTTTAGCAATCCTCTCAAAATCCTGAGCTTCAATGGAAATGACATAAGGGCATACTTTATGCAACATCTTAAAGTTATGATCATCAACCTCACTGTTAGTTGCATAAATGTGAATGTCAGCACTCTCCTCTCCTTCACCTGTCTCACATTGCTTTAGCACAGTAGCATCTTGTTCTTGTAAAGGTTCATCTTTTTTGTGTATCCTTATGCGATTCAGTAATTCTGCAAACTGGACGTCTTTCTGTCGAACAATATCAGTTAGTTCAGTCAGAGTGAAATGATTTGACCATAAATTCACACCTTTTGGCTCAGAATATAGAGGTTTTCCTTTCACTGGGGCCAACTGATAAAAATCTCCCACAGCAATTACAGAAACTTTTCCAAAAGCAGAGTAATCACCTGTCTGCTTAATCTGTCTCAGTCTGCCGTGAATGTATGCAAGGATTTTATGATCAACCATTGATATTTCATCAATAATTAATATTTGGAGGTTTCCCAGCTTTGCTCTCAAAGAATTGATTTTTTCCTCCCTGAGTGGTTGATAAGGTAGTGTTGCATCTGTTCCAATTGAAAAGCAATTGTGAATTGTTGAGGCATTAATGTTATAGGCGGCAACACCAGTTGGAGCTGTTAATAACACATGTGTCTCATCAGGGTTGTGTGACAACTGTGATAGAATACGGGATGCTTCCTAATATACTGCCTTTATTAAGTGAGATTTACCAGTCCCAGCACCGCCAGATACAAACACATGGAATGGGTCAGGGTTCTCACCACGTCTTTTCTGTAAACACCAGGAACGAATTGTATAAAAAACCTGTGACTGTTTTTCATTCAGTGAACGGAGCAACAGCATTGCATCCTCCTTTCGCATTCCATAGGGGTTATGTTCAAATGTGCAAATGTTATCTTTGTTTGGTTCGAGATCTGGTATGATTTCATCACTTTCCTCAGCATCTGTACTTCGAACTGTCATGCTCTCAATACATTCTAACCGTTCCAGTTCAGCTTCTGGACAAATTTGTGCCCAGGCATCTTCCATCACACCATTCATTTCCAGATCTTGTTGAGCTTTTTCTATGTCGTCAGCTTCTTTCTCAAACCTTTTCCTGTTTGAGTCCACAATGAATTTCACAGACTCGAGTTTACTATCAAACTGTTTAACAAATCCTGTGTTGTAGAAATCTTCAAAGGTATTGAAGTTTAATGGTTTCAGTTGACAGTCAACATAATGAGGCAAAAAAAGTTGTAAGATGCTATGGTAATATTTCTCTGGGTTTTTGGTTGGTGAAAAACGAGCATATCGTACAACTGCAACATTTGTGCGTGACCTTTTCCTTACAAATCCTAGTCCATTATCCAACTTAATACTGTTTGGTGCTGAGCTCTCAGATTTTGACAAAATTCTGTACTCAGATGCAAAGCTTGCCAAACACATTTCAGCTAATTCCTTGTTTTTGGTCTCCCTTTGTATTTGTCTACGATGCTGTTCATCCATATGTTTTCTTTGTCAATGTCACCACATTCACTTTTCTTTTGAATAACACTGAGTGGAAGACTCATCCTTATTGCGTGTTCACCAGTTGGGATAAACTGTACCTTTTGAGAACCCTCTTTTAGCCTCATGTTTGTCAGGCGATAGACACTCTCTTGCGCAGAAATTTCACGATTATGAAGAAAGACACTACCGAGTTTTTTTAAAGCTTGCTTGGCGTCAAGATTACCTTGATTTGATGCCTCTTTTTGTGCATGATCCAGCAGCATTCCCATTTCTCTTTCTGCTTTTGAAATGTACGAGATGATGTAAACTATACAAGAGTATGCATCAACAACATATTGAATGTCCATGTTTGCATTCCAGCACCGCAAAAGATCTCTGTTGTATTGATTTACCCAAATGTCACTGGGTTTTCTTTTTAAAACTATACTTGTTTTTTTGCTCATGGTCTTGTAAGCACATTCAAATATGACTTGAGATATACCAATTGAAGCAAACAAGGAGTCCACTGAATCAAACTTTATGTCAGCATTTGTCAAAACCTCCCTTACTCTTTTCATGATTGCTTCTGCTAGATCTTTTGTCATAGGTGGGCCATCATTAGTATACTTATCTTTTCCATGATTTTCTTTGTGATCACATTTTTTATCAGAATTTTGCTTAGCTTCTTCAGCATCTTTACTTCTTGTGATAAAAGTGTTTTCAGATGGTGGGCGTGGGAAGTTGAATCTGCAGGTTGTTCCCTTTTTTTTGCATGTTTTTGCATGTTTTCTGCTGTGTTGTTGCACACTGGACACTATTTCATGCATTTCTGTATCTTCAACAGGTGGCATCTCACATGACACATAACGATCAACAAATGTTACAACATCATGGTCATCATCTTTTTCAATTTGAGGTGCATCTTCCACCCAGAGCAGGCAATGAGTATGAGGAGAACCCCGTTGCTGAAATTCCACTCTGTAAAAGTAGTCTATAATTTTACCAATTGGTTGTGCTGGTGACATGATCACATCTTTAAGAAAACAGTGGAATCGGTGATCAAACATTCTGGCAGCAGTTACAGGATTTCTTTTCAGTATGCCACACCTCTCTGACCAGTCCAAATCTTCAGTGCTCATGTCTCGGCCTTCTTGTTTTAGAATACTTTCCATCATTTCTTTCCATCGCATATCAGCTGAAGAAAAAGAGCAAAACCATGTTGGGATACCCAGCTGTCTGACCATAGCGAATAGATCTTTTTGAACGCTTTGCCAAAACACAGGAGTGCCTCTTATGGGTCTCAGAAATTTGTAGCCCTCATCAAAATTGAAAATCATTTGAAGTGAATCTTTGTTTGTCAGCATTTCTGAGGTAATGTTCATTCTGCTTCCACTGTCATACCCTTTCCTCAACGCAATAGATACATTGGACACAACTTGGTTGACCTCAGATAAATACTGTCCATAAAAAATGTAGTCCAAGTTCTTTGCAAATCTTCCATCTGCATTGAGTATTCGTGTATTGAAATATCTACACAGTGTCAACTTCTCTTGCCTTGCATCATGAAAAGTACCTGTGCCTTTTGGGAAAAGAACTGGGAAACATTTGGCTTCATTGCTTTCATCCATTAAGAGTCTCACTGGACTGTTTTGTTCTGCAGGGGCCACAGACATAATGCCATCAAAGTGCTGATCCAACACCTCTTGTGCAATATCAACAGATTGTAAACATGTATCCATGAACATACCATGTTGCTGTCTGTCATGTAGTGATTCATCAATGTTTTCCTCATTTCTTTCTTTCTCAGAAAATTCTTCTTTGTCAACAGAAATACACTCACATCTGTCATCAGCATGCTCATCACATTCTTCCTCAATTTTGCTAAGTGGATTAATCCATTCATTGTTAAAGTGTACATCTTCATACCATTTGTTGTGTTGTTTTAAATATGACAAAGCACCTTGTATTTTGTCAGTGTGTACATATTGATATTCATAATGCCCTTTGTAAGTTAACTTTCTCTTCAGTTTGACACGGATCATAAAATCATGACTTTCAGACCTTGGAAGTACATCAGCTACTTCTGTAATGTTTGATGGAACACATGTGACAGGTCCATGTACGCCATTTTGTCCTCCTTTTGGTAAGGCAAGGATTTTCATAAATGGAATGTGTTTTGCGATTAAATGTTGCTCAAGTGAGTTTAAATTGTTCAACTGTGGTGGGATAGGCTCCAAAGCAAGATTGTTTGCTACACTTTCCCCTGGCATTCTGCCATCAAGAAGCTTTCTGTGACATGTGTAACAAATCCATAGTACACTAGTCGGGCCTTTTTTAAAAATGCAGTCAGATATGCAAGTCTCATTGCATTTGTGAAGGTATGTTTCAGTTATGCATTTTTTTGCCATTGAAGCAACCACATTTCCTCTTTTTAAATATTGGTCTTTCTTGCATGTTATTACTTGATGTTTGAACAGTTGTCGATGGCATACAGAACACACATATTCTGGACCACAGCTTATTTTTTCTCTGAATTCTTGAGTAATACACTCCATTTCTTGCCTTTTATGAATTGATTCATTTCTTCTCTCCATATTTCTCATTTTAATTTTGTTAGCATAAGAAGCATCAGTTCTGTACTTATCAATATTATACTTTCTCACAGTTGCTCTGAGTTGGTCATCAGTGGCATATTTCACAACACTGTGCTCTCTCACCTTTACTCTGTGTTGGTCATCAGTGGCATATTTCACAACACTGTGCTCTCTCACCTTTGCTCTGTGTTGGTCATCAGTGGCATATTTCACAACACTGTGCTCTCTCACCTTTGCTCTGTGTTGGTCATCAGTGGCATATTTCACAACACTGTGCTCTCTCACCTTTGCTCTGTGTTGGTCATCAGTGGCATATTTCATGATACTGTATTGTTTAACATCTGCTCTGTGCTGTATGTCTGTTGCATATAACAAAATGCTATGCTTTTTCACAGATTGTTTATAATGTTCATCCTCAAGGTATCTTTTAACTGCCTTTTTGACTTTTTCATTTCGATAGTCTGTACTTGTTTCATATTGTCTCTTTTGTCTTTCAAGTTTACGTCGGCTAGATGTAGCATGGGAATGGATTGTATCTTGCTGTGATTTACTGCACAAATTGGCACAAACCTCAACATCTCTGTTTTTGACACAAGTCACAACTTCATAATGACATTCACTGCAATGCTTCAGGTATATTGCTCTTTCCTCATTGCTCTCTCTACTTGATCCAACAAAATTAGATGTAGAATATTTCAACCACTTGTTACGAGTGTATGTAAAAATATGTACACCAAGAAGATCTGCAG
>JAFBMS010000736.1:64134-88031 GCA_019788955.1 Albula glossodonta | reverse complement strand
TGGCTACCCTAACCCACCTGTCATGAGCTGTAAGTCGCTCTGGATAAAACACCTGTAAAATCCCTATAATATAATGTAATGTTCACACTACTGTATTAAACCAACTGCATGCAAAAAGGAAAATACCAGAAATACAAAATCACAGCCTTTAGCAGACAGCACTCAGTCACATCCACACCTGCCTCCTGATGAGTGCGTCTGACCTGTCATACAGGTGTTTGGGTTTTTTTCTTTCATATGGTAGGAATTATTTATTCACCAGCTGTACATTACTTCCTTGGCAACCAGGCCCTTTGCAAGCACTTAGCTCCCTAGTGCTCTCTTCCTTCTAAGCGAAGCTCCAGACAGGTGATTTTGGAAAGCCAAAAGACTGGTCTATGAAGTTGCAAATAGAGAAGAATATCCCCCCTTTCCTGTGATCTAAAATTTCCAGAAAAATCCAAAATATGATGTGTAACATTATAATAATACATAAGGCTGTAGATCAAACCATTACAGAATTCACTAGTGAACTCTGAGGATCAGTCACTCTGAGCAGTGCTACCTGTAAACACCTGCACCCATCGCAGCAGCTCACCTTTCCGCACCACCTGAACACCCAACTCTGCCTCTGCAGGCAGGGCTTCTCCTGCTTCTTCGTCCTCAGTGAGGGAGGATTCAGCCCTACGTCTAAACTGACTCTTCTCATTGGCTGTGTCATTGGTGGGTGTGTCATCAGAATGAGGGTTCCACACATCATCCTCCAGGTCTCTGAAAATGAGCTGCCGAAGAGTCTCCACTAAGGGAGATGAAGACAACATCCAATCAGCAAGAATTATACACAAAACAGTCGGGACAACATCCAATCAGCAAGAATTATACACGAAACAGTCGGGACAACATCCAATCAGCAAGAATTATACACAAAACAGTCGGGACAACATCCAATCAGCAAGAATTATACACAAAACAGTCGGGACAACATCCAATCAGCAAGAATTATACACGAAACAGTCGGGACAACATCCAATCAGCAAGAATTATACACAAAACAGTCGGGACAACATCCAATCAGCAAGAATTACACACGAAACAGTAGGGACAACACCCAATCGTCATTTCCATGAGGTCTCTGCCTTCTGCCTTATTAAATTTTTCCAGGAGTTTTCCATGTTTACTCTCAAACACTGAATATCAAATGTAGGAGGGAATATACATGAATGCATGAGGTCCTGTTGTCACTTCCACTCACTGTTGGCAAAAGGCAAAAATATACTGAGAATGAGGTTTTTGCCTAAACTATGACCTTGCATCAGAATCAGATACTTCAATCCCTACACTTTACTATGACTCAGTTTTTAAGAAAACAAATGAGATATGGAGAGAGGAATGAGAGCGTTTGTGGATAGTAGCTGGTTACGCAACTGACATATCTTAGTAACTCAGGATTTCAAACTGAATAGGGAACATTTTAACTTTATATAATGATGAACAACTAAAAAACTCTAAATCTCCAGGGCCTGTCTAGATGTGAATGTGTGATTATGAAAATGGCAGGAATGTGAATGTGTGATTATGAAAATGGCAGAAATGTGAATGTGTGATTATGAAAATGGCAGGAATGTGAATGTGTGATTATGAAAATGGCAGGAATGTGAATGTGTGATTATGAAAATGGCAGAAATGTGAATGTGTGATCATGAAAATGGCAGGAATGTGAATGTGTGATTATGAAAATGGCAGAAATGTGAATGTGTGATCATGAAAATGGCAGAAATGTGAATGTGTGATTATGAAAATGGCAGGAATGTGAATGTGTGATCATGAAAATGGCAGGAATGTGAATGTGTGATTATGAAAATGGCAGGAATGTGAATGTGTGATTATGAAAATGGCAGGAATGTGAATGTGTGATTATGAAAATGGCAGGAATGTGAATGTGTGATTATGAAAATGGCAGGAATGTCAGGGAGTGGTTTCTCATCTCACCATCTAGCAGTGCAGCTTCTGCAACTCCACCCACATCCTGCTGATCCCGCCCCTCAGCTTCCAGGAAGGAATGTGATCCCTCAGCTGAGGGTATTGGCATGGAAACAACCTCCTCATCATTAACTGTGACCCTCTCAATAGATACAGAACTCACTACCAGAGAGAGAGAGGCAGGAATAGAGAGTTTGTCAATGTTCAGCGCTGGACTCTGTAACACAGTGTGATGCAGCACTGGGCTCTGTAACACAGTGTGATGCAGAGCTGGGCTCTGTAACACAATGTGATGCAGCGCTGGGCTCTGTAACACAATGCTCTCAGCGCTGGGCTCTGTAACACAGTGTGATGCAGCGCTGGGCTCTGTAACACAATGTAATCTGCTCTCAGCGAATCAGGACAGAACAGAAAAATAAACCTAAAAAATTAAATTCATAAGTCTCACCTGATTGGTAGATGTCAGACTTCAAAACAGAAACACTGGAGGAGAGAAGCAAACATGAGTACAGCTGAGTACCACACAGCATACCACATACACACACAGTATTACATACCACATACACACAGACAATATTACATACATAATACACAGACAGACAGATAGACAGACAGACGGCACGCGTGCACACATACTCAGGTTGCATGCATGGGCACACGCACACAAACACGCACACACACACTCATAAGGCACGCACACACACAGACAAACACATAAGGCACGCACATACCCACTCTCATGTGGCACACACACACACACACACACACACATGCACGCACACGCACTCTCATGTGGCACACACACACACATACACATGGACGTGCACACACTCACGTGACAGGTGCTAATCCATGATTGGCTGGAGTTGTGGAACTGGAAGCCAGTGAGATTGTCTTTTCCAGGAAATCTTTCCAGCTGCAGATAAAAGAAAGAACAGTACAGTGCATCAACAAAAGCCAGTGTAAGAATGTATGCTGAAGGTGGAGCCAATCAGGAGAAGAGGACTAAAGGAGTAGCCAATCAGAGCAGGAGTAACTGCAGAAAAAACCCTGGGTGTTTCTCAATACCAAGAACAGATTTATGTTCTTGAGAAGATGTTACTTGCCAACTGCTCTTGAGAAGAAGTCTTGTAAGTTGCAAGGACAACAACACATTCACCAGAATTTTGAGATGGTTTGTGTACTTGCTTACTTGCTACTGCGCAACACCCCCAGCGCAGCTCATTTCACCAATGACAAAACGACACTGGCTGACAGGACAATGACAGGACAGCACTGGTAACATGTAGTGAAGTTTCTGTTTATTGTCCCTTTATTAAATTAATTTTCACCTTGGATATACCCAGCAGCTTGGCCCATATAATAAAGCTTACAACAAAATCAAAACTCATGTCTGTCATTTCACTCTGAGGCCCTAATATGAGTGAGGTGATCTCCTCCACAGTCCCTGACTGAAATATTTATAGTAAGATGAGTGGTTGAAGGCTGTAAAGTTTAAATTACAGTTTCACTCTTTTGATCAATGTTACATAATTACATTATTTACATATTACAGCAAAAACTACTGTCCCCACTGAACGGAATAATGCTAGCATAGTTTACTGGAACCAATTCCCAATTAGAGTTGTTGCTAACTTTCAAATTGGCCGTTATTTAAATCAAATGAGCACATATTTACCAACTTTACTTTCCTGTCATATTATTGTTCAGTAGCAGATTTAGATGTGTTGTTGAGCTAAAATTAAAAAAATTAAAAACTGACAGTTGTGGATTTTCTTGGCAACCATCGCAGTGATCTCACAGTTATTTCTGGAAAATCTAATGTGGGGCGGGGATAAAGAGAGAGAGGAGGACCAGGGGGCGGGGATAAGGAGAGAGAGGAGGACCAGGGGGCGGGGATAAAGAGAGAGAGGAGGACCAGGGGGCGGGGATAAGGAGAGAGAGGAGGACCAGGGGGCGGGGATAAGGAGGGAGAGAGGAGGGCCAGGGGGCAGGGATAAGGAGAGAGAGGAGGACCAGGGGGCGGGGATAAGGAGACACATGTGTGATTAGGTAGAAAGACTGACGTATTCTTCTCAGAGGAGGTTCCAGCAGCCAGCTCGTAGATCTGTCCCTCAGAGGCACTGATCAGGTACAGGGCCTTATTATCTGCAACAACAAGCCAATTACATTATGCCTCCTCATCACCATCAGCCAATCCCATTACACCTAAAAATTACAATTAGCCAATCAGATCATGCAAGTACAATATATTGCAGCTATTCTGCAACAGCACAGAGGCAGGTCAACATTACCACTCAGCCCCACCCACCTGTGGCCACAGAGCGAATCAGCAGTGAGTCGAGTCTGACCACAGGGCAAGAGGTGGTCTTGAGCTCAGCGCTGGTTCCACCCCCCAGCAAGCGTGATGGACAGCGCAACACTAGCCGCTCGTCCGGCCCCCTCTGCAGCAGAACCAGCAGGTCGGACAGCAGCAGAGCCTGCACCTCTTTAAACAGTGTACAAGTTATTCACAAACACATACAGTGGGGAAAAACAATGTCAATGACAGCATCTCTAAAAGTGACAAAAGCCAGTAATGAACACAACTATAGGTGCAATTTACAGGGGTGAGCAGTAAGCACAGGGGAGAGCAGTTAGCACAGGGGCAATCACAGGGGTGAGCAGTAAGCACAGGGGAGAGCAGTTAGCACAGGGGCAATCACAGGGGTGAGCAGTAAGCACAGGGGTGAGCAGTTAGCACAGGGGCAATCACAGGGGTGAGCAGTAAGCACAGGGGAGAGCAGTTAGCACAGGGGCAATCACAGGGGTGAGCAGTTAGCACAGGGGCGAGCAGTTAGCACAGGGGCAAGGACAGGGGTGTGCAGTAGGCACAGGGGCAAGCAGTTAGCACAGGGGAGAGCACAGGGGTGAGCAGTTAGCACAGGGGCAAGCACAGGGGTGAGCAGTAAGCACAGGGGCGAGCAGTTAGCACAGGGGCAAGCACAGGGGTGAGCAGTAAGCACAGGGGTGAGCAGTTAGCACAGGGGCAAGGACAGGGGTGTGCAGTAGGCACAGGGGCGAGCAGTTAGCAAAGGGGAGAGCACAGGGGCGAGCAGTAAGCATTTGAAATTTTATTTGCTTATGGTGGCCATTTCATAGATTTTGTTTTAATTTCAACCAAGACACAGGACACAAAATCAAAGAATATTTAAAGATACTGGTTTGAAGATGCTGTGAACCAAGTTTTATAATTTATGAAACCCAGTCTATAATCTCCATCCAATTCAATACTAACAGTCTTCATACACATCAAGTATATGAAGACTGTTAGCACTGCTACATCCAGTGTAAGAATTCTTAGTATTACTACATCAAGTGCAAGAATTTTTTTCCAATAGCACAAAAAAAAAAAAAAAAAAAACACACTGTCCCCTTTGCTCCCCTGCTGCACTCTCTCCTATGCCTAACCCCTCTCTCTCCTCTTATCCCCCTCTACGCTTTTCTCTGTCTGCCTCAGTGTGAGTTACCTATACCCCACTGTGGACAGGCATGAGTTACCTATACCGCACTGTGTGCAGGTGTGAGTTACCTATACCCCACTGCGTGCAGGTGTGAGTTACATATACCCCACTGCGTGCAGGTGTGAGTTACCTATACCCCACTGTGTGCAGGTGTGAGTTACCTATACCCCACTGTGGACAGGCATGAGTTACCTATACCCCACTGAGTGCAGGTGTGAGTTACCTATACCCCACTGTGTGCAGGCATGAGTTACCTATACCCCACTGTGTGCAGGTGTGAGTTACCTATACCCCACTGTGTGCAGGTGTGAGTTACCTATATCCCACTGTGTGCAGGTGTGAGTTACCTATATCCCACTGTGTGCAGGTATGAGTTACCTATACCCCACTGTGTGCAGGTATGAGTTACCTATACCCCACTGTGTGCAGGTGTGAGTTACCTATAACCCACTGTGTGCAGGTGTGAGTTACCTATACCCCACTGTGGACAGGCATGAGTTACCTATACCCCACTGAGTGCAGGTGTGAGTTACCTATATCCCACTGTGTGCAGGTGTGAGTTACCTATATCCCACTGTGTGCAGGTATGAGTTACCTATACCCCACTGTGTGCAGGTGTGAGTTACCTATATCCCACTGTGGACAGGCATGAGTTACCTATACCCCACTGTGTGCAGGTGTGAGTTACCTATACCCCACTGTGTGCAGGTATGAGTTACCTATACCCCACTGTGTGCAGGTGTGAGTTACCTATACCCCACTGTGTGCAGGTGTGAGTTACCTATATCCCACTGTGTGCAGGTGTGAGTCACCTATATCCCACTGTGTGCAGGTGTGAGTTACCTATACCCCACTGTGGACAGGCATGAGTTACCTATACCCCACTGTGTGCAGGTGTGAGTCACCTATACCCCACTGTGTGCAGGTGTGAGTTACCTATACCCCACTGTGTGCAGGTATGAGTTACCTATACCCCACTGTGTGCAGGTTTGAGTTACCTATATCCCACTGTGTGCAGGTGTGAGTTACCTATATCCCACTGTGTGCAGGTATGAGTTACCTATACCCCACTGTGTGCAGGTATGAGTTACCTATACCCCACTGTGTGCAGGTTTGAGTTACCTATATCCCACTGTGTGCAGGTGTGAGTTACCTATACCCCACTGTGTGCAGGTGTGAGTTACCTATATCCCACTGTGTGCAGGTATGAGTTACCTATACCCCACTGTGTGCAGGTGTGAGTTACCTATACCCCACTGTGTGCAGGTGTGAGTTACCTATACCCCACTGTGTGCAGGTGTGAGTTACCTATATCCCACTGTGTGCAGGTGTGAGTCACCTATAGCCCACTGTGTGCAGGTGTGAGTTACCTATAACCCACTGTGTGCAGGTGTGAGTTACCTATATCCCACTGTGTGCAGGTGTGAGTCACCTATATCCCACTGTGTGCAGGTGTGAGTCACCTATACCCCACTGTGTGCAGGTGTGAGTTACCTATACCCCACTGTGTGCAGGTGTGAGTTACCTATACCCCACTGTGTGCAGGTGTGAGTTACATATACCCAACTGTGTGCAGGTGTGACTTACCTATACCCCACTGTGTGCAGGTGTGACTTACCTATACCCCACTGTGTGCAGGTGTGACTTACCTATATCCCACTGTGTGCAGGTGTGACTTACCTATAGCCCACTGTGTGCAGGTGTGAGTTACCTATAGCCCACTGAGTGCAGGTGTGAGTTACCTATAGCCCACTGTGTGCAGGTGTGACTTACCTATAGCCTTGTCTTTGCTGACTCTCCATGTCAGTGGTCCTTCATGGATCATTCTTTTAGTTGTGAGGTCCAGATTCTGTGAAATACAAAAATAGCTGATACTAACCAGAGTGTGTTGTTGCAATGGGAGGTGTCTGCATTTTTGAACCTTCATTCAACAATTTTAGAAGCCTGTAGTAACACAGATGTAAAACTAATCTCTGACCTCACACACAGCTATGTATGAGGTGTGAGATTTTACACTGTTATGTATAGGTGTGAGATATTACACTGCTGCGTATGAGCTGTGAGATATTACACTGCTGTGTAAAGGATATGAGATATTACACTCCAGTATAAGAGCTGTATTGTACTGGTAGTCCAGACAGGGATCTGCTAGCACTGAGAGGAACTGAGCTGTGATTGGTCAGCATAATAATTTTAGATTCAATAGGACTGGTCTGTACCTTAAATTGAGATGCGATAGGATTGGCCTGCCGCTCAAGGGGTGTGAGATCTAGTCGGCGCTGGTATTGGCTGAGTCGCTGCTTGTGCTCAGTTTCCCTGACAACCTCGTTAACAGCCTGTAGTATCCCACGGCAACAGGTCTGAGCTCTCTGGAGGGAAAGCAGGTCGGGCGAAAGGGCTGGGAGAAGTACACAAGAAACCCTATCAGCCTCTTCACATTAAAACAGCTATAGTGGTCAACATGTGAGTGTTCACTGTGCTGTCAGTGTTTGTGTTTGTGTGTGAGAGAGAAAAACAGTCACTGCGCCGTCAGTGCCGTCAGTATGTGAGGGGTAAGTGTGTGTGTGAGAGGGAAAAACAGTCACTGTGCCGTCAGTGCGTTAGTGCCGTCAGTGTGTGAGGGGTAAGTGTGTGTGTGAGAGAGGGCTGCACAATCATTTGTCAGTGTATGTGAGAGAGACTCACAGTCACTGTGTTTGATGATATTGTCTAGCAGCAGAGGGTACTTGGTCAGTCTTTGCATTTCTGACACCAGCAGATCCTTCAGCTGAAGCCTCCTGCAGTGGGGGCTAGCCTCACACTCCTGCAGAGAGACAGCGCACACCTGTACCATTATCACACTCCTGCAGAGAGACAGCACACACCTGTACCATTATCACACTCCTGCAGAGAGACAGCACACACCTGTACCATTATCACACTCCTGCAGAGAGACAGCACACACCTGTACCATTATCACACTCCTGCAGAGAGAAATCACTGCTCTGTATCTGCATGGGGTTCTGTTTTAACACATAGTACAATACCTTGATTATAATAAACATTTTCAATTTTTAAGGAGCATGGGACCTGCTGCACCTGCATAGCACACTCCGGTGTGTACCTGTACCTGTGTTTCATGCTCAGTTGTGTTGCTGTACCTGTATGATGTGAGCAAACCGAGGGTCTTTGCGCTGCTTGCTCTTAATCAGCTCAAGAGCCTGAGACTGCTGGCGACAGAGCACAGACACTTGCTCCTGAAACTCTGCCCCCGCCAAACCTTCAAACTGAGAGAGAGAGAGAGAGAGAGGAGTGTGTGAGCATAACAGAACGAGAGAGAGAGAGAGAGAGGAGTGTGTGAGTATAACAGAACAAGAGAGAGGAATGAGTGAGTGTAACAGAACAAGAGAGAGGAGTGTCTGAGTGTAACAGAACAAGAGAGAGAGGAGTGTGTGAGTGTAACAGAATGAGAGAGAGAGGAGTGTGTGAGCATAACAGAACGAGAGAGAGAGGAGTGTGTGAGTATAACAGAACAAGAGAGAGGAGTGTGTGAGTGTAACAGAACAAGAGAGAGAGGAGTGTGTGAGTGTAACAGAACAAGAGAGAGAGGAGTGAGTGAGTGTAACAGAACGAGAGAGAGGAGTGTGTGAGTGTAACAGAACAAGAGAGAGAGGAGTGTGAGTATAACAGAACAAGAGAGAGAGGAGTGTGTGAGTATAACAGAACAAGAGAGAGAGGAGTGTGTGAGTGTAACAGAACAAGAGAGAGAGGAGTGTGTGAGTATAACAGAACGAGAGAGAGAGGAGTGTGTGAGTGTAACAGAACGAGAGAGAGAGGAGTGTCTGAGTGTAACAGAACAAGAGAGAGAGGAGTGTCTGAGTGTAACAGAACAAGAGAGAGAGGAGTGTCTGAGTGTAACAGAACAAGAGAGAGAGGAGTATGTGAGTGTAACAGACCGAGAGAGAGAGGAGTGCGTGAGTGTAACAGAATGAGAGAGAGAGGAGTGTGTGAGTGTAACAGAACAAGAGAGAGAGAAGTGTGTGAGTGTAACAGAACAAGAGAGAGAGGAGTGTGTGCGTGTAACAGAACGAGAGAGAGAGGAGTGTCTGAGTGTAACAGAACGAGAGAGAGAGAGGAGTGTGTGAGTGTAACAGAACGAGAGAGAGAGAGGAGTGTGTGAGTGTAACAGAACGAGAGAGAGAGGAGTATGTGAGTGTAACAGACCGAGAGAGAGAGGAGTGCGTGAGTGTAACAGAATGAGAGAGAGAGGAGTGTGTGAGTGTAACAGAACAAGAGAGAGAGAAGTGTGTGAGTGTAACAGAACAAGAGAGAGAGGAGTGTCTGAGTGTAACAGAACGAGAGAGAGAGAGGAGTGTGTGAGTGTAACAGAACGAGACAGAGAGAGGAGTGTCTGAGTGTAACAGAACGAGAGAGAGAGGAGTGTCTGAGTGTAACAGAAAAAGAGAGAGAGGAGTGTGTGAGTGTAACAGAATGAGAGAGAGAGAAGTGTCTGCATGTAACAGAATGAGAGAGAGAGGAGTGTGTGAGTGTAACAGAACAAGAGAGAGAGGAGTGTGTGAGTTTAACAGAACGAGAGAGAGAGGAGTGTGTGAGTGTAACAGAATAAGAAAGAGAGAGAAATGGATGTGCTAACCCTAGCTAGCATGACGTCTCCGATACCCTGAACAATGGGAGACTCCTTTTCCCTCAGCTTCTTCATCGACTCACACAGGCTGGCTGTAACACAATGACACACCAATAAGACAAGTACACTATTACTGTCACACAAACAGGCTGGCTGTAACACAATAACACACCATTACAGGGCTCCAGATGGAACCTAAAATGGTTGCCAATGCGTTTTGTGACTAGTGCTTTCCTGCCACTGGCAACATCCCCCACAAGGAAGAAAAAAAGACGCACCGAAAAACGCACTAGCGACCATTTTAGGTGCCATCTGGAGCTCTGTAATGGTGCACAAAAAGGCACACACAGCAGCAAGCTTTTATTCTGTGCTGAACACCCTCATCTCCTCTGCGTCTGCCTGCCCTGCTACACTATCACCTGCACTACAGCACTGTCCTGCTACACTATCACCTGCACTACAGCCCTGCCCTGCTACACTATCACCTGCACTACAGCACTGCTACACTATCACCTGCACTACAGCCCTGCCCTGCTACACTATCACCTGCACTACAGCACTGCTACACTATCACCTGCACTACAGCACTGTCCTGCTACACTATCACCTGCACTACAGCACTGCTACACTATCACCTGCACTACAGCACTGCTACACTATCACCTGCACTACAGCCCTGCCCTGCTACACTATCACCTGCACTACAGCACTGCTACACTATCACCTGCACTACAGCCCTGCCCTGCTACACTATCACCTGCACTACAGCACTGCTACACTATCACCTGCACTACAGCACTGTCCTGCTACACTATCACCTGCACTACAGCACTGTACTGCTACACTATCACCTGCACTACAGCACTGCTACACTATCACCTGCACTACAGCACTGTCCTGCTACACTATCACCTGCACTACAGCACTGTCCAGCTACACTATCACCTGCACTACAGCACTGTCCAGCTACAATATCACCTGCACTACAGCACTGTCCAGCTACACTATCACCTGCACTACAGCACTGTCCTGCTACACTATCACCTGCACTACAGCACTGTACTGCTACACTATCACCTGCACTACAGCACTGTACTGCTACACTATCACCTGCACTACAGCACTGCTACACTATCACCTGCACTACAGCACTGTACTGCTACACTATCACCTGCACTACAGCACTGTACTGCTACACTATCACCTGCACTACAGCACTCTCCTGCTACACTATCACCTGCACTACAGCACTGTACTGCTACACTATCACCTGCACTACAGCACTGTACTGCTACACTATCACCTGCACTACAGCACTGCTACACTATCACCTGCACTACAGCACTGTCCTGCTACACTATCACCTGCACTACAGCACTGCTCCTGCTACACTATCACCTGCACTACAGCACTGCTACACTATCACCTGCACTACAGCACTGTACTGCTACACTATCACCTGCACTACAGCACTGCTACACTATCACCTGCACTACAGCACTGTCCTGCTACACTATCACCTGCACTACAGCACTGCTACACTATCACCTGCACTACAGCACTGTCCTGCTACACTATCACCTGCACTACAGCACTGCTACACTATCACCTGCAATACAGCACTGTCCTGCTACACTATCACCTGCACTACAGCACTGCTACACTATCACCTGCACTCCAGCACTGCCCTGCTACACTATCACCTGCACTACAGCACTGCCCTGCTACACTATCACCTGCACTACAGCACTGCTACACTATCACCTGCACTACAGCACTGTCCTGCTACACTATCACCTGCACTACAGCACTGCTACACTATCACCTGCACTACAGCACTGTCCTGCTACACTATCACCTGCACTACAGCACTGCTACACTATCACCTGCACTACAGCACTGCTCTGCTACACTATCACCTGCACTACAGCCCTGCCCTGCTACACTATCACCTGCACTACAGCACTGTCCTGCTACACTATCCCCTGCACTACAGCACTGCTACACTATCACCTGCACTACAGCACTGTCCTGCTACACTACCACCTGCACTACAGCACTGCTACACTATCACCTGCACTACAGCACTGCTACACTATCACCTGCACTGCAGCACTGTCCTGCTACACTATCACCTGCACTACAGCACTGTCCTGCTACAGTATCACCTGCACTACAGCACTGTCCTGCAACACTATCACCTGCACTACAGCACTGTACTGCTGTGCCACAGTGA
This sequence comes from Albula glossodonta, assembly GCA_019788955.1. Lineage (NCBI taxonomy): Eukaryota > Metazoa > Chordata > Actinopteri > Albuliformes > Albulidae > Albula > Albula glossodonta. Next base: position 75,709 of record JAFBMS010000736.1, on the reverse strand, counting down.
TGGAAGGATACATGGATGCAGAAAAGTTTTTATTCTTAACTGGACAGTTTTTAAACTCGCCCCAGTGCCGTGCACAATGTATCTAGCCAACAGTGGCTCACATTAGTCTGGGAACATGACAACGGGCCAGGTAACAAAATGGTGAAACGAAAAATATTTGATTTTCTGACTTTTTCTCACCCCCTACGACCAGACCCTGCCTCCTCTAAACCAGATGCCAATAATAAAGAGATTAACTGGATCAGTGAAAGTTCTCATGTACAGCCATTCCAGCTAATATAAAAAATATATTATAGTATATTATTATATGCTTTTATATATGTTATACAAGGCTCCTAAAGAAGTATTTCATCCAGTACACTGTTATTGTTACACACAAAGGCTGGTTGTAATATAACAATGCAATACAACCACAACTGGCAGATTACTCAAACAAACACACATGCACATATTTCCAGCTATGAAGCCAAATGATCACGTTGCACGTGTTCATGAAACATGGCGTAACTGAGTTAAGACTCTGTTCTATTGGTGACTACATGTCGAGGCTGAACTATGTTCTGTTTTAGAGAAAGCAGTGAGTTTAGAAACTACTGAGGAGTATGTCCACTCTCAAATAAAGGGGCATAATCCTTTAACCAGAAGTGTCCATCTTGTAGGCTACCTTTAACCGTTTTTTTTATCTTTAAATAGTAAAACCCCAGTCACCGGTTGTTTTTAAGGGTAAAATATTGACGCTTTAAAAAGCTAGGCATTGTTCCAGTCCTGATTGCTTAGCCAACGCAGCCTTTCAGCCATGGAATGTTCACAACAGAAATAATTTTGTGAGATTATTTATGAGGGTAATACATATAATTTAATACTTTTGTACTGAATATAATTCTTTGTGACCAAAACAGTAGCAATGTCAAGTTTAGGGGTTAATATTTTCAGGTAGCCTATAGCTATACACATAAAAACACTAAAATATTATGAATAATTTTTTCAGATGAGTCACGATTGATGCCACCGCCAGAAAAACCTTCAAGAGTCTCTTCAAAAGCTGCCAGCATTGCAGGTTTTGGAGGTTTCATAAATGTGCAAAATACAATAAAACAAAGCAACAATGGTCAAAAAATGTTTTCCAAACCACAAGAGCCTATTTAAATGAGCAACTACATGTGCACTTGCTTAGAATTACGGAGATTTCTGTTTGGACAGAAGAAATTCATACCACTCTTGAGTTTGTCAAAAAACAGTAGTAATTTGGGCAGTAATTTTCTCCAGGGAGGAGGGAGAAAAACAGGGACATTGCTGATCCGGTTGGGACTAGAATCACCTAGAAGCAGCTGTAAAACACAAAATTACCCCACCTCCCCATGTAAAACGAATCTCATCCATAGAGGGAAATTGAAGCAAAGCAAACCCATGTTGTATGCTGCGCCCATGCGCCTGCATCTGGGAGACTGTTGCTAACTTTGGTTGATGCTGGACAGTACTTGAGGTTTTCATTCCGCAGTTATCAAACATGGTTTTAATGACAATTACAATTCGAAACGGTAACACTAACCGTCAGGAACTTTGACCGTGGTTCATCATGAAACTGGTAACCGTTTCATCCTTACCTGGGGCAGGTAAGGCAGACTCACCGTGCAGGTGGTACACCTGAGGCAGGTTGGGGAAGATGCAGGCCAGCTGCTCTATGCTCATAACTGTCCTCATCTTCTGGAAGAACACCTGATCCAAAACCCGTAGCGTGCGCAGGTGGGATGCCTCTGTGGTGTAGAGTTCTGAGAGAGACCAGCCCTTTATCATAATAGTGCGGGATGCCTCTGTGGTGTAGAGTTCTGAGAGAGACCAGCCCTTTATCATAATAGTGCGGGATGCCTCTGTGGTGTAGAGTTCTGAGAGAGACCAGCCCTTTATCATAATAGTGCGGGATGCCTCTGTGGTGTAGAGTTCTGAGAGAGACCAGCCCTTTATCATAATAGTGCGGGATGCCTCTGTGGTGTAGAGTTCTGAGAGAGACCAGCCCTTTATCATAATAGTGCGGGATGCCTCTGTGGTGTAGAGTTCTGAGAGAGACCAGCCCTTTATCATAATAGTGCGGGATGCCTCTGTGGTGTAGAGTTCTGAGAGAGACCAGCCCTTTATCATAATAGTGCGGGATGCCTCTGTGGTATAGAGTTCTGAGAGAGACCAGCCCTTTATCATAATAGTGCGGGATGCCTCGGTGGTGTAGAGTTCTGAGAGAGACCAGCCCTTTATCATAATAGTGCGGGATGCCTCTGTGGTGTAGAGTTCTGAGAGAGACCAGCCCTTTAACATAATAGTGCGGGATGCCTCTGTGGTGTAGAGTTCTGAGAGAGACCAGCCCTTTATCATAATAGTGCACTCTCCTTTAGCCCAACACCGAGCAGCCTCAAACCTTTACCACAGTGACCTCCCCTTTGATAACACAGACCCCTTTTACACCTTGGTAATGCATGTGAGTGTCTCTGTGCTTAGTACAGTGTGTGAGTGTGTCTCTGTGCTTAGTACAGTGTGAGTGTGTCTCTGTGCTTAGTACAGTGTGAGTGTGTCTCTGTGCTTAGTACAGTGTGTGAGTGTGTCTCTGTGCTTGGTACAGTGTGTGAGTGTGTCTCTCTGCTTAGTACAGTGTGTGAGTGTGTCTCTGTGCTTAGTACAGTGTGTGAGTGTGTCTCTGTGCTTAGTACAGTGTGAGTGTGGCTCTGTGCTTAGTACAGTGTGTGAGTGTGTCTCTGTGCTTAGTACAGTGTGTGAGTGTGTCTCTGTGCTTGGTACAGTGTGTGAGTGTGTCTCTCTGCTTAGTAGTGTGTGAGTGAGTGTCTCTCTGTGCCTAGTGCAGTATGTGAGTGTCTCTCTGTGCTTAGTACAGTGTGTGAGTGTCTCTATGCTTGGGAAGCTGACCACTTGTTTACCGTAAATGACGGCTTGCCGGTCGACCTCACGGTGATCCAGAATTCTCAGGGTGTGTTGGGGGACAGTTTCCTGCCAGTTCTGAAAATCCCCACTGTCCTCATCTAGAGACGGAGTGCCAGGCAGAAGGCCGGCAGCAGCCTCCACACTCCTGCAGAGAGGGAGGAGGGGACAGTGTGTCTGTAAACACTGCTATCTGGCAGAATTCAGTACTGCCAGACCTGGACCCTAAAAGTATAAAACACCATAAAATCTTTTAAAACTTGTACAACACCTAAAAATCAGTACAAAGATTTTACCGATTTTAAAAGCTGTGGATGAAACGGGGACTGAGAATGGAGCTGAAACACAGATTACAGAATGGCTACGAGGCTTAAGGTAGAGTAACCCCATTTACACAACTGTAAAGTGTGGTTAAGGTGGAGTAACCCCATTTACAGAAGTATAAGGTAGGGTGAAGGTGGAGTAACGGTTGTAGGTTTGAGGGTTGAGGTAGCAGGTTGTATCACCTCCTCCTGGAAAGTGGGGTGCAGGGTGGGGTGGAGTTCTCCAGGGATCTGGGGACAAAAGAACAGACTTTTATGGTGATAATTTGGCCAACAATTTTCTGCAAATCACGTGGCAGAGTTAGAGGAGGGGTAGAGGTTAAGGGTTGGTGTGCTTGTGTGTGTACCTGGCTGAGGTGGAGGAGGTGGAGGAGGTAGAGGATGAAGTACTGTTGAGAAAGGGACGCTCCTCCTCACAGTCCTCCATGTCCACGTCGCTACGGGAACGAGGGACTGCCTCCCCGCCAGCACTGCCGCCACGGCGACGCCCCTCCCCCTGTGCTTTCAGAGACTCACTGCGTGCCAGACGAACCGATACTGTGGGGCTGAGTCAAGTACACACACGTAAGTGCTCAAAGACACAAACACACACACGCACACACACATGTAAGTGCTCAAACAAACAAACACGCGCACACACACGTAAGTGCTCAAACAAACACACACAGACACACACACACACGTAAGTGCTCAAAGACACAAACACACACACACGTAAGTGCTCAAAGACACAAACACACACACACACATAAGTGCTCAAAGACACAAACACACACACGCACACACACGTAAGTGCTCAAACAAACAAACAAACAAACACGCGCACACACACGTAAGTGCTCAAACAAACAAACACACACGGACACACACACATGTAAGTGCTCAAACAAACAAATACACACACACACACACACATGTAAGTGCTCAAACAAACAAATACACACACACACACACACACACACCTATATGCCTCTAACCACTAGTCTAAGAACATGGCCTAAGGTAGCCAATACTAAAAACACCCACACACACACTCTCACACACCATCATGCCAGCGCGCACACACAGACACTCTCACACGCGTGCACACACACACGCACACACACCTGTCTCTGTTGCTCTGCTCTCCCAGGCTGTCAGTGAACAGTCTCTGTCCCGCTGTCTCTGGCCCCACCCCCTCTGGGTCCGCCCCCTCTGGGCCCGTCCCCTCACTCTCCACTGCAAGGTCGGGCTGCTGGCTCTCAAACTGCTGAATGATGTTCCTCACACTCCCAGGACGCACTACGGGAGAATGATCCCAAAACACTCTCATCAACTCTGAGCGCCCCTCACTGCACAGGGTCAGGGTTAGGTTACGGTTAGGGTTGGGTTACTATGGTTAGGGTTGGGTTGGAGTTATTTTATGGTTAGGGTTGGGTTAAGGTAATTATGGTTGATGGGCCTCTGGGTGGCTTGAAGGATAAATTGTTGCCTGCAAGTCCTGAGGTCGGGGGTTCGATCCCTGACCTCACCATTCCCAGCTATGGTCAGAGGTCCCATTGGTGAGGCAACAATTGTCCAGCCTCGCCAGGGTTCAATACAGAGTAAGCCGGCTAAACTTGTTTGGTTGGTCTCATTGCGCCCACCCTGTCATGCTTGGGCACCTGCAGCAGCACAAACTGACCATACACTGACTACGTCTTCCTCCGAAGTCACAGGCAGTGTGTAGTGGTGCAGCTGCAGCGTTAAAAGAAGCGAGGGTGTCGTCACGTGAATCGGAGGAGCCACGTGCTTGACTTCTCCTCCCACAGCTGTCAGGGCGAGTGCGGTGAGGTCAGTTGAACACTTGGGAAAACTGGGAAAAAAAATCTGTAAAATAAATTAAAAAAAAAAAGGGTTATTATGGTTAGGGTTAGGGTTTGGGTTGATTTAGGGTTATTATGGTTAGGATTAGGGTTGATTTAGGGTTATTATGGTTAGGGTTTGGGTTGATTTAGGGTTATTATGGTTAGGGTTTGGGTTTGGGTTGATTTAGGGTTATTATGGTTAGGGTTAGGGTTGATTTAGGGTTCTTATGGTTAGGTTAGGGTTTGGGTTGATTTAGGGTTATTATGGTTAGGGTTAGGGTTGCTTTAGGGTTATTATGGTTAGGGTTTGGGTTGATTTAGGGTTATTATGGTTCGGGTTCGGGTTTGGGTTGATTTAGGGTTATTATGGTTCGGGTTAGGGTTGCTTTAGGGTTATTATGGTTTGGGTTGATTTAGGGTTATTATGGTTAGGGTTAGGGTTTGGGTTGATTTAGGGTTATTATGGTTAGGGTTTGGGTTGTTTCGGGTTCTTCCGGTTAGGGTTAGGGTTTGGTTGCTTTAGGGTTATTATGGTTAGGGTTAGGGTTTGGGTTGATTTAGGGTTATTATGGTTAGGGTTAGGGTTAGGGTTGATTTAGGGTTATTATGGTTAGGGTTAGGGTTGATTTAGGGTTATGGTTAGGGTTTGGGTTGATTTAGGGTTATTATGGTTAGGGTTAGGGTTGATTTAGGGTTATTATGGTTAGGGTTTGGGTTGATTTAGGGTTATTATGGTTAGGATTAGGGTTGATTTAGGGTTATTATGGTTAGGGTTTGGGTTGATTTAGGGTTATTATGGTTAGGGTTTGGGTTTGGGTTGATTTAGGGTTATTATGGTTAGGGTTAGGGTTGATTTAGGGTTATTATGGTTAGGGTTAGGGTTTGGGTTATTATGGTTAGGGTTAGGGTTTGGGTTGATTTAGGGTTATTATGGTTAGGGTTTGGGTTGATTTAGGGTTATTACGGTTAGGGTTAGGGTTTGGGTTGATTTAGGGTTATTATGGTTAGGGTTAGGGTTTGGGTTGATTTAGGGTTATTATGGTTAGGGTTAGGGTTAGGGTTGATTTAGGGTTATTATGGTTAGGGTTAGGGTTGATTTAGGGTTAGGGTTAGGGTTTGGGTTGATTTAGGGTTATTATGGTTAGGGTTAGGGTTGATTTAGGGTTATTATGGTTAGGGTTTGGGTTGATTTAGGGTTATTATGGTTAGGGTTAGGGTTTGGGTTGATTTAGGGTTATTATGGTTAGGGTTAGGGTTGATTTAGGGTTATTATGGTTTGGGTTGATTTAGGGTTATTATGGTTAGGGTTAGGGTTTGGGTTGATTTAGGGTTATTATGGTTAGGGTTTGGGTTGATTTAGGGTTATTACGGTTAGGGTTAGGGTTTGGGTTGATTTAGGGTTATTATGGTTAGGGTTAGGGTTTGGGTTGAGTTAGGGTTATTATGGTTAGGGTTAGGGTTTGGGTTGATTTAGGGTTATTATGGTTAGGGTTAGGGTTGATTTAGGGTTATGGTTAGGGTTTGGGTTGATTTAGGGTTATTATGGTTAGGGTTAGGGTTTGGGTTGATTTAGGGTTATTATGGTTAGGGTTAGGGTTAGGGTTGATTTAGGGTTATTATGGTTAGGGTTTGGGTTGATTTAGGGTTATTATGGTTAGGGTTTGGGTTGATTTAGGGTTATTATGGTTAGGGTTAGGGTTTGGGTTGATTTAGGGTTATTATGGTTAGGATTAGGGTTGATTTAGGGTTATTATGGTTAGGGTTAGGGTTGATTTAGGGTTATTATGGTTAGGGTTAGAAAAACCAGGTCCAATACTAATTAGCCAAAGAAAAAGGGAAAGGAAAAAAAGCAGAGAATGGAAGTAAAACATGGAAATACCTGGAGTGGGTGACAGCGGGACAGAGAGGGCTGCTGAGAAACAACCAACAAAAACCAAGCCAAATCAAAATATCATCCCACAAAAAAATTCACTGAAATAGCAACAGACATTTAAGACAATCTTAGACATTAACGTCATACATATCAATGTATGTTTGTGTGTGTGTGCGCCAGTGAGCATGTATGTTTGTGCGAGTGTGTTTGTGTGCAAAAGTGAACGTGTGTGTTTGCGTGAGTGTGCTTGTGTAAATGTGTGCAAAGTGAACATGTGTTTGTATCATTGTGCTGCAAAAAGGAAATACAAACTAAATTGACAACAGGAACAACCAAACGGTAAAGCTAATCTAATCAACTGACAAGGAAACAAGTACTTAGCCTGCTCTAGCCGAAACTTCAACAGATCCTGCACACCTGAAGTAATGCACTTTTCAGGTGATTATGTTTGCGAGTGTGCTTGTATATGTGTGTGTGTATGTTTGTGGGAGTGTGTATGTTTGATTGTGCTTGTGTGTGTGTGTGTGTGTGTATGTGAGAGTGTATGCTTATGAGTGTGCTTATGTATGTTTGTGAGTGTGTGTAAGTGAGCATGTGTGTTTGTGCAAGTGTGACAGCATAAGTAAGTGAGTATGAGTGTGTGAGTGAATGTGTGTGTTTGCGTGTTCGTGTGTGTGTGCGTCATACCATTCTGGCTGCTCCTGGGTTTGCCGATGTATTTTAGGATGGGGTTCCTCTTCCTGTCTTCTCCTTCTTTCTTTGCTCCACTGAGCTGATGACCAGAGAGCACACATTACTGTCGGAGTGTATTACTGTCAGAGCTGTAGCACAGGGCGCATCACTGTCAGAGCTTTACCACAGGGCGCATTACTGTCAGAGCTGTAGCACGGGGCGCATTACTGTCAGAGCTGTAGCACAGACCGCATTACTGTCAGAGCTGTAGCACAGACCGCATTACTGTCAGAGCTGTAGCACAGGGCGCATCACTGTCAGAGCTGTAGCACAGAGCGCATTACTGTCAGAGCTGTAGCACAGGGCGCATTACTGTCAGAGCTGTAGCACAGACTGCATTACTGTCAGAGCTGTAGCACAGAGCGCATTACTGTCAGAGCTGTAGCACAGACCGCATTACTGTCGGAGTGTATTACTGTCAGAGCTGTAGCACAGGGCGCATTACTGTCAGAGCTGTAGCACAGACCGCATTACTGTCAGAGCTGTAGCACAGGGCGCATCACTGTCAGAGCTGTAGCACAGGGTGCATCACTGTCAGAGATGTAGCACAGGGCGCATCACTGTCAGAGCTTTACCACAGGGCGCATTACTGTCAGAGCTGTAGCACAGACTGCATTACTGTCAGAGCTGTAGCACGGGGCGCATTACTGTCAGAGCTGTAGCACAGACCGCATTACTGTCAGAGCTGTAGCACGGGGCGCATTACTGTCAGAGCTGTAGCACAGACCGCATTACTGTCAGAGCTGTAGCACAGACCGCATTACTGTCAGAGCTGTAGCACAGGGCGCATTACTGTCAGAGCTTTAGCACAGACTGTATTACTGTCAGAGCTGTAGCACAGGGCGCATTGCTGTCAGAGCTGTAGCACAGACTGTATTACTGTCAGAGCTGTAGCACAGACTGTATTACTGTCAGAGCTGTAGCACAGGGCGCATTGCTGTCAGAGCTGTAGCACAGGGCGCATTACTGTCAGAGCTGTAGCACAGGGCGCATTACTGTCAGAGCTGTAGCACAGGGCGCATTACTGTCAGAGCTGTAGCACAGACCGCATTACTGTCAGAGCTGTAGCACAGGGCGCATTACTGTCAGAGCTGTAGCACAGACCGCATTACTGTCAGAGCTGTAGCACAGACCACATTACTGTCAGAGCTGTAGCACAGGGCGCATTACTGTCAGAGCTGTAGCACAGACTGCATTACTGTCAGAGCTGTAGCACAGACTGCATTACTGTCAGAGCTGTACTAGGGAGATGGGGTCAGGAGAGAGGGATTGGTGGAGGGCTGGAGGGAGTGGGGTGTGATGGTGTGAGTGAACGAGGGAGGGAGAGTGGGGCTGGGAGAGGCACCTTCTTGGTTTTGGGGAAGAATGCGAGCCAGCGGTCTCTGTCAGAAGTCAGGCTGGGCAGGCGGGAGTCCCTTAGTTTGATCCCTGAGTGCCTCAGATAGAGAAGCACGGCTGAGGCCAACGAAGCACTAGGGGGACAGAGACAAACCCTCATTTACCCCTCACTCATCTAATTACCCCACCACCTTACCCTCACTTACCCCTCACCCATCTAATTACCCCACCACCTTACCCTCATTTACCCCTCACCCATCTAATTACCCCACTACCTTACCCTCATTTACCCCTCACCCATCTAATTACCCCACCACCTTACCCTCATTTACCCCTCACCCATCTAATTACCCCACCACCTTACCCTCACTTACCCCTCACCCATCTAATTACCCCACCACCTTACCCTCATTTACCCCTCACCCATCTAATTACCCCACCACCTTACCCTCATTTACCCCTCACCCATCTAATTACCCCACCACCTTACCCTCATTTACCCCTCACCCATCTAATTACCCCACCACCTTACCCTCATTTACCCCTCACCCATCTAATTACCCCACCACCTTACCCTCATTTACCCCTCACCCATCTAATTACCCCACCACCTTACCCTCATTTACCCCTCACCCATCTAATTACCCCACCCCCTTACCCTCATTTACCCCTCCCCCATCTAATTACCCCACCACCTTACCCTCATTTACCCCTCACCCATCTAATTACCCCACCACCTTACCCTCATTTACCCCTCACCCATCTAATTACCCCACCACCTTACCCTCATTTACCCCTCACCCATCTAATTACCCCCCCACCTTACCCTCATTTACCCCTCACCCATCTAATTACCCCACCACCTTACCCTCATTTACCCCTCACCCATCTAATTACCCCACCACCTTACCCTCATTTACCCCTCACCCATCTAATTACCCCACCACCTTACCCTCATTTACCCCTCCCCCATCTAATTACCCCACCACCTTACCCTCATTTACCCCTCACCCACCTAATTACCCCACCACCTTACCCTCATTTACCCCTCACCCATCTAATTACCCCACCACCTTACCCTCATTTACCCCTTACCCATCTAATTACCCCACCACCTTACCCTCATTTACCCCTCACCCATCTAATTACCCCACCACCTTACCCTCATTTACCCCTCACCCATCTAATTACCCCACCACCTTACCCTCATTTACCCCTCACCCATCTAATTACCCCACCACCTTACCCTCATTTACCCCTCACCCATCTAATTACCCCACCATCTTACCCTCATTTACCCCTCACCCATCTAATTACCCCTCTATCTTACCTTCTTTTACCCCTTACCCATCTAATTACCAAATCAACTTAGCCTCTTTTACCCCTTACCAGCACCACACCTAAGCAAGTCACAAAACTAAAACCCACTGCAGTAATTTTCTCTTAGCCTTGAGGCCTCTTAGGAGATCAGTATCAGGTACAGTGCTGGAAATCATGGAAACCACATTTCTGACAAACATACCGGATTAAGCAATGATTGTCACAAATATGAACCTCAGTCATGGTACCTTCTACAAGTAAAACCAAAGTAACATGCAGAATTTGCTTACCCGTATAATCGTTTTTAACACTTTGGAAAAACAAACTTTGGTGTTTGGGTGGTGGAATGCACACTTGAAATTGTGGTGTGTGACTGGCAGGCTGAAGGAGACAGTACAGCTGATACAGCTTCACCACTGTCAATGTAGTGAAATTCCACATCCTTAATGCAGTCTACCTCACGGTTAGCTCTGCAAATCCTCTCATAAGACTGGACCTGTGAACGGGCTGCGCAGCAGGGTTTATGTGCTGCAGAGGACTGGGTTAATCCTGTAAACCCAGGAGCATGGCTGCGTAGGCAGACCCAGCCGCATGTTCCACTGTACCTTCACTGCAATGGAGCTTAGGGGTTAGAGAGGCTCCCTTGACACTTCACCTAAGCTGCTTCAGTAAATAGCTATGAATGGATAAAAGCTCCCCTGTGAATGTGTGTGTGTGTGTGTGTGTCCCTGCATTTCAGTGATGTGCAGAGTATCGTGTAAAAGCAACAGGGCTCAGTGCTTCAGTTACTGACCTTTATTTTGCACCCGAGTAACAAAGTCAGGGTAAGCCTGCTTACCTGCGCTCCTCCTCGGGCTTCGACCTACCAGAAGAAAACACACCTAAATACCTGAGCGCGGGTGACCTGAGCACAGATACACCACACCCTATACGAGAAACAAACTCTCACTCTCACACACACTCGCAGACGCATGCACGCAGACGCACACACACAACAAATTATTTGTTCAGTCACATGACCACTTCTGAGGGTTACTGTGGGACCTTTGAGCTCAGCATGGTACTACCAACTAATAACACACTCTATCTTACACACATCAGGAGTAGTGGCATTAGAGGGTTGTGGGGGGGTGGAGTTAGGGTGTTGTAGGGGTGGGGTTAGAGTATTGTGAGGGTGGAGTTAGGGGGTTGTGGGGGGGTTAGAGTATTGTGAGGGTGGAGTTAGGGGGTTGTAGGTGTGG
>JAFBMS010000736.1:0-64034 GCA_019788955.1 Albula glossodonta | reverse complement strand
CCCCCATCTTACCCCTAACCCAACCTCCCCACCTCACCCCTAACCCTAACCCAACCTCCCCACACCCCCACCTCACCCCCACCTTACCTCTACTGCCCTTACCCTTACTGCCCTCCACTGGCTACCCTAACCCACCTGTCATGAGCTGTAAGTCGCTCTGGATAAAACACCTGTAAAATCCCTATAATATAATGTAATGTTCACACTACTGTATTAAACCAACTGCATGCAAAAAGGAAAATACCAGAAATACAAAATCACAGCCTTTAGCAGACAGCACTCAGTCACATCCACACCTGCCTCCTGATGAGTGCGTCTGACCTGTCATACAGGTGTTTGGGTTTTTTTCTTTCATATGGTAGGAATTATTTATTCACCAGCTGTACATTACTTCCTTGGCAACCAGGCCCTTTGCAAGCACTTAGCTCCCTAGTGCTCTCTTCCTTCTAAGCGAAGCTCCAGACAGGTGATTTTGGAAAGCCAAAAGACTGGTCTATGAAGTTGCAAATAGAGAAGAATATCCCCCCTTTCCTGTGATCTAAAATTTCCAGAAAAATCCAAAATATGATGTGTAACATTATAATAATACATAAGGCTGTAGATCAAACCATTACAGAATTCACTAGTGAACTCTGAGGATCAGTCACTCTGAGCAGTGCTACCTGTAAACACCTGCACCCATCGCAGCAGCTCACCTTTCCGCACCACCTGAACACCCAACTCTGCCTCTGCAGGCAGGGCTTCTCCTGCTTCTTCGTCCTCAGTGAGGGAGGATTCAGCCCTACGTCTAAACTGACTCTTCTCATTGGCTGTGTCATTGGTGGGTGTGTCATCAGAATGAGGGTTCCACACATCATCCTCCAGGTCTCTGAAAATGAGCTGCCGAAGAGTCTCCACTAAGGGAGATGAAGACAACATCCAATCAGCAAGAATTATACACAAAACAGTCGGGACAACATCCAATCAGCAAGAATTATACACGAAACAGTCGGGACAACATCCAATCAGCAAGAATTATACACAAAACAGTCGGGACAACATCCAATCAGCAAGAATTATACACAAAACAGTCGGGACAACATCCAATCAGCAAGAATTATACACGAAACAGTCGGGACAACATCCAATCAGCAAGAATTATACACAAAACAGTCGGGACAACATCCAATCAGCAAGAATTACACACGAAACAGTAGGGACAACACCCAATCGTCATTTCCATGAGGTCTCTGCCTTCTGCCTTATTAAATTTTTCCAGGAGTTTTCCATGTTTACTCTCAAACACTGAATATCAAATGTAGGAGGGAATATACATGAATGCATGAGGTCCTGTTGTCACTTCCACTCACTGTTGGCAAAAGGCAAAAATATACTGAGAATGAGGTTTTTGCCTAAACTATGACCTTGCATCAGAATCAGATACTTCAATCCCTACACTTTACTATGACTCAGTTTTTAAGAAAACAAATGAGATATGGAGAGAGGAATGAGAGCGTTTGTGGATAGTAGCTGGTTACGCAACTGACATATCTTAGTAACTCAGGATTTCAAACTGAATAGGGAACATTTTAACTTTATATAATGATGAACAACTAAAAAACTCTAAATCTCCAGGGCCTGTCTAGATGTGAATGTGTGATTATGAAAATGGCAGGAATGTGAATGTGTGATTATGAAAATGGCAGAAATGTGAATGTGTGATTATGAAAATGGCAGGAATGTGAATGTGTGATTATGAAAATGGCAGGAATGTGAATGTGTGATTATGAAAATGGCAGAAATGTGAATGTGTGATCATGAAAATGGCAGGAATGTGAATGTGTGATTATGAAAATGGCAGAAATGTGAATGTGTGATCATGAAAATGGCAGAAATGTGAATGTGTGATTATGAAAATGGCAGGAATGTGAATGTGTGATCATGAAAATGGCAGGAATGTGAATGTGTGATTATGAAAATGGCAGGAATGTGAATGTGTGATTATGAAAATGGCAGGAATGTGAATGTGTGATTATGAAAATGGCAGGAATGTCAGGGAGTGGTTTCTCATCTCACCATCTAGCAGTGCAGCTTCTGCAACTCCACCCACATCCTGCTGATCCCGCCCCTCAGCTTCCAGGAAGGAATGTGATCCCTCAGCTGAGGGTATTGGCATGGAAACAACCTCCTCATCATTAACTGTGACCCTCTCAATAGATACAGAACTCACTACCAGAGAGAGAGAGGCAGGAATAGAGAGTTTGTCAATGTTCAGCGCTGGACTCTGTAACACAGTGTGATGCAGCGCTGGGCTCTGTAACACAGTGTGATGCAGCGCTGGGCTCTGTAACACAGTGTGATGCAGCACTGGGCTCTGTAACACAGTGTGATGCAGCACTGGGCTCTGTAACACAGTGTGATGCAGAGCTGGGCTCTGTAACACAATGTGATGCAGCGCTGGGCTCTGTAACACAATGCTCTCAGCGCTGGGCTCTGTAACACAGTGTGATGCAGCGCTGGGCTCTGTAACACAGTGTGATGCAGCGCTGGGCTCTGTAACACAATGTAATCTGCTCTCAGCGAATCAGGACAGAACAGAAAAATAAACCTAAAAAATTAAATTCATAAGTCTCACCTGATTGGTAGATGTCAGACTTCAAAACAGAAACACTGGAGGAGAGAAGCAAACATGAGTACAGCTGAGTACCACACAGCATACCACATACACACACAGTATTACATACCACATACACACAGACAATATTACATACATAATACACAGACAGACAGATAGACAGACAGACGGCACGCGTGCACACATACTCAGGTTGCATGCATGGGCACACGCACACAAACACGCACACACACACTCATAAGGCACGCACACACACAGACAAACACATAAGGCACGCACATACCCACTCTCATGTGGCACACACACACACACACACACACACATGCACGCACACGCACTCTCATGTGGCACACACACACACATACACATGGACGTGCACACACTCACGTGACAGGTGCTAATCCATGATTGGCTGGAGTTGTGGAACTGGAAGCCAGTGAGATTGTCTTTTCCAGGAAATCTTTCCAGCTGCAGATAAAAGAAAGAACAGTACAGTGCATCAACAAAAGCCAGTGTAAGAATGTATGCTGAAGGTGGAGCCAATCAGGAGAAGAGGACTAAAGGAGTAGCCAATCAGAGCAGGAGTAACTGCAGAAAAAACCCTGGGTGTTTCTCAATACCAAGAACAGATTTATGTTCTTGAGAAGATGTTACTTGCCAACTGCTCTTGAGAAGAAGTCTTGTAAGTTGCAAGGACAACAACACATTCACCAGAATTTTGAGATGGTTTGTGTACTTGCTTACTTGCTACTGCGCAACACCCCCAGCGCAGCTCATTTCACCAATGACAAAACGACACTGGCTGACAGGACAATGACAGGACAGCACTGGTAACATGTAGTGAAGTTTCTGTTTATTGTCCCTTTATTAAATTAATTTTCACCTTGGATATACCCAGCAGCTTGGCCCATATAATAAAGCTTACAACAAAATCAAAACTCATGTCTGTCATTTCACTCTGAGGCCCTAATATGAGTGAGGTGATCTCCTCCACAGTCCCTGACTGAAATATTTATAGTAAGATGAGTGGTTGAAGGCTGTAAAGTTTAAATTACAGTTTCACTCTTTTGATCAATGTTACATAATTACATTATTTACATATTACAGCAAAAACTACTGTCCCCACTGAACGGAATAATGCTAGCATAGTTTACTGGAACCAATTCCCAATTAGAGTTGTTGCTAACTTTCAAATTGGCCGTTATTTAAATCAAATGAGCACATATTTACCAACTTTACTTTCCTGTCATATTATTGTTCAGTAGCAGATTTAGATGTGTTGTTGAGCTAAAATTAAAAAAATTAAAAACTGACAGTTGTGGATTTTCTTGGCAACCATCGCAGTGATCTCACAGTTATTTCTGGAAAATCTAATGTGGGGCGGGGATAAAGAGAGAGAGGAGGACCAGGGGGCGGGGATAAGGAGAGAGAGGAGGACCAGGGGGCGGGGATAAAGAGAGAGAGGAGGACCAGGGGGCGGGGATAAGGAGAGAGAGGAGGACCAGGGGGGGGAAAAGGAGGGAGAGAGGAGGGCCAGGGGGCAGGGATAAGGAGAGAGAGGAGGACCAGGGGGCGGGGATAAGGAGACACATGTGTGATTAGGTAGAAAGACTGACGTATTCTTCTCAGAGGAGGTTCCAGCAGCCAGCTCGTAGATCTGTCCCTCAGAGGCACTGATCAGGTACAGGGCCTTATTATCTGCAACAACAAGCCAATTACATTATGCCTCCTCATCACCATCAGCCAATCCCATTACACCTAAAAATTACAATTAGCCAATCAGATCATGCAAGTACAATATATTGCAGCTATTCTGCAACAGCACAGAGGCAGGTCAACATTACCACTCAGCCCCACCCACCTGTGGCCACAGAGCGAATCAGCAGTGAGTCGAGTCTGACCACAGGGCAAGAGGTGGTCTTGAGCTCAGCGCTGGTTCCACCCCCCAGCAAGCGTGATGGACAGCGCAACACTAGCCGCTCGTCCGGCCCCCTCTGCAGCAGAACCAGCAGGTCGGACAGCAGCAGAGCCTGCACCTCTTTAAACAGTGTACAAGTTATTCACAAACACATACAGTGGGGAAAAACAATGTCAATGACAGCATCTCTAAAAGTGACAAAAGCCAGTAATGAACACAACTATAGGTGCAATTTACAGGGGTGAGCAGTAAGCACAGGGGAGAGCAGTTAGCACAGGGGCAATCACAGGGGTGAGCAGTAAGCACAGGGGAGAGCAGTTAGCACAGGGGCAAGCACAGGGGTGAGCAGTAAGCACAGGGGTGAGCAGTTAGCACAGGGGCAATCACAGGGGTGAGCAGTAAGCACAGGGGAGAGCAGTTAGCACAGGGGCAATCACAGGGGTGAGCAGTAAGCACAGGGGCGAGCAGTTAGCACAGGGGCAAGGACAGGGGTGTGCAGTAGGCACAGGGGCAAGCAGTTAGCACAGGGGAGAGCACAGGGGTGAGCAGTTAGCACAGGGGCAAGGACAGGGGTGTGCAGTAGGCACAGGGGCGAGCAGTTAGCACAGGGGAGAGCACAGGGGTGAGCAGTAAGCACAGGGGTGAGCAGTTAGCACAGGGGCAAGGACAGGGGTGTGCAGTAGGCACAGGGGCGAGCAGTTAGCAAAGGGGAGAGCACAGGGGCGAGCAGTAAGCATTTGAAATTTTATTTGCTTATGGTGGCCATTTCATAGATTTTGTTTTAATTTCAACCAAGACACAGGACACAAAATCAAAGAATATTTAAAGATACTGGTTTGAAGATGCTGTGAACCAAGTTTTATAATTTATGAAACCCAGTCTATAATCTCCATCCAATTCAATACTAACAGTCTTCATACACATCAAGTATATGAAGACTGTTAGCACTGCTACATCCAGTGTAAGAATTCTTAGTATTACTACATCAAGTGCAAGAATTTTTTTCCAATAGCACAAAAAAAAAAAAAAAAAAAACACACTGTCCCCTTTGCTCCCCTGCTGCACTCTCTCCTATGCCTAACCCCTCTCTCTCCTCTTATCCCCCTCTACGCTTTTCTCTGTCTGCCTCAGTGTGAGTTACCTATACCCCACTGTGGACAGGCATGAGTTACCTATACCGCACTGTGTGCAGGTGTGAGTTACCTATACCCCACTGCGTGCAGGTGTGAGTTACATATACCCCACTGCGTGCAGGTGTGAGTTACCTATACCCCACTGTGTGCAGGTGTGAGTTACCTATACCCCACTGTGGACAGGCATGAGTTACCTATACCCCACTGAGTGCAGGTGTGAGTTACCTATACCCCACTGTGTGCAGGCATGAGTTACCTATACCCCACTGTGTGCAGGTATGAGTTACCTATACCCCACTGTGTGCAGGTGTGAGTTACCTATATCCCACTGTGTGCAGGTGTGAGTTACCTATATCCCACTGTGTGCAGGTATGAGTTACCTATACCCCACTGTGTGCAGGTATGAGTTACCTATACCCCACTGTGTGCAGGTGTGAGTTACCTATAACCCACTGTGTGCAGGTGTGAGTTACCTATACCCCACTGTGGACAGGCATGAGTTACCTATACCCCACTGAGTGCAGGTGTGAGTTACCTATATCCCACTGTGTGCAGGTGTGAGTTACCTATATCCCACTGTGTGCAGGTATGAGTTACCTATACCCCACTGTGTGCAGGTGTGAGTTACCTATATCCCACTGTGGACAGGCATGAGTTACCTATACCCCACTGTGTGCAGGTGTGAGTTACCTATACCCCACTGTGTGCAGGTATGAGTTACCTATACCCCACTGTGTGCAGGTGTGAGTTACCTATACCCCACTGTGTGCAGGTGTGAGTCACCTATATCCCACTGTGTGCAGGTGTGAGTTACCTATACCCCACTGTGGACAGGCATGAGTTACCTATACCCCACTGTGTGCAGGTGTGAGTCACCTATACCCCACTGTGTGCAGGTGTGAGTTACCTATACCCCACTGTGTGCAGGTATGAGTTACCTATACCCCACTGTGTGCAGGTTTGAGTTACCTATATCCCACTGTGTGCAGGTGTGAGTTACCTATATCCCACTGTGTGCAGGTATGAGTTACCTATACCCCACTGTGTGCAGGTATGAGTTACCTATACCCCACTGTGTGCAGGTTTGAGTTACCTATATCCCACTGTGTGCAGGTGTGAGTTACCTATACCCCACTGTGTGCAGGTGTGAGTTACCTATATCCCACTGTGTGCAGGTATGAGTTACCTATACCCCACTGTGTGCAGGTGTGAGTTACCTATATCCCACTGTGTGCAGGTGTGAGTTACCTATACCCCACTGTGTGCAGGTGTGAGTTACCTATATCCCACTGTGTGCAGGTGTGAGTCACCTATAGCCCACTGTGTGCAGGTGTGAGTTACCTATAACCCACTGTGTGCAGGTGTGAGTTACCTATATCCCACTGTGTGCAGGTGTGAGTCACCTATATCCCACTGTGTGCAGGTGTGAGTCACCTATACCCCACTGTGTGCAGGTGTGAGTTACCTATACCCCACTGTGTGCAGGTGTGAGTTACCTATACCCCACTGTGTGCAGGTGTGAGTTACATATACCCAACTGTGTGCAGGTGTGACTTACCTATACCCCACTGTGTGCAGGTGTGACTTACCTATACCCCACTGTGTGCAGGTGTGACTTACCTATATCCCACTGTGTGCAGGTGTGACTTACCTATAGCCCACTGTGTGCAGGTGTGAGTTACCTATAGCCCACTGAGTGCAGGTGTGAGTTACCTATAGCCCACTGTGTGCAGGTGTGACTTACCTATAGCCTTGTCTTTGCTGACTCTCCATGTCAGTGGTCCTTCATGGATCATTCTTTTAGTTGTGAGGTCCAGATTCTGTGAAATACAAAAATAGCTGATACTAACCAGAGTGTGTTGTTGCAATGGGAGGTGTCTGCATTTTTGAACCTTCATTCAACAATTTTAGAAGCCTGTAGTAACACAGATGTAAAACTAATCTCTGACCTCACACACAGCTATGTATGAGGTGTGAGATTTTACACTGTTATGTATAGGTGTGAGATATTACACTGCTGCGTATGAGCTGTGAGATATTACACTGCTGTGTAAAGGATATGAGATATTACACTCCAGTATAAGAGCTGTATTGTACTGGTAGTCCAGACAGGGATCTGCTAGCACTGAGAGGAACTGAGCTGTGATTGGTCAGCATAATAATTTTAGATTCAATAGGACTGGTCTGTACCTTAAATTGAGATGCGATAGGATTGGCCTGCCGCTCAAGGGGTGTGAGATCTAGTCGGCGCTGGTATTGGCTGAGTCGCTGCTTGTGCTCAGTTTCCCTGACAACCTCGTTAACAGCCTGTAGTATCCCACGGCAACAGGTCTGAGCTCTCTGGAGGGAAAGCAGGTCGGGCGAAAGGGCTGGGAGAAGTACACAAGAAACCCTATCAGCCTCTTCACATTAAAACAGCTATAGTGGTCAACATGTGAGTGTTCACTGTGCTGTCAGTGTTTGTGTTTGTGTGTGAGAGAGAAAAACAGTCACTGCGCCGTCAGTGCCGTCAGTATGTGAGGGGTAAGTGTGTGTGTGAGAGGGAAAAACAGTCACTGTGCCGTCAGTGCGTTAGTGCCGTCAGTGTGTGAGGGGTAAGTGTGTGTGTGAGAGAGGGCTGCACAATCATTTGTCAGTGTATGTGAGAGAGACTCACAGTCACTGTGTTTGATGATATTGTCTAGCAGCAGAGGGTACTTGGTCAGTCTTTGCATTTCTGACACCAGCAGATCCTTCAGCTGAAGCCTCCTGCAGTGGGGGCTAGCCTCACACTCCTGCAGAGAGACAGCGCACACCTGTACCATTATCACACTCCTGCAGAGAGACAGCACACACCTGTACCATTATCACACTCCTGCAGAGAGACAGCACACACCTGTACCATTATCACACTCCTGCAGAGAGACAGCACACACCTGTACCATTATCACACTCCTGCAGAGAGAAATCACTGCTCTGTATCTGCATGGGGTTCTGTTTTAACACATAGTACAATACCTTGATTATAATAAACATTTTCAATTTTTAAGGAGCATGGGACCTGCTGCACCTGCATAGCACACTCCGGTGTGTACCTGTACCTGTGTTTCATGCTCAGTTGTGTTGCTGTACCTGTATGATGTGAGCAAACCGAGGGTCTTTGCGCTGCTTGCTCTTAATCAGCTCAAGAGCCTGAGACTGCTGGCGACAGAGCACAGACACTTGCTCCTGAAACTCTGCCCCCGCCAAACCTTCAAACTGAGAGAGAGAGAGAGAGAGAGAGAGAGAGGAGTGTGTGAGCATAACAGAACGAGAGAGAGAGGAGTGTGTGAGTATAACAGAACAAGAGAGAGGAATGAGTGAGTGTAACAGAACAAGAGAGAGGAGTGTGTGAGTGTAACAGAACAAGAGAGAGAGGAGTGTGTGAGTATAACAGAACAAGAGAGAGAGGAGTGTGTGAGTGTAACAGAACAAGAGAGAGAGGAGTGAGTGAGTGTAACAGAACGAGAGAGAGGAGTGTGTGAGTGTAACAGAACAAGAGAGAGAGGAGTGTGAGTATAACAGAACAAGAGAGAGAGGAGTGTGTGAGTATAACAGAACAAGAGAGAGAGGAGTGTGTGAGTGTAACAGAACAAGAGAGAGAGGAGTGTGTGAGTATAACAGAACGAGAGAGAGAGGAGTGTGTGAGTATAACAAAACGAGAGAGAGGAGTGTGTGAGTGTAACAGAACGAGAGAGAGAGGAGTGTCTGAGTGTAACAGAACAAGAGAGAGAGGAGTGTCTGAGTGTAACAGAACAAGAGAGAGAGGAGTGCGTGAGTGTAACAGACCGAGAGAGAGAGGAGTGCGTGAGTGTAACAGAATGAGAGAGAGAGGAGTGTGTGAGTGTAACAGAACAAGAGAGAGAGAAGTGTGTGAGTGTAACAGAACAAGAGAGAGAGGAGTGTGTGCGTGTAACAGAACGAGAGAGAGAGGAGTGTGTGAGTGTAACAGAACGAGAGAGAGAGAGGAGTGTGTGAGTGTAACAGAACGAGACAGAGAGAGGAGTGTCTGAGTGTAACAGAACGAGAGAGAGAGGAGTGTCTGAGTGTAACAGAAAAAGAGAGAGAGGAGTGTGTGAGTGTAACAGAATGAGAGAGAGAGAAGTGTCTGCATGTAACAGAATGAGAGAGAGAGGAGTGTGTGAGTGTAACAGAACAAGAGAGAGAGGAGTGTGTGAGTTTAACAGAACGAGAGAGAGAGGAGTGTGTGAGTGTAACAGAATAAGAAAGAGAGAGAAATGGATGTGCTAACCCTAGCTAGCATGACGTCTCCGATACCCTGAACAATGGGAGACTCCTTTTCCCTCAGCTTCTTCATCGACTCACACAGGCTGGCTGTAACACAATGACACACCAATAAGACAAGTACACTATTACTGTCACACAAACAGGCTGGCTGTAACACAATAACACACCATTACAGGGCTCCAGATGGAACCTAAAATGGTTGCCAATGCGTTTTGTGACTAGTGCTTTCCTGCCACTGGCAACATCCCCCACAAGGAAGAAAAAAAGACGCACCGAAAAACGCACTAGCGACCATTTTAGGTGCCATCTGGAGCTCTGTAATGGTGCACAAAAAGGCACACACAGCAGCAAGCTTTTATTCTGTGCTGAACACCCTCATCTCCTCTGCGTCTGCCTGCCCTGCTACACTATCACCTGCACTA
This sequence comes from Albula glossodonta, assembly GCA_019788955.1. Taxonomy (NCBI): domain Eukaryota; kingdom Metazoa; phylum Chordata; class Actinopteri; order Albuliformes; family Albulidae; genus Albula; species Albula glossodonta. The sequence goes on along the minus strand of JAFBMS010000736.1, from coordinate 53,681 downwards.
CAGCACTGTCCTGCTACACTATCACCTGCACTACAGCCCTGCCCTGCTACACTATCACCTGCACTACAGCACTGCTACACTATCACCTGCACTACAGCCCTGCCCTGCTACACTATCACCTGCACTACAGCACTGCTACACTATCACCTGCACTACAGCACTGTCCTGCTACACTATCACCTGCACTACAGCACTGTACTGCTACACTATCACCTGCACTACAGCACTGCTACACTATCACCTGCACTACAGCACTGTCCTGCTACACTATCACCTGCACTACAGCACTGTCCAGCTACACTATCACCTGCACTACAGCACTGTCCAGCTACAATATCACCTGCACTACAGCACTGTCCAGCTACACTATCACCTGCACTACAGCACTGTCCTGCTACACTATCACCTGCACTACAGCACTGTACTGCTACACTATCACCTGCACTACAGCACTGTACTGCTACACTATCACCTGCACTACAGCACTGCTACACTATCACCTGCACTACAGCACTGTACTGCTACACTATCACCTGCACTACAGCACTGTACTGCTACACTATCACCTGCACTACAGCACTCTCCTGCTACACTATCACCTGCACTACAGCACTGTACTGCTACACTATCACCTGCACTACAGCACTGTACTGCTACACTATCACCTGCACTACAGCACTGCTACACTATCACCTGCACTACAGCACTGCTCTGCTACACTATCACCTGCACTACAGCACTGTCCTGCTACACTATCACCTGCACTACAGCACTGTACTGCTACACTATCACCTGCACTACAGCACTGTACTGCTACACTATCACCTGCACTACAGCACTGCTACACTATCACCTGCACTACAGCACTGCTCTGCTACACTATCACCTGCACTACAGCACTGCCCTGCTACACTATCACCTGCACTACAGCACTGTCCTGCTACACTATCACCTGCACTACAGCACTGCTACACTATCACCTGCACTACAGCACTGTCCTGCTACACTATCACCTGCACTACAGCACTGCTACACTATCACCTGCACTCCAGCACTGCCCTGCTACACTATCACCTGCACTACAGCACTGCCCTGCTACACTCTCACCTGCACTACAGCACTGCTACACTATCACCTGCACTACAGCACTGTCCTGCTACACTATCACCTGCACTACAGCACTGCTACACTATCACCTGCACTACAGCACTGTCCTGCTACACTATCACCTGCACTACAGCACTGCTACACTATCACCTGCACTACAGCACTGCCCTGCTACACTATCACCTGCACTACAGCCCTGCCCTGCTACACTATCACCTGCACTACAGCACTGTCCTGCTACACTATCACCTGCACTACAGCACTGCTACACTATCACCTGCACTACAGCACTGTCCTGCTACACTACCACCTGCACTACAGCACTGCTACACTATCACCTGCACTACAGCACTGCTACACTATCACCTGCACTGCAGCACTGTCCTGCTACACTATCACCTGCACTACAGCACTGCTACACTATCACCTGCACTGCAGCACTGTCCTGCTACAGTATCACCTGCACTACAGCACTGTCCTGCAACACTATCACCTGCACTACAGCACTGTACTGCTGTGCCACAGTGATGGAAGGATACATGGATGCAGAAAAGTTTTTATTCTTAACTGGACAGTTTTTAAACTCGCCCCAGTGCCGTGCACAATGTATCTAGCCAACAGTGGCTCACGTTAGTCTGGGAACATGACAACGGGCCAGGTAACAAAATGGTGAAACGAAAAATATTTGATTTTCTGACTTTTTCTCACCCCCTACGACCAGACCCTGCCTCCTCTAAACCAGATGCCAATAATAAAGAGATTAACTGGATCAGTGAAAGTTCTCATGTACAGCCATTCCAGCTAATATAAAAAATATATTATAGTATATTATTATATGCTTTTATATATGTTATACAAGGCTCCTAAAGAAGTATTTCATCCAGTACACTGTTATTGTTACACACAAAGGCTGGTTGTAATATAACAATGCAATACAACCACAACTGGCAGATTACTCAAACAAACACACATGCACATATTTCCAGCTATGAAGCCAAATGATCACGTTGCACGTGTTCATGAAACATGGCGTAACTGAGTTAAGACTCTGTTCTATTGGTGACTACATGTCGAGGCTGAACTATGTTCTGTTTTAGAGAAAGCAGTGAGTTTAGAAACTACTGAGGAGTATGTCCACTCTCAAATAAAGGGGCATAATCCTTTAACCAGAAGTGTCCATCTTGTAGGCTACCTTTAACCGTTTTTTTTATCTTTAAATAGTAAAACCCCAGTCACCGGTTGTTTTTAAGGGTAAAATATTGACGCTTTAAAAAGCTAGGCATTGTTCCAGTCCTGATTGCTTAGCCAACGCAGCCTTTCAGCCATGGAATGTTCACAACAGAAATAATTTTGTGAGATTATTTATGAGGGTAATACATATAATTTAATACTTTTGTACTGAATATAATTCTTTGTGACCAAAACAGTAGCAATGTCAAGTTTAGGGGTTAATATTTTCAGGTAGCCTATAGCTATACACATAAAAACACTAAAATATTATGAATAATTTTTTCAGATGAGTCACGATTGATGCCACCGCCAGAAAAACCTTCAAGAGTCTCTTCAAAAGCTGCCAGCATTGCAGGTTTTGGAGGTTTCATAAATGTGCAAAATACAATAAAACAAAGCAACAATGGTCAAAAAATGTTTTCCAAACCACAAGAGCCTATTTAAATGAGCAACTACATGTGCACTTGCTTAGAATTACGGAGATTTCTGTTTGGACAGAAGAAATTCATACCACTCTTGAGTTTGTCAAAAAACAGTAGTAATTTGGGCAGTAATTTTCTCCAGGGAGGAGGGAGAAAAACAGGGACATTGCTGATCCGGTTGGGACTAGAATCACCTAGAAGCAGCTGTAAAACACAAAATTACCCCACCTCCCCATGTAAAACGAATCTCATCCATAGAGGGAAATTGAAGCAAAGCAAACCCATGTTGTATGCTGCGCCCATGCGCCTGCATCTGGGAGACTGTTGCTAACTTTGGTTGATGCTGGACAGTACTTGAGGTTTTCATTCCGCAGTTATCAAACATGGTTTTAATGACAATTACAATTCGAAACGGTAACACTAACCGTCAGGAACTTTGACCGTGGTTCATCATGAAACTGGTAACCGTTTCATCCTTACCTGGGGCAGGTAAGGCAGACTCACCGTGCAGGTGGTACACCTGAGGCAGGTTGGGGAAGATGCAGGCCAGCTGCTCTATGCTCATAACTGTCCTCATCTTCTGGAAGAACACCTGATCCAAAACCCGTAGCGTGCGCAGGTGGGATGCCTCTGTGGTATAGAGTTCTGAGAGAGACCAGCCCTTTATCATAATAGTGCGGGATGCCTCTGTGGTGTAGAGTTCTGAGAGAGACCAGCCCTTTATCATAATAGTGCGGGATGCCTCTGTGGTGTAGAGTTCTGAGAGAGACCAGCCCTTTATCATAATAGTGCGGGATGCCTCTGTGGTGTAGAGTTCTGAGAGAGACCAGCCCTTTATCATAATAGTGCGGGATGCCTCTGTGGTGTAGAGTTCTGAGAGAGACCAGCCCTTTATCATAATAGTGCGGGATGCCTCTGTGGTGTAGAGTTCTGAGAGAGACCAGCCCTTTATCATAATAGTGCGGGATGCCTCTGTGGTGTAGAGTTCTGAGAGAGACCAGCCCTTTATCATAATAGTGCGGGATGCCTCTGTGGTATAGAGTTCTGAGAGAGACCAGCCCTTTATCATAATAGTGCGGGATGCCTCTGTGGTGTAGAGTTCTGAGAGAGACCAGCCCTTTATCATAATAGTGCGGGATGCCTCTGTGGTGTAGAGTTCTGAGAGAGACCAGCCCTTTATCATAATAGTGCGGGATGCCTCTGTGGTGTAGAGTTCTGAGAGAGACCAGCCCTTTATCATAATAGTGCGGGATGCCTCTGTGGTGTAGAGTTCTGAGAGAGACCAGCCCTTTATCATAATAGTGCGGGATGCCTCTGTGGTGTAGAGTTCTGAGAGAGACCAGCCCTTTATCATAATAGTGCGGGATGCCTCTGTGGTGTAGAGTTCTGAGAGAGACCAGCCCTTTATCATAATAGTGCGGGATGCCTCTGTGGTGTAGAGTTCTGAGAGAGACCAGCCCTTTATCATAATAGTGCGGGATGCCTCTGTGGTGTAGAGTTCTGAGAGAGACCAGCCCTTTATCATAATAGTGCGGGATGCCTCTGTGGTGTAGAGTTCTGAGAGAGACCAGCCCTTTATCATAATAGTGCGGGATGCCTCTGTGGTGTAGAGTTCTGAGAGAGACCAGCCCTTTATCATAATAGTGCGGGATGCCTCTGTGGTGTAGAGTTCTGAGAGAGACCAGCCCTTTATCATAATAGTGCGGGATGCCTCTGTGGTGTAGAGTTCTGAGAGAGACCAGCCCTTTATCATAATAGTGCGGGATGCCTCTGTGGTGTAGAGTTCTGAGAGAGACCAGCCCTTTATCATAATAGTGCGGGATGCCTCTGTGGTGTAGAGTTCTGAGAGAGACCAGCCCTTTATCATAATAGTGCGGGATGCCTCTGTGGTATAGAGTTCTGAGAGAGACCAGCCCTTTATCATAATAGTGCGGGATGCCTCTGTGGTGTAGAGTTCTGAGAGAGACCAGCCCTTTATCATAATAGTGCGGGATGCCTCTGTGGTGTAGAGTTCTGAGAGAGACCAGCCCTTTAACATAATAGTGCGGGATGCCTCTGTGGTGTAGAGTTCTGAGAGAGACCAGCCCTTTATCATAATAGTGCACTCTCCTTTAGCCCAACACCGAGCAGCCTCAAACCTTTACCACAGTGACCTCCCCTTTGATAACACAGACCCCTTTTACACCTTGGTAATGCATGTGAGTGTCTCTGTGCTTAGTACAGTGTGTGAGTGTGTCTCTGTGCTTAGTACAGTGTGAGTGTGTCTCTGTGCTTAGTACAGTGTGAGTGTGTCTCTGTGCTTAGTACAGTGTGTGAGTGTGTCTCTGTGCTTGGTACAGTGTGTGAGTGTGTCTCTCTGCTTAGTACAGTGTGTGAGTGTGTCTCTGTGCTTAGTACAGTGTGTGAGTGTGTCTCTGTGCTTAGTACAGTGTGAGTGTGTCTCTGTGCTTAGTACAGTGTGTGAGTGTGTCTCTGTGCTTGGTACAGTGTGTGAGTGTGTCTCTGTGCTTGGTACAGTGTGTGAGTGTGTCTCTCTGCTTAGTAGTGTGTGAGTGAGTGTCTCTCTGTGCCTAGTGCAGTATGTGAGTGTCTCTCTGTGCTTAGTACAGTGTGTGAGTGTCTCTATGCTTGGGAAGCTGACCACTTGTTTACCGTAAATGACGGCTTGCCGGTCGACCTCACGGTGATCCAGAATTCTCAGGGTGTGTTGGGGGACAGTTTCCTGCCAGTTCTGAAAATCCCCACTGTCCTCATCTAGAGACGGAGTGCCAGGCAGAAGGCCGGCAGCAGCCTCCACACTCCTGCAGAGAGGGAGGAGGGGACAGTGTGTCTGTAAACACTGCTATCTGGCAGAATTCAGTACTGCCAGACCTGGACCCTAAAAGTATAAAACACCATAAAATCTTTTAAAACTTGTACAACACCTAAAAATCAGTACAAAGATTTTACCGATTTTAAAAGCTGTGGATGAAACGGGGACTGAGAATGGAGCTGAAACACGGATTACAGAATGGCTACGAGGCTTAAGGTAGAGTAACCCCATTTACACAACTGTAAAGTGTGGTTAAGGTGGAGTAACCCCATTTACAGAAGTATAAGGTAGGGTGAAGGTGGAGTAACGGTTGTAGGTTTGAGGGTTGAGGTAGCAGGTTGTATCACCTCCTCCTGGAAAGTGGGGTGCAGGGTGGGGTGGAGTTCTCCAGGGATCTGGGGACAAAAGAACAGACTTTTATGGTGATAATTTGGCCAACAATTTTCTGCAAATCACGTGGCAGAGTTAGAGGAGGGGTAGAGGTTAAGGGTTGGTGTGCTTGTGTGTGTACCTGGCTGAGGTGGAGGAGGTGGAGGAGGTAGAGGATGAAGTACTGTTGAGAAAGGGACGCTCCTCCTCACAGTCCTCCATGTCCACGTCGCTACGGGAACGAGGGACTGCCTCCCCGCCAGCACTGCCGCCACGGCGACGCCCCTCCCCCTGTGCTTTCAGAGACTCACTGCGTGCCAGACGAACCGATACTGTGGGGCTGAGTCAAGTACACACACGTAAGTGCTCAAAGACACAAACACACACACGCACACACACATGTAAGTGCTCAAACAAACAAACACACACACACACACGTAAGTGCTCAAACAAACACACACAGACACACACACACACGTAAGTGCTCAAAGACACAAACACACACACACGTAAGTGCTCAAAGACACAAACACACACACACACATAAGTGCTCAAAGACACAAACACACACACGCACACACACGTAAGTGCTCAAACAAACAAACAAACAAACACGCGCACACACACGTAAGTGCTCAAACAAACAAACACACACGGACACACACACATGTAAGTGCTCAAACAAACAAATACACACACACACACACACACATGTAAGTGCTCAAACAAACAAATACACACACACACACACACACCTATATGCCTCTAACCACTAGTCTAAGAACATGGCCTAAGGTAGCCAATACTAAAAACACCCACACACACACTCTCACACACCATCATGCCAGCGCGCACACACAGACACTCTCACACGCGTGCACACACACACGCACACACACCTGTCTCTGTTGCTCTGCTCTCCCAGGCTGTCAGTGAACAGTCTCTGTCCCGCTGTCTCTGGCCCCACCCCCTCTGGGTCCGCCCCCTCTGGGCCCGTCCCCTCACTCTCCACTGCAAGGTCGGGCTGCTGGCTCTCAAACTGCTGAATGATGTTCCTCACACTCCCAGGACGCACTACGGGAGAATGATCCCAAAACACTCTCATCAACTCTGAGCGCCCCTCACTGCACAGGGTCAGGGTTAGGTTACGGTTAGGGTTGGGTTACTATGGTTAGGGTTGGGTTGGAGTTATTTTATGGTTAGGGTTGGGTTAAGGTAATTATGGTTGATGGGCCTCTGGGTGGCTTGAAGGATAAATTGTTGCCTGCAAGTCCTGAGGTCGGGGGTTCGATCCCTGACCTCACCATTCCCAGCTATGGTCAGAGGTCCCATTGGTGAGGCAACAATTGTCCAGCCTCGCCAGGGTTCAATACAGAGTAAGCCGGCTAAACTTGTTTGGTTGGTCTCATTGCGCCCACCCTGTCATGCTTGGGCACCTGCAGCAGCACAAACTGACCATACACTGACTACGTCTTCCTCCGAAGTCACAGGCAGTGTGTAGTGGTGCAGCTGCAGCGTTAAAAGAAGCGAGGGTGTCGTCACGTGAATCGGAGGAGCCACGTGCTTGACTTCTCCTCCCACAGCTGTCAGGGCGAGTGCGGTGAGGTCAGTTGAACACTTGGGAAAACTGGGAAAAAAAATCTGTAAAATAAATTTAAAAAAAAAAGGGTTATTATGGTTAGGGTTAGGGTTTGGGTTGATTTAGGGTTATTATGGTTAGGATTAGGGTTGATTTAGGGTTATTATGGTTAGGGTTTGGGTTGATTTAGGGTTATTATGGTTAGGGTTTGGGTTTGGGTTGATTTAGGGTTATTATGGTTAGGGTTAGGGTTGATTTAGGGTTATTATGGTTAGGGTTAGGGTTTGGGTTGATTTAGGGTTATTATGGTTAGGGTTAGGGTTGATTTAGGGTTATTATGGTTAGGGTTTGGGTTGATTTAGGGTTATTATGGTTAGGGTTAGGGTTTGGGTTGATTTAGGGTTATTATGGTTAGGGTTAGGGTTGATTTAGGGTTATTATGGTTAGGGTTAGGGTTTGGGTTATTATGGTTAGGGTTAGGGTTTGGGTTGATTTAGGGTTATTATGGTTAGGGTTAGGGTTTGGGTTGATTAAGGGTTATTATGGTTAGGGTTTGGGTTGATTTAGGGTTATTACGGTTAGGGTTAGGGTTTGGGTTGATTTAGGGTTATTATGGTTAGGGTTAGGGTTTGGGTTGATTTAGGGTTATTATGGTTAGGATTAGGGTTAGGGTTGATTTAGGGTTATTATGGTTAGGGTTTGGGTTGATTTAGGGTTATTATGGTTAGGGTTAGGGTTTGGGTTATTATGGTTAGGGTTAGGGTTTGGGTTGATTTAGGGTTATTATGGTTAGGATTAGGGTTGATTTAGGGTTATTATGGTTAGGGTTAGGGTTGATTTAGGGTTATTATGGTTAGGGTTAGAAAAACCAGGTCCAATACTAATTAGCCAAAGAAAAAGGGAAAGGAAAAAAAGCAGAGAATGGAAGTAAAACATGGAAATACCTGGAGTGGGTGACAGCGGGACAGAGAGGGCTGCTGAGAAACAACCAACAAAAACCAAGCCAAATCAAAATATCATCCCACAAAAAAATTCACTGAAATAGCAACAGACATTTAAGACAATCTTAGACATTAACGTCATACATATCAATGTATGTTTGTGTGTGTGTGCGCCAGTGAGCATGTATGTTTGTGCGAGTGTGTTTGTGTGCAAAAGTGAACGTGTGTGTTTGCGTGAGTGTGCTTGTGTAAATGTGTGCAAAGTGAACATGTGTTTGTATCATTGTGCTGCAAAAAGGAAATACAAACTAAATTGACAACAGGAACAACCAAACGGTAAAGCTAATCTAATCAACTGACAAGGAAACAAGTACTTAGCCTGCTCTAGCCGAAACTTCAACAGATCCTGCACACCTGAAGTAATGCACTTTTCAGGTGATTATGTTTGCGAGTGTGCTTGTATATGTGTGTGTGTATGTTTGTGGGAGTGTGTATGTTTGATTGTGCTTGTGTGTGTGTGTGTGTGTGTATGTGAGAGTGTATGCTTATGAGTGTGCTTATGTATGTTTGTGAGTGTGTGTAAGTGAGCATGTGTGTTTGTGCAAGTGTGACAGCATAAGTAAGTGAGTATGAGTGTGTGAGTGAATGTGTGTGTTTGCGTGTTCGTGTGTGTGTGCGTCATACCATTCTGGCTGCTCCTGGGTTTGCCGATGTATTTTAGGATGGGGTTCCTCTTCCTGTCTTCTCCTTCTTTCTTTGCTCCACTGAGCTGATGACCAGAGAGCACACATTACTGTCGGAGTGTATTACTGTCAGAGCTGTAGCACAGGGCGCATCACTGTCAGAGCTTTACCACAGGGCGCATTACTGTCAGAGCTGTAGCACGGGGCGCATTACTGTCAGAGCTGTAGCACAGACCGCATTACTGTCAGAGCTGTAGCACAGACCGCATTACTGTCAGAGCTGTAGCACAGGGCGCATCACTGTCAGAGCTTTACCACAGGGCGCATTACTGTCAGAGCTGTAGCACAGGGCGCATTACTGTCAGAGCTGTAGCACAGACCGCATTACTGTCAGAGCTGTAGCACAGGGCGCATCACTGTCAGAGCTGTAGCACAGACCGCATTACTGTCGGAGTGTATTACTGTCAGAGCTGTAGCACAGGGCGCATTACTGTCAGAGCTGTAGCACAGGGCGCATTACTGTCAGAGCTGTAGCACAGGGCGCATCACTGTCAGAGCTGTAGCACAGGGTGCATCACTGTCAGAGATGTAGCACAGGGCGCATCACTGTCAGAGCTTTACCACAGGGCGCATTACTGTCAGAGCTGTAGCACAGACTGCATTACTGTCAGAGCTGTAGCACGGGGCGCATTACTGTCAGAGCTGTAGCACAGACCGCATTACTGTCAGAGCTGTAGCACGGGGCGCATTACTGTCAGAGCTGTAGCACAGACCGCATTACTGTCAGAGCTGTAGCACAGACCGCATTACTGTCAGAGCTGTAGCACGGGGCGCATTACTGTCAGAGCTTTAGCACAGACTGTATTACTGTCAGAGCTGTAGCACAGGGCGCATTGCTGTCAGAGCTGTAGCACAGACTGTATTACTGTCAGAGCTGTAGCACAGACTGTATTACTGTCAGAGCTGTAGCACAGGGCGCATTGCTGTCAGAGCTGTAGCACAGGGCGCATTACTGTCAGAGCTGTAGCACAGGGCGCATTACTGTCAGAGCTGTAGCACAGGGCGCATTACTGTCAGAGCTGTAGCACAGACCGCATTACTGTCAGAGCTGTAGCACAGGGCGCATTACTGTCAGAGCTGTAGCACAGACCGCATTACTGTCAGAGCTGTAGCACAGACCACATTACTGTCAGAGCTGTAGCACAGGGCGCATTACTGTCAGAGCTGTAGCACAGACTGCATTACTGTCAGAGCTGTAGCACAGACTGCATTACTGTCAGAGCTGTACTAGGGAGATGGGGTCAGGAGAGAGGGATTGGTGGAGGGCTGGAGGGAGTGGGGTGTGATGGTGTGAGTGAACGAGGGAGGGAGAGTGGGGCTGGGAGAGGCACCTTCTTGGTTTTGGGGAAGAATGCGAGCCAGCGGTCTCTGTCAGAAGTCAGGCTGGGCAGGCGGGTGTCCCTTAGTTTGATCCCTGAGTGCCTCAGATAGAGAAGCACGGCTGAGGCCAACGAAGCACTAGGGGGACAGAGACAAACCCTCATTTACCCCTCACTCATCTAATTACCCCACCACCTTACCCTCACTTACCCCTCACCCATCTAATTACCCCACCACCTTACCCTCATTTACCCCTCACCCATCTAATTACCCCACCACCTTACCCTCATTTACCCCTCACCCATCTAATTACCCCACCACCTTACCCTCATTTACCCCTCACCCATCTAATTACCCCACCACCTTACCCTCACTTACCCCTCACCCATCTAATTACCCCACCACCTTACCCTCATTTACCCCTCACCCATCTAATTACCCCACCACCTTACCCTCATTTACCCCTCACCCATCTAATTACCCCACCACCTTACCCTCATTTACCCCTCACCCATCTAATTACCCCACCACCTTACCCTCATTTACCCCTCACCCATCTAATTACCCCACCACCTTACCCTCATTTACCCCTCACCCATCTAATTACCCCACCACCTTACCCTCATTTACCCCTCACCCATCTAATTACCCCACCACCTTACCCTCATTTACCCCTTACCCATCTAATTACCCCACCACCTTACCCTCACTTACCCCTCCCCCATCTAATTACCCCACCACCTTACCCTCATTTACCCCTCACCCATCTAATTACCCCACCACCTTACCCTCATTTACCCCTCACCCATCTAATTACCCCACCACCTTACCCTCATTTACCCCTTACCCATCTAATTACCCCACCACCTTACCCTCATTTACCCCTTACCCATCTAATTACCCCACCACCTTACCCTCATTTACCCCTCACCCATCTAATTACCCCACCACCTTACCCTCATTTACCCCTCACCCATCTAATTACCCCACCACCTTACCCTCATTTACCCCTCACCCATCTAATTACCCCACCACCTTACCCTCATTTACCCCTCACCCATCTAATTACCCCACCACCTTACCCTCATTTACCCCTTACCCATCTAATTACCCCACCACCTTACCCTCATTTACCCCTCACCCATCTAATTACCCCACCATCTTACCCTCATTTACCCCTCACCCATCTAATTACCCCTCTATCTTACCTTCTTTTACCCCTTACCCATCTAATTACCAAATCAACTTAGCCTCTTTTACCCCTTACCAGCACCACACCTAAGCAAGTCACAAAACTAAAACCCACTGCAGTAATTTTCTCTTAGCCTTGAGGCCTCTTAGGAGATCAGTATCAGGTACAGTGCTGGAAATCATGGAAACCACATTTCTGACAAACATACCGGATTAAGCAATGATTGTCACAAATATGAACCTCAGTCATGGTACCTTCTACAAGTAAAACCAAAGTAACATGCAGAATTTGCTTACCCGTATAATCGTTTTTAACACTTTGGAAAAACAAACTTTGGTGTTTGGGTGGTGGAATGCACACTTGAAATTGTGGTGTGTGACTGGCAGGCTGAAGGAGACAGTACAGCTGATACAGCTTCACCACTGTCAATGTAGTGAAATTCCACATCCTTAATGCAGTCTACCTCACGGTTAGCTCTGCAAATCCTCTCATAAGACTGGACCTGTGAACGGGCTGCGCAGCAGGGTTTATGTGCTGCAGAGGACTGGGTTAATCCTGTAAACCCAGGAGCATGGCTGCGTAGGCAGACCCAGCCGCATGTTCCACTGTACCTTCACTGCAATGGAGCTTAGGGGTTAGAGAGGCTCCCTTGACACTTCACCTAAGCTGCTTCAGTAAATAGCTATGAATGGATAAAAGCTCCCCTGTGAATGTGTGTGTGTGTGTGTGTGTCCCTGCATTTCAGTGATGTGCAGAGTATCGTGTAAAAGCAACAGGGCTCAGTGCTTCAGTTACTGACCTTTATTTTGCACCCGAGTAACAAAGTCAGGGTAAGCCTGCTTACCTGCGCTCCTCCTCGGGCTTCGACCTACCAGAAGAAAACACACCTAAATACCTGAGCGCGGGTGACCTGAGCACAGATACACCACACCCTATACGAGAAACAAACTCTCACTCTCACACACACTCGCAGACGCATGCACGCAGACGCACACACACAACAAATTATTTGTTCAGTCACATGACCACTTCTGAGGGTTACTGTGGGACCTTTGAGCTCAGCATGGTACTACCAACTAATAACACACTCTATCTTACACACATCAGGAGTAGTGGCATTAGAGGGTTGTGGGGGGGTGGAGTTAGGGTGTTGTAGGGGTGGGGTTAGAGTATTGTGAGGGTGGAGTTAGGGTGTTGTAGGGGTGGGGTTAGAGTATTGTGAGGGTGGAGTTAGGGGGTTGTAGGTGTGGGGGGGGTGGGAGATAGAGGGCTGTGAGGGTGGAGTTAGGGTGTTGTAGGGGTGGGGTTAGAGTATTGTGAGGGTGGAGTTAGGGGTTGTGGGGGGGGAGATAGAGGGCTGTGAGGGTGGAGTTTGGGGGTTGTAGGTGTGGAGTTAGAGTATTGTGAGGGTGGAGTTAGGGGGTTGTAGGGGGGGGGGGGGTGGGAGATAGAGGGCTGTGAGGGTGGAGTTAGGGTGTTGTAGGGGTGGGGTTAGAGTATTGTGAGGGTGGAGTTAGGGGGTTGTGGGGGGGGAGATAGAGGGGTGTGAGGGTGGAGTTTGGGGGTTGTAGGAGTGGAGTTAGAGTATTGTGAGGGTGGAGTTAGGGGGTTGTGGGGGTGGAGTTAGAGTATTGTGAGGGCTGAGTTAGGGGGTTGTAGGGGTGGAGTTAGAGTATTGTGAGGGTGGAGTTAGGGGGTTGTAGGGGTGGAGTTAGAGTATTGTGAGGGTGGAGTTAGGGGGTTGTGGGGGTGGAGTTAGAGTATTGTGAGGGCTGAGTTAGGGGGTTGTAGGGGTGGAGTTAGAGTATTGTGAGGGTGGAGTTAGGGGGTTGTGGGGGTGGAGTTAGAGTATTGTGAGGGCTGAGTTAGGGGGTTGTAGGAGTGGAGTTAGAGTATTGTGAGGGTTGAGTTAGGGGGTTGTAGGGGTGGAGTTAGAGTATTGTGAGGGCTGAGTTAGGGGGTTGTGGGGGGGGAGATAGAGGGCTGTGAGGGTGGAGTTAGGGGGTTGTAGGGGTGGAGTTAGAGTATTGTGAGGGTGGAGTTAGGGGGTTGTGGGGGGGGAGATAGAGGGCTGTGAGGGTGGAGTTTGGGGGTTGTAGGGTGTGGGGGGGGTGGGAGATAGAGGGCTGTGAGGGTGGAGTTAGGGGGTTGTAGGGGTGGGGTTAGAGTATTGTGAGGGCTGAGTTAGGGGGTTGTGGGGGCTGAGTTAGGGGGTTGTAGGGGTGGGGTTAGAGTATTGTGAGGGTGGAGTTAGGGGGTTGTAGGGGTGGGGGGGGTGGGAGATAGAGGGTTGTGGGGGTGGAGTTAGGGGGTTGTAGGGGTGGAGTTAGAGTATTGTGAGGGCTGAGTTAGGGGGTTGTGGGGGGGAGATAGAGGGCTGTGAGGGTGGAGTTAGGGGGTTGTAGGGGTGGGGGGGGTGGGAGATAGAGGGCTGTGAGGGTGGAGTTAGGGGTTGTAGGGGTGGAGTTAGAGTATTGTGAGGGTGGAGTTAGGGGGTTGGGGGGGGGAGATAGAGGGCTGTGAGGGTGGAGTTAGGGGGTTGTAGGGTGGAGTTAGAGTATTGTGAGGGCTGAGTTAGGGGTTGTAGGGGTGGGGGGGGATAGAGGGTTGTGGGGGTGGAGTTAGGGGGTTGTAGGGGTGGAGTTAGAGTATTGTGGGGGTAGGGGGGGTTGGGGGGGGGGGAGATAGAGGGCTGTGAGGGTGGAGTTAGGGGGTTGTAGGGGTGGAGTTAGAGTATTGTGAGGGTTGAGTTAGGGGGTTGTAGGTGTGGAGTTAGAGTATTGTGAGGGTGGAGTTAGGGGGTTGTGGGGGGGGGGGGGGGATAGAGGGTTGTGGGGGTGGGGTTGTGGAGGTATGACTCACAGAATCTCCCACAGGGCAGTGACCTGCTTATCCACAACCTGCCGCTCCTTCACTGGATCTCCATCCAGCTGCTGGAGATCCACGTCACCAAACAGAGCACCCAGACCAAGGAGCTGCTTACCCCTGTAACACACACACACAAACAGTTATACAGCTATGTATGCCTGAGTGCATGAGGGTGTGTATGTATTAGTGCTGGGTCAATAGCAAAATTTTGACTTTGGTATCAATATCAGGTTTGGTACCTCGGTATCGATGCCAAATCAATACAAATCAATATAAAACAAGAAAGAAAAGCTACGACACTACTTCATGAATGCAATATAAAACAATTTGAGCGCATTTTCATCAAATTCTGAAATAAGCTAAATAGTGGTGTAGTACCTTTTTAAAATTTTAGTATCGCAGCAATTTTAAAATACTGGTATACCTAACAACCCTAGTGTGTGTGTGTGTGCGCAAATCCATATACCTATAGCCTGGACCTTCTGCTGTGTACGTATGTAAGCCAGTGTGTGTATATGAGCGCATGGCCAAGTGAGTGTGTGCATGTTGGGGTGTGTGTATATTGGGGTGTGTCTGTATTCTGAGGTGTGTGCTCAGACCTATAGCCCTGGATCTGTTCCTGAATGTCAGGAAGAACTCTTTGCTGCAGCTCTGACAGTGGCCCACGTATGTCCTCCTGGGCCTGCAGACGGCTCTCTGCCAACATTAAGAACAATAACTATTACTGCGAATATCATTAACATCAACAACTCCTGCTAATGCTAATCTCATTAACGACAATAATCACTACTGCTAATGCTAATCACATTAATGACAATGATCACTACAGCTAATGCTAATCACATTAACGACAGTGATCACTACAGCTAATGCTAATCACATTAACGACAGTGATCACTACTGCTAATGCTAATTACATTAACGACAATGATCACTACTGCTAATGCTAATCACCTTAATGACAATGATCACTACTGCTAATGCTAATCCCATTAACGACAATGATCACTACTGCTAATGCTAATCACATTAACAATGACAACTACTTCTAATGTTAAAAAATGACAGTGACTGCTACAGCTAATGACATTAACAACAATGACTGTGACTCCTACTGCTAATGACATTAACAACAATGACTGTGACTGCTAGCGCTAATGACCACTGCTGCTCATACTAATAATACAGTTTATTGGTTATGCTAATAACTAGTGCTGTCAATATTAGTGGAGCACAAAAGCTCCCAATGTTTAAACCATCAGGCGGGGTTTATCCTGGCACTCTCCCTTTATTTACAGCGCTTCTGTGTGCAACGCTCCCAGGCTGGCCGTTAAAATAAACCACTAAAGATTTGGTGATTGTTTTTGCAGACTTAAAACGGCATTGCACCATCACTCTGTTTCAGCTCACACGGCTGTTAGGTTATAATGGACACAACAGACCACATACAGTCTGGTATATTCAGAGTTAGGTTATAAAGGACATACCAGTCTGAGCAGAGCTGTAAGATGCTGGCCAATCACACTCACTGTCTGTACAGAGCTGTAAGACGCTGGCCAATCACACTGACTGTCACTGAGCAGAGCTGTAAGACGCTGACCAATCACACTCAATGTCTTACCCACTGCAGCTTTCCACATGATCAATAATCTCTAAAATATAAGCTCTTACCAATTTCCAACATGTAGTCTTCTGGAATTAGAATTTTAAGAGGCTGTAAAAACATAAGGCTTTTGATTAAAATACATAATAAAATAATTTAACTGTAGAGATGTGGGTAAATGTGTTTGGTGATCAGGTGTACACGCTGAGTAGTGGTTATGTAATAGTTGTACAATAGTTACACTGCAGGTGTACAGTGAGCGTCTGATTACTTTCCACTAAGAGGCAGGACCTCCGTTTAACATCAGACATTGGTGAGATGAATAGTAGTTACATAACAGCTATATGGCGGAGCAGGCAGACAGTCAGTGTATAGTGGGTTATAGGGGCGGGCAGTAAGTGTATAGTGGGTTATAGGGGCGGGCAGTAAGTGTATAGTGGGTTATAGGGGCGGGCAGTAAGTGTATAGTGGGTTATAGGGGCGGGCAGTAAGTGTACAGTGGGTTATAGGGGCGGGCAGTAAGTGTATAGTGGGTTATAGGGGCGGGCAGTAAGTGTATAGTGGGTTATAGGGGCGGGCAGTAAGTGTATAGTGGGTTATAGGGGCGGGCAGTAAGTGTATAGTGGGTTATAGGGGCGGGCAGTAAGTGTACAGTGGGTTATAGGGGCGGGCAGTAAGTGTATAGTGGGTTATAGGGGCGGGCAGTAAGTGTATAGTGGGTTATAGGGGCGGGCAGTAAGTGTATAGTGGGTTATAGGGGCGGGCAGTAAGTGTATAGTGGGTTATAGGGGCGGGCAGTAAGTGTATAGTGGGTTATAGGGGCGGGCAGTAAGTATATAGTGGGTTATAGGGGCAGGCAGGAAGTGTATAGTGGATTTTAGGGGCTTTGTAGTGGGTTACAGAAGTTAAATAGTGGAGAACACATAGAGACACATACGGCATCAGGCTCCAGGAAGTGAGTGCAGATCTGGGGGGCGAGGCTACGGGCATCTTTAGGGGCAGAGCTCAGATACGTCTCCACCGACAGGAAGAAGAGCTGAGATACACAGTGTAAATATAGCAACGGTCTACCATAACGTTGTGAACATATTTCCAATAATACACAAAGACACACATGCTCAAAAATACACAAATACAATATATAACATATAAATAGAAACGCATTCACTTCACTCACACACATAAAGTAAATACACAGAAAGGATGCATTCACACTCTGATTGTTCTTTAACATGGTGGAATTCTTTGTTCACCAGCTGTACATGACTTCCTTGGCCAACCAGGCCCTTTGCAAGTCCTGAGCTCCCTAGTGCTCTCTTCCTTTTTAGCTGAAATTGTGGCATATGGAGTCAACTGAAGAAAATATGTGCCCTTGTCCCAAATGTCATGGAGTATGTAAAACAAATCACTGGAAATCACTTTTCATCAAAAGTGTGACTAACAATTTAAATAATGGCAAGAAGCCCCAATTTTTCACTCATAAAAAAAATCATAATTTTATGCCTTATGAATCAACCAACCCCCCTGCCCCCACAGTGACACAGACCCAGTGGTCGATTTGTAAAAACAAAAAAAAAAAAAAAACAAAAAAAAATTCTGTTCATATGGTAACTATGTGCTAATCTGTCTCACTGTTTGGGGAGGGGCGATGCCATGTGCGAGAACGCCCACTGTAAACGCAAAATGTCATGCAGTTTGAAGCATCCTTCACTTCATCTGATTCCTTTTTTGTTTCAGAAAATGGCACGATCGACTGCACAGAAACACTTCAGAAAATGGCACGATCGACTGCACAGAAACACTTCATGCTATTAGAGAGAGCGGCGATGAAGTTGACTCATCAGGTCCTGATTATTGTGTCAGTTCCACGGCTGTACTTTACCATGGCTTCTTCAACCTGTATTTATGTTTACGTGAATTAGCCATGTAATGACTAACGGTGACTACAAGAGGAAACTTCTGTAGTGTTTTTGTAGCCGCCTATTAGAATGATGGGTGTTGGATGTATGATACAAATAGAAAAGATAAAAGATGAAGTGCAAAAGCTGAGCATTTCATTCTTCATTTGTATGTCTTATAAACTTACTAATTTAGCCTGCCTGTGTATGAGAATGTGTAGGGATTATTCATGGTTCGCATTGTTGTTAGGCTGTCTAATTGTGCATGAACATGCAAATTTACCCTGCATATATGTATGGTTATGTGAATAGATTGCTGATAGTTTTCAGTGCTGTTCAGTGTTTTCAGTCTGTTTTGCTGTGTAAAGGTGTTGGCTCAGGTGAGATGAGAGGGGCTGTTATCTCAGCTCAGGAGGTGAATGTTCTGCTACCTCATAAATATTCAACAAAGAGAGGACTTGAGTTGAAAGATAAAAGTGACAAATGTAGGTTTTCAGCCATTTAGTTATATAAGTCTTCAGATTTTCTAAAATATTTTGTCATCTTTACATACCCAAACCTTAATGAACAAATTTCAGTGATCAAAACAATGTGTTACCATTGGTTAGTGTGTTTTCACAACATTTCGGTACATGATCAAAACTAATGTTTACAGTTTGCGTAATTTTGGCGTGATTTACAAACCACATATTACCCAGACTGACTTACTGCAGCCATATTATTGTAGCTGAGTTTGTGCCGAAAACAAAAATATGAACTTGAATGAATATGAATATGCACTTTGAACTCACTCTGAGTAAAATGTTAGAGCACAGCAGAGCCAACAAATTTCCAGAATTTACCCTCATATCACAGAGGGATCAATCCATCCCCCGATAATTTGACATTATAGCTAATGTAACACACAAACAAACGTATTTGTACTTTAAGTTAGTATATCATACTCAGTGATGTTTGTAGTGTGCTTTGTTTTGTCGAATAATGTTTCTCTGCTGTCCATTTTCTCGGTTTGTTTGTGTGTTTGACCCTCCAAAACAGAAAACTCGGGACAGTGCCAGGATAAGGACTCAAACAGAGATGTGGCAGCTCAGGCTGGCTTAGAAGAGCATGGCCCAAACTGTAGAGGGGATGGGTGATACCACCATTAAATTAAACAACTGCTTACCTATGAGCAGAAACAACACCACTGCCACCTGTGCACTCTCCTACATTCTTAAGGTAGCAGCTGGTGTGTTCTGACGGAGGGGCTTAGAGCAGAAAAAGGAGAATTGCTCTCATGTGCAGAAGGCACAATGTGAAAGAGGAGTGTTGGAGATAGTTGTTGTTTCTTTGTTATTTTTGCACTACAAATGTTTTATACTGTATACACACCTTGCACATATTGTCTCAGTTCTGTTACCATTTTTGCGCTTCGGTTGGATTTTTGTGTATTCGTAGCACTGTTTACACCTACATGATATGGGCCATGAAGCCTTTTTTTTGTCACTAGGCATTTTAAGCCCCCCCCTTCTCTGTTAATTAATTGGTTAACTGTTACTCATTAATAAGAATGCAGATTGATTAATTTTAGCAATTAAACAGTTACATCTCAGCAAACAATTTCTATAAATAACCTAATGGTGGCTATTACATTTTAAAATATTCGCACCCAAATGTGAAACTCTTCCGTTTAACATGTGGGAGCACCACTTTCAGATGCAGCTGTTGTCTGGCGAGCTGGGAATGCTATGTTACATGGCAGCAACGAAGCGAACATAACGAAATACCATATGGGAATAATGCCTATAACGTTTTTTTGTGTAGGGTCTCACTGCAAATTCTATTTACAATCCCTAGTTGTCACACACATAGAAAAACAGACACAAATGCTAACACACACATACACACAGGAACATGCAGAAACGCAGATGTGCACACACGCACTCCAGCACACAGGGAAATGGCAAGCTCACTCACGAGGGGACTCGGGTCCAGCAGCTGGCTGAAGATGTACCTCATAAACACAAGCATGTGGGCCGGGCGGGACTTCAAAACCTCTATATCCTGAAATGGGCCATCCATCTGAGAGAGGAGGGGGCGGTTTAAGTACCAAATACACCAGCTTGACATCTAATAGAAGAGTATAACCATTATACACTAACTGAAAAAACACTGAGAGGGAAAATACTGAAACAGCATTAGTGAAACAGTATGAATAATTACCAAAACAGTCAGTGTGAGTATAGTGACAGAGTACTGAGATAGTGAGTATATTGACAGAGTACTAAAACAGTGAGTATAGTGACAGAGTACTGAGACAGTGAGTATAGTGAATGGGTACTAAAACAGCGAGTATAGTGACAGAGTACTGAAACTGTGAGTATAGTGACAGAGTACTGAAACAGTGCATGTTGAAGGAGTGATACGGGGATTTAGTGAGAAGAATGAAGAATGTGACTTACCTCATTCAGAACGTACACATCTTCATCATCCTCTGGCCCTATTATCTGGGACCTCCGTCCCTACACACACACACACACACACACACACACACACAAACATACATACAAACAAACAAATAAGTAACACAAACACACACACATGCAAATGCATGCAAACATACAGAAAAACACACAATATACAGAAATGTACCACAAACAAATACATACACCCTGCACACACACAAATACAACACACTCAAATATCACACACACACCATATACACATAACATACAACATACACACATATATAACACACAAGATAGTGCATGTGAGTAACGTGTATGGGCATGTCTAAGTGGGTATGTATGTTTGTATGTCTCACCGAATTAGATGTGGACTGTTGGGTCCTGAGTGAATCACAGGGCTGAGTAAGAACAAAAACATTCACATCAAAGTGCAGATCAGCCTTCCTGCTAGCCTGTCCCCAGCAACGCTACCACAGTAACTCCACTGATCCACACATCCACAGCTACAGCACAATCACAGCTACAGCACATCTACAGCTACAGCACAATCACAGCTACAGCACAATCACAGCTACAGCACAATCACAGCTGCAGCACAATCACAGCTACAGCACAATCACAGCTACAGCACATCTACAGCTACAGCTCAATCACAGCTACATCACAATCACAGCTACAGCACATCTACATCTACAGCACATCCACAGCTACAGCACAATCACAGCTACAGCACATCTACAGCCACAGCACAATCACAGCTACAGCACATCTACAGCTACAGCACAATCACAGCTACAGCACATCTACAGCCACAGCACAATCACAGCTACAGCACATCTACAGCTACAGCACATCCACAGGTACAGAATATCAACAGCTATGATAAAATGAAAACTCCTCTATGAACTTTTCCTAGCGACAAGAGCACTAAAACACTGCTGCTAGCCTATAAACCCCCACTAACCTATCCACAGCAACGACAGAGCTAAATTATCCCTGCCAACCTACCCACAGCTATTTTAGAGCTAAATCACCCCTGCTAACCTATCCACAGCTAATATAGTGCTAAATCACCCCTGCTAACCTGTTCACAACTATTACAGAGCTAAAATGCCTATGCTCACTTTATCTTTGAATTCTTCACAATCTAACAAATGGTTTCATTTTTGTTACCAGGCAAGCACCATTTGACTGAATGCAATACAACTTACACAACCTTCAGTCTTTAATGTTATCAATCACAAAATGTAACCTCTTTCAAATGGATCTCCTCCTTCTGCTATATCAAATAATGATATGAATCTCCCATGTTAGGTAAGGGAATGATTCATCTATCTCTTTAAGGATATGAATCTCCCATGTTAGGTAAGGGAATGATTCATCTCTCTCTTTAAGGATATGAATCTCCCATGTTAGGTAAGGGAATGATTCATCTCTCTCTTTAAGGATATGAATCTCCCATGTTAGGTAAGGGAATGATTCATCTCTCTCTTTAAGGATATCAATCTCCCATGTTAGGTAAGGGAATGATTCATCTATCTCTTTAAGGATATGAATCTCCCATGTTAGGTAAGGGAATGATTCATCTCTCTCTTTAAGGATATCAATCTCCCATGTTAGGTAAGGGAATGATTCATCTATCTCTTTAAGGATATGAATCTCCCATGTTAGGTAAGGGAATGATTCATCTCTCTCTTTAAGGATATCAATCTCCCATGTTAGGTAAGGGAATGATTCATCTATCTCTTTAAGGATATGAATCTCCCATGTTAGGTAAGGGAATGATTCATCTCTCTCTTTAAGGATATCAATCTCCCATGTTAGGTAAGGGGATGATTCATCTCTCTCTTTAAGGATATCAGTCTCCCATGCTAGGTAAGGGAATGATTCATCTATCTCTTTAAGGATATCAATCTCCCATGTTAGGTAAGGGAATGATTCATCTATCTCTTTAAGGATATGAATCTCCCATGTTAGGTAAGGGAATGATTCATCTCTCTCTTTAAGGATATCAATCTCCCATGTTAGGTAAGGGAATGATTCATCTATCTCTTTAAGGATATGAATCTCCCATGTTAGGTAAGGGAATGATTCATCTCTCTCTTTAAGGATATCAATCTCCCATGTTAGGTAAGGGAATGATTCATCTATCTCTTTAAGGATATGAATCTCCCATGTTAGGTAAGGGGATGATTCATCTCTCTCTTTAAGGATATCAATCTCCCATGTTAGGTAAGGGAATGATTCATCTCTCTCTTTAAGGATATGAATCTCCCATGTTAGGTAAGGGAATGATTCATCTCTCTCTTTAAGGATATCAATCTCCCATGTTAGGTAAGGGAATGATTCATCTCTCTCTTTAAGGATATGAATCTCCCATGTTAGGTAAGGGAATGATTCATCTCTCTCTTTAAGGATATCAATCTCCCATGTTAGGTAAGGGAATGATTCATCTCTCTCTTTAAGGATATCAATCTCCCATGCTAGGTAAGGGAATGATTCATCTATCTCTTTTCAGAGCTCACCTCAAACTCTCCTCCTTCTGAATCCACAGCTAGGCCACCTGCACAAAAACAAAAACCTATGAAAAAAAAAAAAAAAAAACCCCACACACTCATGTACACACACACACACACACACACACACTTGCATAAACATGCATATTTACACATACGTATGCACGGATGTGTGCGCACACACTTGTATAAACACTCATGCGCACACACTTTTATACACACATTCAGACTTGTACACACACGGGCATATGCGCGCACATGTACACACACGTGCGTATGCACGGCCACGCACGTGCACGCACACACATATCCACACACACACGTGTATGCACAGTCACGCATGTGCATGAGCACACATACCCACACATGCATGCGTATACACAGTCATGTGTATGCTCACACACACACACTCACCCACACACTTACCCTCTCCTCCCTTTAGATAGTTGGCCCCTGACTCAATTCGAGCACCATCCTTGGGGGGGGGGGCAGAGAGAGAATGTGAATTTGAGTGGGGGGAGAGACAGAGAGAGAGACATGGGGGGGAGAGAGAGAGACAGATGGGGGGGAGAGATAGAGAGAGAGGGAGACGGGGGTGGGGGGGGAGGGGAGTGTACACATTGTGAAATATACGGTGAAAAACATAATTTCAAACCAATTTACCCAACCTCACAAAATAATGAAAGCTGTGAGTCAATGAAGTGGAAGGACCAACAGCCCTAGGGTTAGGGTTAGGATTACATTACTGGGCTGGACATATAGCCCTGGGGATTGGGTCTGGGTTAGGGTTAGGATTACATTACTGGCCTGGACATATAGCCCTGGGGATTGGGTCTGGGTTAGGGTTAGGAATACATTACTGGCCTGGACATAAAGCCCTGGGGATTGGGTCTGGGTTAGGGTTAGGATTACATAACTAGGCTGGGCAATTAGCCCTGGGGATTGGGTCTGGGTTAGGATTAGGATTACATTACTGGGCTGGGCATATAGCCCTGGGGATTGGGTCTGGGTTAGGATTAGGATTACATTACTGGACTGGACATATAGCCCTGGGGATTGGGTCTGGGTTAGGGTTACATTACTGGCCTGGACATATAGCCCTGGGAATTGGGTCTGGGTTAGGGTTACATTACTGGCCTGGACATATAGCCCTGGGAATTGGGTCTGGGTTAGGGTTAGGGTTACATTACTGGGCTGGACATATAGCCCTGGGGATTGGGTCTGGGTTAGGGTTAGGGTTACATTACTGGCCTGGACATATAGCCCTGGGGATTGGGTCTGGGTTAGGGTTAGGAATACATTACTGGCCTGGACATAAAGCCCTAGGGATTGGGTCTGGGTTAGGGTTACATTACTGGCCTGGACATATAGCCCTGGGGATTGGGTCTGGGTTAGGGTTAGGAATACATTACTGGCCTGGACATAAAGCCCTGGGGATTGGGTCTGGGTTAGGATTACATTACTGGCCTGGACATATAGCCCTGGGGATTGGGTCTGGGTTAGGAATACATTACTGGCCTGGACATAAAGCCCTGGGGATTGGGTCTGGGTTAGGATTACATTACTGGCCTGGACATATAGCCCTGGGGATTGGGTCTGGGTTAGGGTTAGGAATACATTACTGGCCTGGACATATAGCCCTGGGGATTGGGTCTGGGTTAGGGTTAGGAATACATTACTGGCCTGGACATATAGCCCTGGGGATTGGGTCTGGGTTAGGGTTAGGAATACATTACTGGGCTGGACACTTGAGGACATACAGGAAAAGACTGTGTGATTGTCCATGCTTTGTCCTGGTGTGGCACCTTATCAATATGTTGATCATTATGTAGTATTTGTAATTGAGTGTACACACTATTTGGACTTGCATCAAAGGTGTACAAGTGAGGGTGGTCTGATCATTTTGCTCAAGCTGTAAATTTAGCTCCTGCTTCTGTAAAGGGGTTTTCTCGTATAGCGTTTTCTTTAGATGTGCTTTGTGTGTGTTATGAATAATGCCAGGAAGTAAGAGATGTGACGACTGGTAATATTATCCTCTGTGAATCCAATGTGCACGTTAGGATCATGCCCTGAAGTCTAGGATTAACCCATGTATATTTATAATTGTTGATAAAAACCCATAAAATGTTGGTGCAAGTGCATTGGGATTGACATGCATCTCAGTATGTCACTGCCTACCATAACCTGATGGACAGTAAACCACACTTTTGTTATGGTCACAGACGAGAGGTATGCAGCAGATGAATGAGAGAGGAGCATGAGCAGTCTGGGGGTAAAGAAACGTTTCCTCTGCACACCTCCCGCAGAAACGTTTCCTGTGTCACGCCACAACACTCAAGTGTCCTCTCCACACCTCCCACGTCATGCGTCAACATTCGGAAACTCCGCTTGTGATGCCTAGAACACAGCTAACCCTTTGGCTTTGGAACAAAACACTCAAACATGATGCTTGCCTGGTTCAGAGTCGTCACACTCTTGGGCCAGTTCAAGCTCACGGTCCTCCTGGACTGGAACTTCCTGTTGGTGTTTTGCTCCGTTGTTCAGGTTTTATTGTGTTTTCTAAAAGTTAACTGGTTTCCAATTCCTCCATGTGGTCTACTGCAATCTCGGCATCTCATGCCAAGTGTCTCTCAATCAGCATATCATGATTCCTGAGTCAAACCTCACGTCAAGCTCAACTGGGCAAAATTTAAAGACACGGGCTCACACTGTCTGAACGACATTCGCTCCAAAGCCAAAGGGAAAACAGCTAACCACTAACATTTTATAGGTTCTTATTTACAATTAAAAATATAGATGAGTTAATCGAAGACTTGGGGTCATTTTTTTGCCAGTATGTATGCATGTGCATATTTATATACCCATGTTTAAATCTGCATTCAAAAACTTCATCATTACATATAAATTCATTCATATTGACATATTCCCTTTTTCAACAACTATTTTTTCTGTATGTTTTCAAAAGTGTAACTACGTAGATAATGTTTCTTATTTTGTTGATCCAGTTTACAGCACATGTCATACATTGCTTTGGCAATAATGTAGCAATGTGTTGGCATGACATGATGCACATCTAAATTTGAATTGGTCAGACAGAGAGACAGTGAAAGTAAAAGTAAACAATCTCACCATGTCCTGCTGAAGCTTCACCTTGACCTGATGGGCCCGCTTTTTTGCACTTTGGATTCGCTGCTCCAGTGAGGGGGAGGGGCTAAGGGCCAACTCCTCCTGCAGGGCCTGAAACATAGTATCAAGGGTGTAACAGTGTGCAATGCTGTGTGTGGAGTATACCACAATGTGTAACTGTGTGGAGTGTAACAGTGTATAATACAGTGTGTTTACGCTCTTAGGAGTGTGTGCAATACAATGTGTGGAGTGTTGCAGTGTGTGTGGGATACAGCAGCGTGTGTAACAGTGTGTGGAGTGTAGCAGAGTGTGTAACAGAGTGTGGTAAGAGTGTAGCAGAGTGTGTAACAGAGTGTAGTAGGAGTGTAGCAGAGTGTGTAACAAAGTGTGGTAGGAGTGTTGCAGTGTGTATGGGATACAGCAGTGTGTGTAACAGTGTGTGGAGTGTAGCAGTGTGTGTAACAGTGTGTGGAGTGTAGCAGAGTGTGTAACAGAGTGTGGTAGGAGTGTAGCAGAGTGTGTAACAGAGTGTGGTAGGAGTGTAGCAGTGTGTGTGGGATACAGCAGCGTGTGTAACAGTGTGTGGAGTGTAGCAGAGTGTGTAACAGAGTGTGGTAGGAGTGTAGCAGTGTGTGTGGGATACAGCAGCGTGTGTAACAGTGTGTGGAGTGTAGCAGAGTGTGTAACAGAGTGTGGTAGGAGTGTAGCAGTGTGTGTGGGATACAGCAGTGTGTGTAACAGTGTGTGGAGTGTAGCAGAGTGTGTAACAGAGTGTGGTAGGAGTGTAAGGGTTTATCGTGGCACAGTGAACCGTGGTGCAAAAATATGATGCTTTTCACCGTGGAGTTTGATTGGTTCAGAACGGTCCAGGAGGATGTGCTTCATCATTTTTAAAATCATTTTTGTTGCAATTATCTTCCCAAAAATACAGTTTTTTTTCTTTTTACACATACGCAGAGGCGTACAAACATGAAAATCTACAAAATTAAAACAAGGGCTAGTCAGTCAGCTCCATCACTGTATTATTTGTGTTACCATTAGCAATTCAACTCCATCACAGTCCCGGCATTCCAATAGCGGTTGCGAGTTTCACAGTTTCACCATCTTTGGTTTCAGTTGAAGACTATCACTGGCATGCGTAGGTCTACCCTAGCAGAATTTGACATAGAGAATGCCCGGTCTACTTTTAATTCAGATGTGTGGCAACATTTTGGTTTCCCCATCACTGCACATGAGAATGAAGAAAATGAAACGGACAGGACTAAAACTATTTGCAAATACTGCTATGCAACTGGTAACACCAGTAATACATCTTCAACGCCACCACAGCAAAGAGCTCATGTCAGTGCTTGCAAGAAAGAGACTGCTCAAAGGACAGACATCTCTGACAACATGCTGTAACATGTGTGATACATTGTGTGGAGCATAACACTGAGTTACACAGTGTGTGGAGTGTAAAAGTGTGTGTAATGCAGTGTGTGGAGTGTAACAGTGAGTGTAATACAGTGTGTGGAGTATAACACTGAGTTATACAGTGTGTGAAGTGTAACAGTGTGTGTAACACAGTGTGTGGAGTGTAACAGGGTGTGTAACACTGTGCGTGGAGTGTAACAGGGTGTGTAACACAGTGTGTGGAGTGTAACAGGGTGTGTAATACAGTGTGTGGAGTGTAACAGTGTGTGTAACACTGTGTGTGGAGTGTAACAGGGTGTGTAACACAGTGTGTGGAGTGTAACAGGGTGTGTAATACAGTGTGTGGAGTGTAACAGTGTGTATAATACAGTGTGTGGGGTGTAACCGTGTGTGTAATACAGTGTGTGGTATGTAACAGTGTGTGTAATACAGTGTGTGGAGTGTAACAGGGTGTGTAATACAGTGTGTGGAGTGTAACAGGGTGTGTAATACAGTGTGTGGAGTGTAACAGGGTAACAGTACCTGAAGTTCCGCCTCTTCCTGTTCCAGCATTTTCCTGAGAATCTGAGATGCCTGCTTCTGCACCTCAGAATCCTAAGAGAGTTAGGCTATAATGCTCACAATCAAATACCAAATCCCCAACAGTGCAAGTCATGCAAAAGCCAGTATGGGTTGCATGATGTAGTTACAGTGCAAACACACAAGCCGTTGTTAAAGTGAAGATACATTGTAAGGGGCTGTTGTTAGAGTGTAGGGAGCTGATAGGGTGCAGACTAGGGTGTAGTGGGCTGATGGGGTATAGTTAAGGGTGTAGGGGGAATTTAGGGTGCAGATTATGGTGTAGGGAGCTGTTAGGGTATAGATTATGGTGTAGGGGCTTTAGAGTGTAGATTTGGGTGTAGCGGGCTGATGGGGTGTAGAGGACTGCTTACCTGCAGTGGTTTGGGTGCGGTGATTCTGCGGGAGGGGGTGTGGCTGGATAGCACTGGAAGTGGGGGCGGTGATGGAGGAAGTATGGTCTGATTGGGCGAGGTGTCTGTGGGGAGGGGCTCCAGCGTAAGTGCTGCTGTTGTGGGGGCTGGACCCTGCAGGGTGAGGGCTGCATACGTCCCAGCTGCACAGATCCAACAAACAACTCAACACAACCACCTTTAAACCCATCAGACACACAAACAACACAACACAGCCATGTTTAAACCCATCACATACACAAACACAACGCAACCATGTATAAACCCATCAGATACACAAAAAAATGCAATGAAATCACATTTCAACCTTTCAGCTATACAAACCAACCGACATGAAGAACTGCAACACGGTAGAGTGACACAAAAAACGATTGTGTTTACCCTAACCCTAACCCACAACAGTGACACAAAACACAGGCTGAGCTAAAGAAAAGACAGAAACACCCATTCATACCAGCATAACTACCAACACACCCTAACCCTAATCCTAACCCAACATGCTGCTCACTCACATTTAATGAGCTTCACCACCTCCTGGTGCGTCATACTGGAGACCAGCGAACCATTAACCTGAAAGAGAGAAAGAGAGTGAGGGTGTGTACGTATTTGTGTGGTCTGGGATGAGGTGTGGGTTAGGGTTAGTTATACCTTACTGGACAGTCTGGTGTGGTGTGGATTAGGGATAGTTATACCTTACTGGGCAGTCTGGTGTGGGATAGAGTTCAAACACCGCTCAAACCAACACGGACCACGCCAAACACCGCTCACACCAACACGGACCACGCCAAACACAACTCACACCAACATGGACCACGGCAAACACAGATCACACCAACATGGACCACACCAAACACAGATCACACCAACACGGACCACGCCAAACACAGATCACACCAACACGGACCACGCCAAACACAGATCACACCAACATGGACAACGCCAAACACCGCTCACACCAACACGGACCACGCCAAACACAGATCACACCAACATGGACAACGCCAAACACAGATCACACCAACACGGACCACGCCAAACACAGATCACACCAGCACGGACAACGCCAAACACAGATCACACCAACACGGACCACGCCAAACACAGATCACACCAAAACGGACCACGCCAAACACAGATCACACCAACATGGACCACGCCAAACACAGATCACACCAACACGGACCACGCCAAACACAGATCACACCAGCACGGACAACGCCAAACACAGATCACACCAGCACGGACCACGCCAAACACAGATCACACCAACACGGACCACGCCAAACACAGATCACACCAACACAGACCACGGCAAACACAGATCACACCAACATGGATCACGCCAAACACAGATCACACCAAACAGCCTGTTCCAGATGCAGGACAAGCCCAAGACATTGGGGTGGCACCCGCGCCCTTCCCTTTAAAACCCTGACACTGTAGGGTCCCAACTCTCCACAGTCCACCCCATCTGCAAACACAAGCACATGGCTCCCCTGAAACTGGAACACACTGCACAGGAGCCCAGCGGGCCTACTTCTGTCTCTGCTGGTTTGGTCATGTGATCAGAACACCAGACCACCACCTACTATGCTGAGTGGTGCACTGCCAGTAGGGCACAGCTGAATGCTCAAAGACAGGCCAGAGGAAGGACTTACTGAAAACATGTGGCAGCCATCCCTAACCCTAACCCCTAACCACTAACCCATAACCCATAAACCTTACTCTAACCATCGCCCTTGATGGGGCCACCTGGCAGACAAAGTCTCATCAGAGTCTCCAAGGTTATCCTCAACACCACAGCAGTATGAGTAATGAGAGAAGCACACAATACCTGCTGGCCTGTAGCCAGCCACCACCCAGCTCACCTGCCCCACCTGTGGCAGTGTGCTGGATTCCACAGCCACATGAACAGGCAATAGTAACGTGTGTGCAGAACCCTACAAAACAGCAGATGATGATGTAGATACTGGTTACTTATGGATACAGCCCTGTATCTGTAGGTTATGGTTACCTTTATGGTCCTGCACCTGTAGATTATGGTTACCTTTATAATCCTGCACCTGTAGATTATGGTTACCTTTATAATCCTGCTCCTGTAGATTATGGTTACCTTTATGGTCCTGTATCTGTAGATTATGGTTACCTTTATAATCCTGCACCTGTAGATTATGGTTACCTTTATGGTCCTGCACCTGTAGATTATGGTTACCTTTATGATCCTGTATCTGTAGATTATGGTTACCTTTATGGTCCTGTATCTGTAGATTATGGTTACCTTTATAATCCTGCACCTGTAGATTATGGTTACCTTTATGGTCCTGTATCTGTAGATTATGGTTACCTTTATGGTCCTGTATCTGTAGATTATGGTTACCTTTATAATCCTGCACCTGTAGATTATGGTTACCTTTATGGTCCTGCACCTGTAGATTATGGTTACCTTTATGGTCCTGCACCTGTAGATTATGGTTACCTTTATGATCCTGCACCTGTAGATTATGGTTACCTTTATAATCCTGCACCTGTAGATTATGGTTACCTTTATGATCCTGCACCTGTAGATTATGGTTACCTTTATGGTCCTGCACCTGTAGATTATGGTTACCTTTATGATCCTGCACCTGTAGATTATGGTTACCTTTATGGTCCTGCACCTGTAGATTATGGTTACCTTTATAATCCTGCACCTGTAGATTATGGTTACCTTTATAATCCTGCACCTGTAGATTATGGTTACCTTTATAATCCTGTCTCCTTCCTGGACACCAGCTTTCGCTGCTGCTCCTCCTGCAAACACACAGACAGAATATGCGAGTGTGTAGACCTGTGTGTGTGTATATTTCTGCATATATGTATGTATGTGCATGTATGTGTATACAGGAGGTCCTCGGGTTATGACGGTCTCGAGTTACATCGTTTCGTGGTTATGACGCACTCCCATAAATTACTTAAAAAACCTAGTTTCGACCTAAGCGGTTTGGTTCGTAAATACGACCACAGAAGTAAAGACAAGAAATTGTTCTCTCTTTTTTTTTTATTAATGTTTCATTTAATTACTGTATTTTATATGTCCTTCATGTGTTGTGTGTACAGTGTGAGTGACTTAAGGTGTTAATTTAGGTATAATTTAGGTATAAATTCCGACTTACGTCGAAAATCGGCTTATGACAAGTCGTAGGAATGGAACTCGTTCGTAAGTTGAGGACCCCCTGTATATGTATATGTATGTATGTGTGTGTGCCTGCGCGTGTATGTATGTATGTGTATATACTTATTGGCATAAAAGTGTGTATGCACATAGACATGTGTGTGTATGTGTGTGTAAGTGTGTGTGTAAGTGTGTATGCACATAGGCATGTGTGTGTATGTGTGTGTAAGTGTGTATGCACATAGGCATGTGTGTGTGTGTGTGTGTAAGTGTGTATGCACATAGACATGTGTGCGTATGTGTGTGTAAGTGCGTGTGTATGTGTGTGTAAGTGTGTGTGTGTGTGTGTGTATGTGTGTGTAACTGTGTGTGTAAGTGTGTGTGTATGTGTGTGTAAGTGTGTGTGTATGTGTGTGTATGTGTGTGTAACTGTGTGTGTAAGTGTGTGTGTATGTGTGTGTAAGTGTGTGTGTACGTAGATGTGTATGCCTGGATAAATCTGACCTGGCCGGACATTCTGCACCAGTTTCACTCTTTCTCCACACACAGTGAAGCCAAAGCCCAGCTGGTCTTTCTGTACGATGACACACCTCTGAACCAAGCCTGGACCTGCAAAGAAACCATACACCTGTACATCACAACGTGAAGGACGCTGGTTTAACCAGGCCATTGAACAGGGGAAGTGTGTATTCCACATCATTAGGTATGGTCTGTTGCAATAAATGTCCATTGCCATACGAATTTCAACTTTCACTGTTTGGTCACAAACTTTGGTCACAAACTGGTCACACACAATTACAGTATGAGAAAAGGGTAAAAGAGGCATGCACATATACACTTTGGTCACTCTCAGCTAACTTAGCCTGCTTTGAACCAGGGAAAACCCTGTTGATGTCGATGAATAAAAATTGCAAAATATTTTGCACAATT
Organism: Albula glossodonta; assembly: GCA_019788955.1. Classification (NCBI taxonomy): domain Eukaryota; kingdom Metazoa; phylum Chordata; class Actinopteri; order Albuliformes; family Albulidae; genus Albula; species Albula glossodonta. The sequence continues at coordinate 21,043 of JAFBMS010000736.1, read as the reverse complement.
TTGGACATTACACCTGAAAAATTACGAATTTTGTTTGCAAAAAATAAAAAAGTGAAATCCTAAAATTTTCAGGCTTTAAGAGGAAGAGACAAGAACTGTAACTTCATTCCTGGCTGGCTGGGAGTGACTGAGCAGGGTGTGATTAGGGTGAGGGAGTAGGGTGTGGTTAGGGTGAGGAAGCAGGGTGTGGTTAGGGTGGGGGAGCAGGATGTGGTTAGGGCGGGGGAGCAGGGTGTGGTTGGGGTGAGTGAGTAGGGTGTGGTTAGGGTGAGGGAGCAGGGTGAGGGAGTAGGGCGTGGTTAGGGTGAGGAAGCAGGGTGTGGTTAGGGTGGGGGAGCAGGGTGTGGTTAGGGCGGGGGAGCAGGGTGTGATTAGGGTGGGGGAGCAGGGTGTGGTTAGGGTGGGGGAGCAGGGTGTGGTTGGGGTGAAGGAGTAGGGGTGTTAGGGTGAGGGAGCAGGGTGTGGTTAGGGTGGGGGAGCAGGGTGTGGTTAGGGTGAAGGAGTAGGGTGTGGTTAGGGTGAGGGAGCAGGGTGTGGGAGTAGGGTGTGGTTAGGGTGAGGGAGCAGGGTGTGGTTAGGGTGAAGGAGTAGGGCGTGGTTAGGGTGAGGGAGCAGGGTGTGGTTGGGGTGGGGGAGCAGGGTGTGGTTAGGGTGAAGGAGTAGGGTGTGGTTAGGGTGAGGGAGTAGGGTGTGGTTAGGGTGAGGGAGCAGGGTGAGGGAGCAGGGTGTGGTTAGGGTGAGGGAGCAGGGTGAGGGAGTAGGGTGTGGTTAGGGTGAGGGAGTAGGGTGTGGTTGGGGTGAGTGAGTAGGGTGAGGGAGCAGGGTGTGGGTGGGGTGAGTGAGTAGGGTGTGAGTAGGGTGTGGTTAGGGTGAGGGAGCAGGGTGAGGGAGTAGGGTGTGGTTAGGGTGAGGGAGCAGAGTGAGGGAGTAGGGTGTGGTTAGGGTGAGGGAGCAGGGTGTGATTAGGGTGAGGGAGTAGGGCGTGGTTAGGGTGGGGGAGCAGGGTGAGGGAGTAGGGTGTGGTTAGGGTGAGGGAGCAGGGTGAGGGAGTAGGGTGTGGTTAGGGTGAGGGAGCAGGGTGTGATTAGGGTGAGGGAGTAGGGCGTGGTTAGGGTGGGGGAGCAGGGTGTGGTTGGGGGGAAGGGGTAGGGTGAGGGAGTAGGGGTGTGGTTAGGGTGAGGGGAGTAGGGTAGGGGTGTGGTTAGGGTGGGGAGCAGGGTGAGGGAGTAGGGTGTGGTTAGGGTGAGGGAGCAGAGTGAGGGAGTAGGGTGTGGTTAGGGTGAGGGAGCAGGGTGTGGTTAGGGTGAGGGAGTAGGGCGTGGTTAGGGTGGGGGAGCAGGGTGTGGTTAGGGTGAAGGAGTAGGGTGAGGGAGTAGGGTGTGGTTAGGGTGAGGGAGTAGGGTGTGGTTAGGGTGAGGGAGTAGGGCGTGGTTAGGGTGAGGGAGCAGGGTGTGGTTGGGGTGAGTGAGTAGGGTGTGGTTAGGGTGAGGGAGCAGGGTGAGGGAGTAGGGTGTGGTTAGGGTGAGGGAGCAGGGTGTGGTTAGGGTGAAGGAGTAGGGTGTGGTTAGGGTGAGGGAGCAGGGTGTGGTTAGGGTGACGGAGCAGGGTGAGGGAGTAGGGTGTGGTTAGGGTGAGGGAGCAGGGTGTGGTTGGGGTGAGTGAGTAGGGTGAGGGAGCAGGGTGTGGTTGGGGTGAGTGAGTAGGGTGTGGTTAGGGTGAGGGAGCAGGGTGAGGGAGTAGGGTGTGGTTAGGGTGAGGGAGCAGAGTGAGGGAGTAGGGTGTGGTTAGGGTGAGGGAGCAGGGTGTGGTTGGGGTGAGGGACCTGTTCACCTATGGCCCTGCTGCTGTAACCTTTGACTAAGGTAGCTCACCTAAATTGATTAAGTGAACATCCAGTTAAAGTATACGTTGTTTAGGTTTCTTTATGAATGCAAATGTAAAAGAGGCAGAGACAGAGACAACTGGTACAAACCAGAGGTAGCAAGTACAACAAAGACTGAGTGTGTGCAGTACCTGAGCTAGCGTCTGCCATTGGCTCCCTCTGCTGGCCAGATGATGTTCTGCGCTCAGAGTCTCCCACTGCAAAGCTACCCAGCCTGAGGAGAGTGTTGAACATGGAGATACGCAAGGAGAGACAGCAAATACCACGGATACCATCAATACCACAGATACACCACATAACTGATACCATAGATACAGGTAATTCCAGAGAGAGATTACTGCGGATACCAATTATTAGCACAGATATAGTGACAGTCCTGACCTGCTGTTAAGAAAAGCCATAGTTGAAGCTCTGTACTGATAACTGATATCCATAATCTCTCCCTGGAATTACCTGTATCTATGGTATCAGTCATGTGACATACACTGTGCAGCCCACCAGTCTCTGCTTTCATCTGCAGGGGAATCCTTAAACTCACCCCAGCACATCTGGGGTGACACCTCTCCCTCACACAACGTGACCATAATCAGCATCACATTCCTCCAGTCAAATGCAAAGCCACTTTTAACCTAGCTGACATCTGCACAAACTAGTTCCTTTTATACATGATCTCTTCAGAAATACTCATCTCGCTGAATTGCTGTTTCTGCTATAAGAATTTGTTCATTCAACATCAAGTCAGCACTGGACAAAGTTATTCTGCTTTTTTCAAACTGGATGATTTGGTCATGTTTTGACATGTAAAGACAGTATCACTAGCTGACCAATCAATGAGGAGTTCTCAAGACAGCTGACAAGTAATTCCGGCCTGTACATGACCTACAGAGAAAACCCCCAAGCTTAAGACTGACTGAACAAAAACATAAGGAAGGAGGTGCAAATCAGACTGTAGTGCTGTGTTACCATGGTTCTCTGAGGTAAGACCCAAATGGATGACACACCATTGTTTTGTTTCTGTACAGGAGCATTTTAACTGATTGCAAACATGACTGTAAAGCACAATCACAGACATTCCTCGCTGATGTCACTTTTTTACTTGATCAAATTGAGGCTTTTAAAATATAAAGGCGTCCATTTGATCAAGTAAAAAAACAACTTCAACAACCCTATAGGCTATGCCTCACACACACACACACACACACACACACACACACACACACAACCTTTTACCTAATTTACTTCTGGTTCATAAAAACTCACCAGGCAGCAATTGGACTGAAGAAGACCATGCCAGAAGGACAATGAGAAAAAAGAGTGAACAGACAGAAACAAAACCATTAGAAGTTAAAATCAAATTAATTATATGAACAAACAGAAAAGGTGTGTGTACAACATATCTACAGAAAATGCAATTCACACATATACACACATGCACACTTCTGATCAGTCAATGTCATACCTGGGCAGGTGATTCTGGTTCTTAATGGCAGGTCTGTTTTCATACAGGACACACGCAGGTACATGTAAACGTAGGTGGGAAGACAGAGAGAGAGAGGATCAAGACAAACACAGTTAGTATAGCTCTGTGCTGCTTTAGTTAGTCTGCAGCACACACAGTTAGCATAGCTCTGTGCTGCTTTAGACAGCCCGCTGCACACACAGTTAGCATAGCTCTGTGCTGCTTTAGTTAGCCCGCTGCACACACAGTTAGCATAGCTCTGTGCTGCTTTAGTTAGTCTGCAGCACACACAGTTAACATAGCTCTGTGCTGCTTTAGTTAGTCTGCAGCACACACAGTTAGCATAGCTCTGTGCTGCTTTAGTTAGCCCGCTGCACACACAGTTAGCATAGCTCTGTGCTGCTTTAGTTAGCTCGCTGCACACACAGTTAGCATAGCTCTGTGCTGCTTTAGTTAGCTCGCTGCACACACAGTTAGCATAGCCCTGTGCCGCTTTAGTTAGCCCGCTGCACACACAGTTAGCATAGCTCTGTGCTGCTTTAGTTAGCCCGCTGCACACACAGTTAGCATAGCTCTGTGCTGCTTTAGTCAGCTCGCTGCACACACAGTTAGCATAGCTCTGTGCTGCTTTAGTTAGCCTGCTGCACACACAGTTAGCATAGCTTGCTAAACAGTATGCTAAGTTAACCTGCGCTGCTCAGGCAGACGATGAGAGAGTAATACATACAGACAGGACAGAAGATAAAGTTTATACGTATGGGACAGTGGGAGAAACGGCAATTTCTTTTAAAGTCCGATGCATTCAACTCAATACCATTCGATACCACATCTAGTTCAAGCGCAAAACGCAATATTACTGCTTCTGCTCTTACCTGTCCAGAGCGGCCGGAGGGCGGACGCTCATCACCGCAGACGGATGCTTCGGTCCGCCGGTTCTCAGAGTACAGCAGTGACCAGAGTCTGGACTCCCAACGCAGGCCCGACGGGCCAATGAGTTCTCCACATTACTGCCAGCGTGCCCCCGTCTTGTCCAGCCGAATAGTGGTCGAGTTTAATCGGGAGACTGGCTGTAGTGTCACTGTTTGTGTTTCATCTGGAGTTTTAAGTAGCGAATATATTACATTAAATACACAGTCTATTAAAAGAATAAATATAAGCAAAATAATTAAGGTAGGATTAACGGTATTTTCATTTATTTTATTTTTAACGATGTAACCAATTTTATCCATCAAAAATAAAACTACCACAACTTCGTGATCCTTGAGACGCGTCTATTTCGTAAAATTCAATAAAACCATAATAGTAATATTAATGTGGCACGGATAACCCGTTCCCTGGTCTTACTGTCAGTCAAGACTGGAGTGATGTTAGGCCCACAGTTGGAGCACGAAACACGACCTGTACCACGACTAACCCCGCATTTCAGTCTGAGAAGTGTGGCTGCACGACGAGTTTTCCCAGTCAAAACATACCATGAAGGTTATCTTCATAAGTGTAAAAACATTTAATAAATTCAGAACTAGTTCCCGTTAATCCCTGATTCCAAGACTCAGCTATGAAACACTATGTCGGTACGTAAAATGACAGCAGCGAAAGTAAGTCCCATAATTCTGGGACTTTCTCCGGCATGTTTACGCTTAAGCCAGTTGGTCCAGCAGTGGTATTATCCGCCGTAAATTGGTTTTCACTTCTTCCAGGCTAAATTTAGTCTGACTTAAACCACCTAGTGAGCAAGTTTACCACAGAAGCTTCCTTCAGGGTGAAATTAAAGTCAGTCAACTCTGCTCTTTGTTTAACGTGATACAAAAATGCCGTTTTTAATAGTGCGACGAATGACCAGCTAAGAGAAAAGCACAGCAGCTGCTGTTATTATTATTTATCACAGTAAGAATCCTGACATTGTCTGGCTAACTTTGAATTAAATCATGTGTTAATTGGTACTAGATAGCTTTAGAAATAAAACTAGTGTAGACGCAAGACAAATCGAACTACAATTCAAGCTAGGGATAGCTGTTTACAATCTAAAAGAGCAAGCAAACTTGCTCCTTGGCGACTGTTTATTGCTAGCTAGCCTGCTTACCCAAGCTAATGGGTTGTTCACAGTATTTAACGTTACATTGTCGACAAGTTGGATTGACACTCGCAGTCATTTGTGATTGTAGGTAATGCGATTCTAGATAATGGTATAAAATAAATGAACATCAAATGACGCGAAACTAGTCAGGGCAAGATAAAATGAACAGTACTCGTAGCTATGCTAGCTACCTGTTTACAATCAAACTAAGCAAGCAAGTTAGCGAGCTAACAAACGTGATAGCTTACTCAGGCAACAACACAACATATTATTGCGGTAGTGGTCAGAATTACGGAAAGTAACAATGTACTTTTTGACGGTCGTCTACTAAACTCGTTAATTTGCATTTCATTTTTTACACTCCCCAGGCCATAAGCACACCCTGGTCTCGCGTAGTCCGTTGAGCACCGTGAATGTCTGTCACCCCGATCCAATTCAATCAGTAATCTTTCACAGGCAAGTCAGAGACCCAAGTCATGCGTACATCCATATTACACATATGTCCGTCAATACACCAGTAGTTTGTCCAGGTACACAAGTCGTGCGCTTGCCCAGTTGTCTATTTCGAACTTAAAATAATCAACCAGTTTGGTCTTTCAGTTCGCTGCTGGTAACCCAGATAGTAATGTCAATAGGAATGTTTCGTTTGCCAGCGAATTAAAATTCTGCAGCCACTGTGACATACCCCCAGATAATCATTAATTTAAAGCTTTCCCGGAGTAAAATAACATATCCGCCATCGATAGATGTGGTTTCTTCTTCATATACTTTGGAAGCCTACACGTTTTTACATTGTGGTACGTCGCAACTTGCAGCTCTCTTCACACACCTCCAGCATTGCTGTACTGCCGCTGCAGGTTTCGCCAGCGAGCACAGGCAGCGACATTGATCGCGCTCTGCCGCTTAACGACAGCGTAGCACCATTTTCCATTCAAAAGCAGGGTCCAGCCATGGCATTCTCGCCCTCCCCTGGTCGTAGTCCTTAGCACCGCCTTTCAACACACATAGGCAACTATAGCATTTACACTTTATTTTCGATTGTTTACACGATTTCTGAACTATGCATAACTTTCTCAAAAGTCTAAACACAAATCTCAAACCCATTTTCATGCTGTCAAAACTCACCTAACAACAGCAAAATTCACCATGTCATTCAAATTCATATGATACAAGGGAATTTAACGTCAGTGACATACACATAGGCATCAGATGCCATGTCTTGGAACCACTTATGTGCACTACTACGAGTATCTTTAATTATTAGGAGCCCAAAATGTAAAAGAACACAATTCCAGTACCAAAAAGCTTTTTATTTGATCTCTAATAATGTACATATTTTAAAGAATTCAGTAAGATAAGGAATAAGTGTATCAAACTGTGGGAGAAACATAGGTCTATTATATATGGTAGCCGAAGGTAAAAAAAAAAAAAAAAAAGATTCCCAAGAAAAAGTAGACAGAGACAGATAGATACTTCACTGATCCTGAGGTGTATCAGTAGCAACACAGAATAGTGGTCAGTAAAATACCTGTGTGGAGTATGCATGATACACAAGCCACAGTTGAATATAAATCATGTAGAAGTTGAATATTAATAAGATATAACCATATGCAAACAGAATGAGCAAAGCATACACAAAATGTACACAGAAAGCAAACAAAGCTTTAGCTGCTCCCAGTCTGGCTCTAAATGGTGAAGTCAAGCAAGCAAGAGATGAAGGTGGTGTTCAGTTTCTATGCATCGCCTACAGAAACAGCTGAAAGGGCGAATCAAGGGCACATCGCCTCCCAGGACTGCTGTAGAATTTTCACCACTACGCTGGGAACAATTCTTTAATGGGGCTGAGAAGCAGAGAACAGGGATGAAAATTGTGAGTGGCTGAGTTAGGGTTGAGGTTAGGGTTGAGTAGCCCTATCCCATACAATAATGTACAGTACCTGCTCTCTGCCATCTGCAGGACCTGCTCTGTGCAAAGTTAATGAGTGGGCTTGTAGCACAAAGGTTACAGTGTAGTGTAATGGTTAGGGAGCTGGGCTTGTAGCTCAGAGGTTACAGTGTAGTATAATGGTTAGAGAGCTGGGCTTGTAGCTCAGAGGTTACAGTGTAGTGTAATTGTTAGGGAGCTGGGCTTGTATCTCAGAGGTTACAGTGTAGTGTAATGGTAAGGGAGCTGGGCTTGTAGCTCAGAGGTTACAGTGTAGTAAAATGGTTAGGGGGCTGGGCTTCTAGCTCAGAGGTTACAGTGTAGTGTAATGGTTAGGGAGCTGGGCTTGTATCTCAGAGGTTACAGTGTAGTGTAATGGTTAGAGAGCTGGGCTTGTAGCTCAGAGGTTACAGTGTAGTATAATGGTTAGGGAGCTGGGCCTGTAGCTCAGAGGTTACAGTGTAGTGTAATGGTTAGGGAGCTGGGCTTGTATCTCAGAGGTTACAGTGTAGTATAATGGTTAGGGAGCTGGACTTGTAGCTCAGAGGTTACAGTGTAGTATAATGGTTAGGGAGCTGGGCTTGTAGCTCAGAGGTTACAGTGTAGTGTAATGGTTAGGGAGCTGGGCTTGTAGCTCAGAGGTTACAGTGTAGTGTAATGGTTAGGGAGCTGGGCTTGTAGCTCAGAGGTTACAGTGTAGTGTAATGGTTAGGGAGCTGGGCTTGTAGCTCAGAGGTTACAGTGTAGTATAATGGTTAGGGAGCTGGGCTTGTAGCTCAGAGGTTACAGTATAGTGTAATGGTTAGGGAGCTGGGCTTGTAGCTCAGAGGTTACAGTGTAGTATAATGGTTAGGGAGCTGGGCTTGTAGCTCAGAGGTTACAGTGTAGTGTAATGGTTAGGGAGCTGGGCTTGTAGCTCAGAGCTTACAGTGTAGTATAATGGTTAGAGAGCTGGGCTTGTACCTCAGAGGTTACAGTGTAGTGTAATGGTTAGGGAGCTGGGCTTGTAGCTCAGAGGTTACAGTGTATTATAATGGTTAGGGAGCTGGGCTTGTAGCTCAGAGGTTACAGTGTAGTATAATGGTTAGGGAGCTGGGCTTGTAGCTCTAACAGTGTGGGTTGAGTCCCTGTAGTAGGCACTGCTCTTGCACCCTTGAGAAAGGCACACAAGCAGAATTTCTGCAGCAAAATGTCAAGCTGTATACAGGTGGAAGAATTGCAAATAATGTGGTACTTAGATTCCTTTTTGAGACCCTATCAGTGTAAGGCTTACTGGATTGCTTTGGAGCAGGAAGTGACATTTTTGTGATTTGTTTGCACAAACATTTTTTTTAACAGGACATGTATTTATTGTCACTTAGCAAAATTAATGTAGACAATTAATTAATAATGTCTATAGAAATAAACTTAACCCAGGATCTCACCTCCAGGATCCCAATGTGAATATGAGGGATAATGTTTCTCACATATAGCCATATGAATCACATATAGCCATATGAACTCTTGGTAGGCAGTAAAGTGAACCTGCAGTGGATGACTGCAGCGCAGCTGTGGTTTTGTCCTTCTCACATACAGCCATATGAACTCTTGGTAGGCAGTAAAGAGAACCTGCAGTGGATGACTGCAGCGCAGCTGTGGTTTTGTCCTTCTCACATACAGCCATATGAACTCTTGGTAGGCAGTAAAGAGAACCTGCAGTGGATGACTGCAGCGCAGCTGTGGTTTAGTCCTTCAGACCTCATATAGGTGGCAGCAATGCAACAGACATCTTTGTTTACAAATAAAACTAAGGAAAAGTTGGAAGAAGAGTATCTTATCTTCTTGCTCCAGTGCCTACAGTGAGCGCGGGGGGCACAGCATTCTGTTTGATGAGAGCAGTGATTTTTGTTTTTCATTCCACTTTTAAGTGTTTATCTCCCCTTACACTTCCCCCTCTCTTCCACGCTGTCTATCACTTTTCAGTGATGTCTGTTATCAGCATAAAAATCAAAGTTTCACCTAAACCTGAAACATGGAATGTCAGACCAAGTTTAAGAGTTGTATAAATATGTATAAATGTATATGTGGTGGAGATGAATCACAAGCTGACACTGTAGTGCCCATATTGGGTGAGTAACAGGAAGGATGGGGGGCGTTGCGAAAGCATGGAGTGTCATGCTGTCACTACCCTGATTCACCTGTTTGTGCAGTCCTGACTGCGTGTGTGAGCATGCGTGTGGGTTCCACTCTCTTAGGTGTGGAGGATAAGAGAGATTGAAATGTGCAGAGGAAAGACACACCCTCTCTGTCTGTCTCTCTCGCCCCCAGACAAGGAGAGGCTGGAGGAGAGAGGACAGAGAGAACACACAGGGCACATAGTGGAAAATAAGGGGAAAAGCTGTGGGGAAAAGTGCTCAGTCAGTTACAGAGTGTTGAGCCAGGTATAGACTGTTCAGTCAGTTACAGAGTGTTGAGCCAGGTGTAGAGTGTTCAGTCAGTTACAGAGTGTTGAGCCAGGTATAGACTGTTCAGTCAGTTACAGAGTGTTGAGCCAGGTGTAGAGTGTTCAGTCAGTTACAGAGTGTTGAGCCAGGTGTAGAGTGTTCAGTCAGTTACAGAGTGTTGAGCCAGGTGTAGAGTGTTCAGTCAGTTACAGAGTGTTGAGCCAGGTGTAGAGTGTTCAGTCAGTTACAGAGTGTTGAGCCAGGTGTAGAGTGTTCAGTCAGTTACAGAGTATTGAGCCAGGTATAGACTGTTCAGTCAGTTACAGAGTGTTGAGCCAGGTATAGAGTGTTCAGGAAGGTGAAGTGTTTAGTTGAATACTGAGCATTCTGCTAAGGGAGGACAGCGTGTGACCCTCATCCTTACCACTTCCTTCAGGTAAACATCTTCGCTTTACCTACAGCTTTAACTGTAAAATATTCAGATACACACTTGAGGCACAGTGTGTGTTTGAGTCTGTGTTTGAATGTGTGTGTGTCTGTGTTTGTGTGTGTGTGAGGACTGGTATGTTCAGTGTGTTTGAGAGGAACAGTGTGTGTGTAAGAGTATGTGATGTCAGGGTGTGGAAATGGACATGTTTCAGCGCGCTCCTCATTCATACTCCACATTTTACTTACATTTGTCAGTGTCCATGTGTGGCACTGCTGGTGTCTGTGTGTGTATGTGTGTGTGTTTGTATGTATGTGTGAGTATATATGCCTGAGTGTGTATGTGTCTGCACTGCTGTGTGTGAGAGAGTGTGATGGAGTGTATGTGAGTGAACGTGTGTGTGCATGTGTGTCATGCAGGTGTTCATTAATGTCTTTTTGTTATCATCCTTGTGCATCTGATGCAGTCACTGTACTCAGCACATACTACTGTGTGTGAGTACTGCACTCAGAACAGATTACTGTGTGTGAGTGCTGCACTCAGAACAGATTACTGTGTGTGAGTGCTGCACTCAGAACAGATTACTGTGTGTGAGTGCTGCACTCAGAACAGATTACTGTGTGTGAGTACTGCACTCAGAACAGATTACTGTGTGTGAGTGCTGCACTCAGAACAGATTACTGTGTTTGAGTACTGCACTCAGAACAGATTACTGTGTGTGAGTGCTGTACTCAGAACAGATTACTGTGTGTGAGTACTGCACTCAGAACAGATTACTGTGTGTGAGTACTGCACTCAGAACAGATTACTGTGTGTGAGTGCTGTACTCAGAACAGATTACTGTGTGTGAGTACTGCACTCAGAACATACTACTGCTGTTGTGTGAGGTTGTTTTGTGGATATTGTCGTTATTAGTATTGTCTTAATTCTGTGGAATGAAATCTATAAATTTTACATAAAACTACCAAACACAATCTCTCTCTGTTTCTCACAGTGCATCATTAATGGACCCTAACCACACCTTCCCCTCCAGCTTCCCTTCTCCCTTGAGCAGCACCTCCTCCCCCTCCCCCTCAGTTACGCAGTTCGTGAGCTCCACGCAGTCTGGGGCAACATCTGAAAAGAGCATTGTCAGTAATCCTATCTCTGTGTATATGGGGGCCTTCATCCTCGGCCTGGTTTTCCTCCTGGGTGTCCCTGGAAACCTCTTCATCATCTGGAGCATCCTGTCACGTGCCCGCAAGCGCTCCGTCACCACCCTCCTCATCCTCAACCTGGCCTGTGCTGATGGCTTCCTGATGACTCTCACCGTGTTCTTTGTGGTGTACCTGGCCAAGCAGAGCTGGGTGTTCGGCAATGGCATGTGCAAAGCCCTGTTCTACCTGTGCAATGCCAACATGTACGCCTCCATCCTGTTGATCACACTCATGAGCCTGCACAGACTGGTGGTGGTGGTGAAGCCGCGAGGCATGAGCGCCCTCGCTGGCCGGAGGACAGTACTGCGCCTTCTGGTGGCGCTGTGGGTGCTCGTGCTGCTCATGTCTCTGCCCGCACTGGTGTTCCGTGAGGCGAAAGAAGTGATTAAAAACAGAACCTCTCACTGGGAGTGTAAAGCTAATCACACACTGTCCCAACATGTGAGTAACAGATGCTGTACCCTGTTCTCTCTGTATTTACATCAGCGGGTGTCTGAATTGCTTAGTGTGCGGGTTCACAATTTAGGAAATGGCTAACACTACTAATAATAACTATTAGAGAAACAAATGAGCAGGAAAGGAGGAAACAGTTGCTGGTGCTGCTCTCTAGAAACAGATGGAGGAGTCCGGCCATTAAACCTTATTAAAAGTAGGGTCACACATTTATTAGGAAAATAACACTGCAGGTGTGAGTAGGGTGAGGGTTAGAGCAAATAACACTGCATGTATGAGTAGGGTTAGAGCAAATAACACTGCAGGTGTGAGTAGGGTTAAAGCAAATAACACTGCAGGTGTGAGTAGGGTTAGAGCAAATAACACTGCAGGTATGAGTAGGGTTAGAGCAAATAACACTGCAGGTGTGAGTAGGGTAAGAGCAAATAACACTGCAGGTATGAGTAGGGTGAGGGTTAGAGCAAATAACACTGCAGGTGTGAGTATTGTGAGGGTTAGAGCAAATAACACTGCAGGTGTGAGTATTGTGAGGGTTAGAGCAAACTCCACACCCAGCGATGTGTGGACAGATCAGAGTCTGGAACATTATCTGAAATCCTGCCTGTAATTACAAGCATTTGATTATCATATAATTACCAAAAAGGGAATGACTGAATAAATGCTAAATTGTAATTTATACAAATCTGAACTAAGTACAGATCTAACTAAGCTCACTCAGCTGAATATGTGTAACACTGACATTGACCTTCAAATGCATGCAATTCAGATAAAATAATGAAAGTGAGCCCACCATCAAACCATTCATTTTTCAGCTTTATGCATATGTCACAGATTGTGGAATGAAGATATTAAATTAGTGGCCAACATTAGTCAACTCCAATTGCCAAATATCTTCACCTCAAAACATATAAGAGGATAGATTGCCACCAAAGTGTGGGCAAGAATTGCTGCTTACGTCACATTTACAACACCACTGCAGCTTGTGTGCCTGCATCACATTTACAACACTGGTGCAGCTTGTGTGCCTACATCACATTTACAACACTGGTGCAGCTTGTGTGCCTACATCACATTTACAACACTGGTGCAGCTTGTGTGCCTATATCACATTTACAACACTGGTGCAGCTTGTGTGCCTACATCACATTTACAACACTGGTACAGCTTGTGTGCCTACATCACATTTACAACACTGGTGCAGCTTGTGTGCCTACATCACATTTACAACACTGGTGCAGCTTGTGTGCCTACATCACATTTACAACACTGGTGCAGCTTGTGTGCCTACATCACATTTACAACACTGGTGCAGCTTGTGTGCCTACATCACATTTACAACACTGGTGCAGCTTGTGTGCCTACATCACATTTACAACACTGGTGCAGCTTGTATATATATGTATACATGTATATGTGTACATGCATATGCAGGTTATGTACATACATATGTGTGCATATATCTGTGTGATTTATGTATGTGTACAAATGTGCAGGTAGTTCAGGTATGTACATATCTGGTCAGGTGGTGTTCCACTACACCTTTGAGACGGTGCTGGGGTTCCTGCTGCCATACGGGGTGATCATCGGCAGCTACGTCTGCATTCTGCGCCGCCTCAGACAGACTCGCTTCCGCAGAAGGATCCGCAGTGAGAAGCTAATCCTGGCCATCGTGGTCACCTTCGGCCTCTTCTGGCTGCCTTACCACATCATCAATATGGTGCAGGTGTGTGTGTGTGTGTGTGTGTGTACCACATCATAAATATGGTGCAGGTGTGTGTGTGTGTTTATGTGTGTGTGTGTGTACCACATCATCAATATGGTGCAGGTGTGTGTGTGTGTGTGTGTGTGTACCACATCATCAATATGGTGCAGGTGTGTGTGTGTGTATTTTTCTGAAATGCTGTCTTTATTTGCAGGTTATGGCCCAGCTGTTACAGTCCTCGGACCTCAGGGTGTGGTATGTCTGTGCTTTAACAGTGACTCTGCAGTTTATTAACAGCGACTGAGTGCAGTACACCATACAATAGAGTGTGTCTCCCCCTGCAGGCTGAATCAGCTATGGCTTTCGAGCCGGGTGGTGACATCAGCACTGGCGTTCATTAGCAGCTGTGTGAACCCATTGCTGTACACATTGGCAGGGAAGGCCTACATGCGGCAGGAAGGCGTGGCTTTCATGGCACGGCTGTTTGAGGGGCTGGCCCTGGAGCCCGGAACCAGGAGGGGCCGCAAGGCCAGCCAGGGGAAAACCACACTCAGACTGCAAGACCGAGACACAGAATCCTCAACGAGCACAGCCCTGAGTCCAACCCTCAACACGGCCCCCGCCACAAGCCCCACCCCCACCAACAGTACCCTCAAAAATGGGAGGTAGTGCCTGGTGTCCAGCTCGCCTGTGTCATGCACTGCACTGATGACCAGGTGCTGTGGCCTGCGTTAGCTTTCAGCTTCATTACACTGACACAGGAGCAGGGAGGTAAAGATGCTGTCATGAGGTTCCTTAGGATCAGAGACAGTGAGAAAACCAATCAGAGCAGAAGATCAATGTGTGAGGATAGCATTTGTACCACGGAACTCCTGTCACTGTAGTTACCATAGATACATGAAATGTAATAAGCAGTAATGCTGAAATCTCTGTAACTTTGACAACCAGCACCATGCATTGAGATACAAATATGTAAATTCAATATGCAAACACATGCAATGCATTTATAAAAGTGTAAATAATAGCTGAATATGTGAATAAGAGGTCAGATCTTCATAGAAATGTGAAAAAAACCTTCCCCCTTCTGTCTAGCAGTGATCACACTGGGAACAGCTCTTACTGTAGCGCTGATCTCCACACTGGGAACAGCTCTTACTGTAGTGCTGATCTCCACACTGGGAACAGCTCTTACTGTAGCACTGATCTCCACACTGGGAACAGCTCTTACTGTAGCGCTGATCTCCACACTGGGAACAGCTCTTACTGTAGCACTGATCTCCACACTGGGAACAGCTCTTACTGTAGCACTGATCTCCACACTGGCAACAGCTCTTACTGAAGCACTGATCTCCACACTGGGAACAGCTCTTACTGTAGCACTGATCTCCACACTGGGAACAGCTCTTACTGTAGCACTGATCTCCACACTGGGAACAGCTCTTACTGTAGCACTGACCTCCACACTGGGAACAGCTCTTACTGTAGCGCTGATCTCCACACTGGGAACAGCTCTTACTGTAGCGCTGATCTCCACACTGGGAACAGCTCTTACTGTAGCACTGATCTCCACACTGGGAACAGCTCTTACTGTAGCACTGATCTCCACACTGGGAACAGCTCTTACTGTAGCACTGATCTCCACACTGGGAACAGCTCTTACTGTAGCACTGATCTCCACACTGGGAACAGCTCTTACTGTAGCACTGATCTCCACACTGGGAACAGCTCTTACTGTAGCACTGATCTCCACACTGGGAACAGCTTTTACTGAAACAGTGATCTCCAATCAGATTCTCAGAGGGAAGTGTGATGTCACTGCTTTGGGAGTGGGGTGCACATGATATATATGTGTCAATGATGTGCAGAATCAACTAAGTATTGAAACCTGCATTAAAATGAAAAAGACTACAAAATTAAATAGAGAATGAGCTGCTTGTATCCTCAGTTATATTCTTTGACTGTAAAACAATTGTGTGGAAACAGTTTGTTTTTTAAAACCCAAATTATTTGTACCTCTGTTTTAGCATTTGTAGTAATTGCTTCAGTCTCCCCTGAGGAGGGTAATGTGACTGAGCTTTGTAAAATTTAATAAGGCTGGGAGAGAGAGATGTTAATGATTCTGTAGTGTACTGCACAAATGCAAATGAAAGGTAAACTTAGATTATGTGTTATGCGTGCAAATATGATTTACACATATAAATATGTAAATATACTGAGGGGATGTCACTTTCATAACATTCAGTATATGACAGGGGAATCTGTCCTGTGCATTATTCTATGGGATAAGTAATTCTGTATCTGTGAGTGTTTATTAGCATTTGTATTTGCATGGGTAAGTAAAAGTTACATTTCTACATAACCTATATTTTATAACTGCTGACCAGCAGTGTGTCTAATCGCCCAGCAGAGGGAGCCACTGTTCCACTGCTCATCTTTCACTTCACTGTCATTTGTACAATTCTCAGTACCTTCTCTCATACCAGCCTGTTTTATATACTACAGTGTTATTTGTAAGGATTATGAGACACAGTGAAGGAATTATGGGAAAACCATGTGGAAACTGAGGAGCTAAGCTGTCTCGCCAGCTCCTCATTAACTTAAAATATTAAAATAATAACACATACCTTTTATTCTTACATGTGTTTAACATTCACATAAAGATTCTCTGCAATAGACATCGTAACATACCGTACAATAGAATAAGCTATAAAAGACAACTGTTCCATTATGTTTGAGGTGTGCTTGAACATGAAAACAGTCTGTACTCTCAAAATAATGTTACTTATTCAGGGCTGAAGTTTTGAACTCTTTTCTGGCTCTTATTTCTGTTACTTTTGGCAGAACTTCCCTAACAGGGCCAGCCTGTGCTGTGACTCCTCTTTAGTTGGTGCCAGCAGAATCAGGACCTCTGTGCACTGAGCATGCTCCAGAGTGCAGCCAGGCGCAGCAGATTGGCCTGATAATTTTGCCAGTTCATTTATGTAAATGTTGAACAGGAAAATACAACCCTATCTGACTCCATGACCATAAATGAACCAATGTGTTTGTTTGATTCCAGTTTATATTGAATAATAAATAATAAAAATGCTTATCATGCCCACTCTCAAAAATCAATTTGTCTGATGCCATTGGGAGCCTTGGTCATGACATTCAGGAATTAGGTATTCCCATTTCTGTTATGTAAAAACATTCTTGTTAAAATTCTTCGGAACACAATTCAATTTAATTTTATTTGTATAGCAATTTTAAAACAAGTTGTCACAAAGCAGCTTTATGATCGATCCCTGGCCTGAAACCCCCTCTGCCAAGGCAACAGTGGCAAGGAAAAACAGGGAGAAACCTTGAGCAGAACCTGGCTCAGAGGGGGATCCCATGTGCTTCTGGCTGGAGCAGGGTGTACAAAGGGTAGACAGGAGAGTGGAGCTGGTCGACATAACTCTAACATTACTCTGAAATTACTCACATTATTCTGACATTACTCTGAAATTACTCACATAACTCTGACATTACTCTGACATCACTTCTGATATTACTGATATAACTCTGACATAACTCTGACATTACTCTGACATCACTTCTGAAATTACTGATATAACTGACATTACTCTGACATTACTCTGACATCACTTCTGAAATTACTGATATAACTCTGACATTACTCTGACATTACTCTGATTGAAATGATAATTGAAATAATAGCAGGAGCCCAACACAATAAACATAATTGTGTTTATCAAGAACCTTTTATTTTATTCACAATAGTTCTCTCAGTAAATTATTTTGCATTTCATGATAATGAACAATAAATAAACTTTGGGGAAAATGATACGGAGTTGGCCTCTCTCCTGTAACTGTATTTGTGTACACATGGTCATATTTCCCCCTGTGCTGTCAGGTTAAAGAATGACCCTTAAGCTCTCACACCAAATGACCAGATGTTTTTCCCCTTCCTCCTGCTTCCCTCTCTCCCCTCACTGTGTCTCTGACTCATGCACAGACATGCCCCTCTCCTCCTCCACCTCCTCCTCCTTTTCTTTCACTTTTCTGCTCTTCTGTGAGCGTAAGCTGAGCTGGGCTTGGCTGTGTGGCTGGCGCAGGCTGTGGGCGTGGCTGTCCAGCAGGCGTGTGAGGCAATTTCGGCTGAAGGGGCCAGAGAGGGTGGAGCCAGCGCAGGAGTAGAGCAGTGGGTTGAAGGAGGAGCTGAGGAAGGCCAGAGCGATGAGGACGCGACGCGCCTTCTCACACTGTCCCACCAGATGCTGGGCGCGGGCCAGGAGGGCGCTCACCTGCAGCAGGTTAAGCAGGCAGTATGGTGCCCAGACCAGCAGGAAGGCGCCTAAGATGAGGGCGATCAGGATGGAGGTGTGTCCGCGGGGCCGTTTCCAGCGTGCTTGGCTCTGGGCCAGCTGGCGCATGATGCAGCAGTAGGAGCAGGCTAGGATGCTGAAGGGCAGAAGGAAGGCAGCCCCGGCCTCCAGGCTGTACTGCAGCAAAGCGTGGCTGGGACTGGGGTGGTGCACGGTGCACACTGAGCCACCAGGCGACTGTGAGCCCTGGCATGGCTGCTCCAGTCTGTGGTAAAAGGCTGAGGGCAGGGCTAGAACCAGTGCTGTGACCCACACCCCCAGCACTGCGGGCCACAGGCAGGCCTTGGAGCGCATGGTGTGGGACAGCAGCGGCCGCGCCACCCCCAGCAGCCTGTCCAGGCTCATCAGCACCACCAGGTACACGCTGGTGTACATGTTCACCCCACACCAGTAATGCGCCAGCTGGCACGCCCACTCTCCAAACTCCCAGGCTCCATGCATTGCCAGCTGGCGCAGGAACAGCGGGGCGGTCAGCAGCACCAGGGCATCGGCCAGAGCCAGCTGCAGGATCAGAATGGCGGTCACAGAGCGTTGGCGCAGCCGGAACACCACTGTCCACACCACAAAGAGGTTCCCCGGCAGTCCCACCAGCAGGGCCAGCACCAGCAGGGCCATGCTGGCCTGCTTAGGAGGGGCACTGCCGACACACCCACTGCTGTTCAGCCCCACCTCTGAGGGGGAGAGAGACAAACTTAGTGACTTATTTTGTTTCTAATAATGAATGGAACACCTTATTATGCCTACTACTTCAAACATTTATATGTGTAATGCCCGTAGGAACCCTTGCCATGACATGCAGGAATTTGATATTGCCTTTTCTGTAAAATCATTCTCACATAATGACTTGCCCTTAGTGACCCGCCCTGAGACCTCCCCCTTTGGGGGCTTTTGACATCTATGTTCATTTTGAGTTTTCACACATGGCCCACACTTTGAGGGAACTGCAGATAAATTGGCTGAATTGAGCCAAATGTGAAAAACACCTACAGTTCAAGTACCTCCTCAGACACCATTACAGCGGGTTCTTTGGAGCACCTAAATCAAAGAATCAATATCGCCTCAAGAAGAGGTGCAGATAGAATAGATACAGGTGTGATGAAGAGTCAGGATGACTTGGCAGTAATTGATAATCTAACCCTTTTACCTGATTAGCTAACTGGTCTACAGCAGGCTGGCTCATAATTGGATTTTTCACATTCCCATCACTGGACACACCCCACCAAAACAGCACTGAATCAGAGACTCAGCTGGTCATGGACCAATCATCGGTGATTCATGCTGAATCTGGACAGGCTCGTAATGCCAGATAAACATGCAGTATGTATGGCTGCCATGAGAAACAGGCTGAACTGGTTGTGCTTCAATGCATCAGCTACCTGCCATAGCATAGAGCAAACCATGGTGCTTAACACCTTTAACTCTTATGTAATATGTCCCACCTCTATTACATATATTTGTAGTTGATAATTTTTTCTTAGTAACTGTTGTTACAATTAATATTGGTATTGTCTCTGTGCTGTTTTGTCAGTACGATTGATGGGCAACCAAGTACTAGGAAGGGCGGTGGGGGGGGGGGGGGGAGGGGGCAGAAGGTCATTTGAGGGGGGATGAGGGGGGATGCCATCCCCCTTGTTAACCTGCCATCCCCATTTTACACGTTTGTATGATGGGTTGTGTTGTGGGGGCAGGGGGTGCTCCCATTGGGCCATCTCCAATGTTAAAACTTAACTAATCATCTCCAGGGTAACCAGGGTAAGAGTGTGAGAGAGAGGGAGAGACAAAGAGAGAGAGAGAGAGAGAGAGGGAGAGGGGGTAAGTGAGAGGGACAGAAAGAGAGACAGTGAGAGAGAGAGAGAGAGGGAGAGGGGGTAGGAGAGAGAGGTAGATGGGTAGATGGCAATAATTGTTATTTGTCTTCTGTAGCAGATGTATTCTGTTGTGTTCATTCTGTGAGTGGATGCTGCCTTTGCGTCAGTTTCCTCGTGCATGTCTGGGCCTGTGCTATTTCCTCAGGTGTGGGTGAGATTCAGTGCTGCCAGCCCTTCCATTAATCAGACTGCAACAATTATCTCTAAAAAAAGACAAAAATATGACAATACCTTCTTCCATGGCAGCAGGAAACATGGAATTACATTTCTTAAAATACGTTGCCTTTGACAGTACCAGCCTCCTGTTAGAGGTGAAAAATGAATATTAAAAACTAGCATTGAAATTGAACCTCTGAGAGACATAACAGCAAGCAACAGCAGCAAGAGGACAGGACAGAATGACTCTGCTCCCCACACAGTCAGGAGGAAGTGACTACATGTGATTCTTGCCATTTGTATCCAGAGTAGCAGTTACTGTGTTTTATTAGCAGGTTAAGCCATTTTTAATCATTATGGTGGTATAAAGAATTCAAATTTTAAGCTCAGATGATTTGTATGATACAGAATAAACACAGATCTCTATGGTGCAGAACATACTCAGTTCACAGATCTCTATGGTGCAGAACATACACAGTTCACAGATCTCTATGGTGCAGAACATACTCAGTTCACAGATCTCTATGGTGCAGAACATACACAGTTCACAGATCTCTATGGTGCAGAACATACACAGTTCACAGATCTCTATGGTGCAGAACATACTCAGTTCACAGATCTCTATGGTGCAGAACATACTCAGTTCACAGATCTCTATGGTGCAGAACATACACAGTTCACAGATCTCTATGGTGCAGAACATACTCAGTCCATAGATCATTATTGTTCAGAATGAACACAGCCAATAGATTTCTTTGGAATAGAATAAACACAGCTCATAGATGGACTTTGTAGTGACCTCGTACAATTGATCACTTCAAGGGGAATATAAGTTACCATGTGCATCCATCATATTTAAAGACAAAAAGAACATTTATTTACAGGTTGAGAAACAAAACGGAAAAGCAATTCCTTCAGTTTTAAATGTTACAGGCGTGTGCTATGCATTCTATGTGGTGGAAAAACTGTGACACTTTCACCTCTCCCTTCCTTCAATACCCCCCTCACCTCTCCCTTCCTTCCATACCCCCCCCTCACCTCTCCCTTCCTTCAATACCCCCCCTCACCTCTCCCTTCCTTCACTTCCGCGCCCGGCCGGCACGGCCCCCGCA